>NQYQ01000002.1:1138261-1149194 GCA_003055925.1 Escovopsis sp. Ae720 | reverse complement strand
CCCCCCTTCCCCCCCCTTCCATATTCAAGCTTTCTGGCTGACAAGGTCCACAGCTTGTGCCTCGCCGTTGATCATTCCACAAACCCCAAACCTCGGGGCCCCAGGTCTTCCAAGTTCGCATTCGACCCAAGAGCCCCGCCGGCCAGAGCTTCTCGTTGGCCAGCGTCCCGGCTGCTTAAGCGCCGTATCCCAGTCCGCTACCCGCATCAGGCCTGGTGTCCCGCTTTTGTTGCACCTCACTCCACCACCATCGGCCACTCAGAGTCCCCGGGCGGCGGGCGAGACTGCCCTGTCCACGATGAGCGAACCATGGGCGACGATGGGTGCATGCATCATGGGTGCACTTTGGGTGCATGATGCGCACCACCAGGTACCAAGTACACTCCAAAATTATCTGCCTCCATCTCGAAATTCTGCGCGGGGCCTCTCCTGAGTCGAGCTCGCGGGAGACGGATGAGCCGTGCTGGTGCCCGCACTCCGTACCAGTACCAGCGTTCCGGAACAGGCACGACGTCGTGGTGGGGGGAAGCCATCGTCATCTCCGAATTCCCATATATGGGGGGGGGGGCCTCCTTTGACCAAGTACCAAAGCAGCAGCTGCATATCCATTTTGGCAAATCAGGGAGACAGGCGAGAGTTGCGCGCCTCCCTCATATCCGCAACCTCGAAGTGGCGCGCTTACGGACATATTCAGTACCCCACGGTCACGTCAGGGCAGCTTCGAGCCAGAACTCCGAGGGCAGCGACCAGAGACCATACCAGCTTTGTGCTCTCGTAACATTTTGTTGGATTCACCATCTCGTGGCATGCGAGCTTCATCTGCTTCCTACTTCTCATCGCCTCAGCCAATTGACAGGGCAACGACTACGGAGTAGGGGTGAAGAAGAAAACGTGGATCCTCCTACAAACGCCGAGGCTGCCAGTCACCGAAGAATCCAAAGTCCCCCCACTGACGCACCTGGCAAGGTGGTCGGACCCGCGTCAAGGTTGCAGCTGGATCGACGTACCAACAGACGAGCACCCCCGATCCGAGCTCGATTTGAGCCGCAGCCTCCGACCTCCCGACCAGGAGGAGAACAGGGAAAACAGAGACCAAGCCACCATCGAATGGGCAGACTCCCTCCACTTCGATTCTGCCTACAGACCTCATTTATGGGCCTCAGCAGGCCATTCAGCCAAGCTCTCGGGCGCCCTCAAGTTTGCTCGCCTCTTATCTGTACGGCATTCATCTCAGCGCCATCACCGAGAGATTCCGGCATCTGACATATAGAAGCTGTATGCTGGAGGGCATTGATCGGCTGCGGCTGTCTCTTGGGTCTTGATTGACTTGGATGAATCTCTTGCCTCGACATCTTCAAAATGGGTGGCCAGCTCACTTACAGCGAGCTGCTTCTGAAGCAGTTCAAGCCACGCAAGCTGCTCTTCCACGTCTTTTTCTGGACCTTCCATTGGGGTCTCTTCGCCTACGGATGGTCAGTCTTCGTGCCCCTCCCCTTTTACCCTTTCACCCTTTCAAGAGCCAGTATCCGGGTCTCGAGATACTGACGGTCCACAAAGGTACAAGCAAGCCACGGATGAGCGCCTCCAGGGCCTCAACACCCTCACATACTCTGTCTGGATCTCTCGCGGCGCCGGCCTCGTCCTCTCCGTCGACGCGATGCTCATCCTCCTCCCCGTCTGCCGAACCATCATGCGCTGGATCCGCCCCAAGATCCGCTTCCTCCCCCTGGACGAGAACATCTGGCTGCACCGGCAGGTCGCCTACGCCCTGCTCCTCTTCACCATCTGCCACACCGCGGCGCACTACGTCAACTTCTACAACGTCGAGAAGAACCAACTCCGCCCGCAGACGGCCCTCCAGATCCACTACACCCAGCCCGGCGGCATCACCGGCCACGTCATGCTCCTCTGCATGCTCCTCATGTACACCACCGCCCACTCCCGCATCCGCCAGCAGTCCTTCGAGTCCTTCTGGTACACTCACCACCTCTTCATCCCGTTCTTCCTCGCTCTCTACACCCATGCCACCGGCTGCTTCGTGCGCGACTCCGTCGACCCCATCTCCCCCTTTGCGGGGAAGCAGTACTGGACCCACTGCATCGGCTACCTCGGCTGGCGCTGGGAGATCCTCACCGGCATCTTCTACATGGCCGAGCGCCTCTACCGCGAGATCCGCGCCCGCCGCGGCACGCGCATCACCCGCGTCATCCGCCACCCCTACGACGTCGTCGAGATCCAGTTCAGCAAGCCCTCCTTCCGCTACAAGGCAGGCCAGTGGCTCTTCCTCCAGGTCCCCTCCCTCTCCCTCTACCAGTGGCACCCCTTCACCATCACATCCTGCCCCTTCGACCCCTACGTCTCCGTCCACGTCCGCCAGGTCGGCGACTTCACCCGCGAGCTCGGCGACGCCCTCGGCGCCGGCGCCGCCCAGGCAGACTTCTACGACGGCGCCGGAGTCGACCCCCTCGGCATGTACGAGGTCGCCCTCCAGAACGGCCAGGAGATGCCCGACATCCGCATCGACGGGCCCTACGGCGCCCCCGCCGAGGACGTCTTCGAGAACGAGATCGCCGTCCTCATCGGCACCGGGATCGGCGTCACACCCTGGGCCTCCATCCTCAAGAACATCTGGCACCTGCGCAACCCGCCTAACCCGCCCTCCCGCCTCCGCCGCGTCGAGTTCATCTGGGTCTGCAGGGACACCGGCTCCTTCGAGTGGTTCCAAACCCTGCTCTCCTCCCTCGAGGACCAGTCCAACGAGGCCGCAAAGATCCCCGGCTCCTCCGGCGTCGAGTTCCTCAAGATACACACCTACCTCACCCAGCGCCTCGACATGGACACCACCCAGAACATCGTCCTCAACAGCGTCGGCGCGGACATGGACCCCCTCACGGAGCTCAAGTCCCGCACGCACTTCGGCCGCCCCAACTTCGCCCGCCTCTTCACAACAATGCGCAACGGCATCCTCGACAGGACCTACCTCCCGGGGCTCGAGAGCAGCGTCAAGTCGACCGTCGGTGTTTACTTTTGCGGCCCCTCCGCCGCAGGTACGTCATCCCTCGCACGCCCCGCGTGTCCGCTGACCACAGGATGCTGACTTCCCTCTGCTATGTTGCATAGCTCGCAGCATCAAATCCGCCTGCAAGGCCGCGACCACGAGAGAGGTCGAGTTCAGGTTCTGGAAGGAACATTTCTGATTCAGTTCGTCTTCACCGGCCACCCGTCTCGCTCAAGATCAGTGTCGTTCCGGTCTTTGCTTATTGCTTTTCTCATGTCGCATCTCATCTTGTTTCTTTCTCATCTCTACTCATGATATAGATATCGCGTCGTAAAAGGGTGGCTCCACATGGTTTTCTTCATACAGGCGTTCCTCAATGGAATTCATTCATATTGGTCCATGTTCATCACATGAGTGTATAATATGCGATTTCCATCATATCTCAAATCGCATTCTTTTCCAAGGCCCGCCACGAACCCTGCCGTATTAAACAGCTTCAGTATCCTCTCATTCTCATCCTCATCCATAGCCATGTCCACATTCTCATCCCCATCCCCATCCTCATCCTCATCCTCATCCAATACACACATGCACACACATCCACTTCACATCAGAAGAAAGGAAAAAAGACGCACCGTAGTCCCCGACAGAATCAGCGAGCCTCAACAGGACCCAGCTCAGTCAATTACCTAGTCCGACCCTATTTCTGTGTCAAGGTATCTCGACCACCCGCGTTCAAGGTTCAGAAAAACCCCCATATTTGCAGGACCAGAGACCCGTCTAACATTTACAATTATGGGAAGAAAAAAGAAAGAAGAGCTTCAAACAGATCGGGGAAGAAGAAAAAAGAAGAAGAAGAAGAAAAACTAAGAACAAGAAGAAAAGAGCAAAACCGTCTCTATTCTCGCAATTCGTGCCCATCCGTGTATGTATAACTGCCGCCCGTAAAATGTACAACCCAGATGCAACCTCGATGACGACTTAATGCTTCTTCCCCCAAGACAGAGATCTTCCATTCCCAATGGGGTATTCGATAAAGATAGAGCCTTAAAAAAAATTGAAAAGAGAGAGAGAGAGAGAGAAAGAGAGAGACACACAGAGAGATGTATAGACACATGCGGAGCAAATGTCGCATAGCTGTTGGGGGATATCGTAAAAGGAACATAGGAAAGGATCAATGCTCTTAGAGTGGGGAGAAAAGAGATGAACTGGCTCCGTCTGTGAGCCACAAGGACTTTTTCGCTAATTCAATGAGACATCGGTGACAGTAAGAGGAAGAGGAAGAGGAAGAACAAACGCGTTGAATGCCGCTTGGAAGAAGGGTAGGGAAGGGAAGGGAGCCAAAAGAAAGCAACAATTGCCGCGAAGCAAATCAAAACAAGCAGAAGCAACCATGAGTCGCCGTTGTAGCACAGCAACCCGTTCTATCGAATGTGGTGGGGGAAAAGAGCACATCGAGACGCGAATCTCTCGTTTCTTCTCGTGGCTTTCGTCACTCATCGTCTCCCTGTTGATGAGACCGCGTCCTCCAGCTCGGCAACCTCGAATCGCCTTCTCGACCTTTTTGTTTTTTCTAAAGAAGAAAAAAAAATCCACGGCAGGATAGAGCTTCCCGCAACAAAACTCTGGGCGTTCTGCAGATTCCATGCAAGCAGAAGGTTCCTCGCGGTCATCTGGTCCGAAAATCTAGAAGGAGGAAAAAGGGGGGAAAGGAAAAGGGTGGGGGGGGGGAGCAACGTGCTTTTTCCCCCATGGAAAGGGGACGTCAGGCTGAATGGATCCCGGCGCACCTCGATCCTTCATTCACCGCTCTCCCCTCACGCCCTGAGAAGGCGCAGATAGCCATGTCGCGTCTCTGAAAAGCCAAGACCATTTCAGAGAGAAAAGCAAAAATTGCCTCGACAATCAACAGCGCAGAAGAGGTAAATGGCAATGCTGAAATGGATCCGTAATTCGTAAAGGTAGGTGATCTGGCGTCTCCCCAGCTCCCTCCTTGTAATGGCGTATATGATGCAGATAGCGATGAGAAGTATGAGAAGAAAAGGCAGAATCAATTTTTCGCGTTGAGGGGAAGGAAATGACGGAGCGCAAGGAGCCGGTGATTTCGGCCCCTTGATTAAACGTCATTGCTTCAACGACTCGTCGCTCACGCTCTCTAGCTTGTGCACGCCGTTCTCTTCCCGAATCAACTCCCCAGGCCCGGGGATGAAAAACGAGGCTCTCCGGTATAGCGCCAGCGATGGGGGAACGATGGAACCCGATTCGATGATCCTGCCGTCCTGGAGCGAGCTCATCAACCATTCTCTGTCACGAGTAGGTCGCCTGCTCAACGGGGCTATGGACGGCACATCGCTGCCAGCATCGGGAAACGGAGGAAGTGGCCCACGCTGCCCCAGGGGTGTGAATGGACGCGGAGTCCTCCGAACGCCGTAGAAATCACCAGTGACGTCGATGTGCGGCACGGTCTCTGGCTCGTACCCCACCTGTGGGATGTGCGTGTGGTCGCAGTGCTCTCCCCCTTCCGAGCAATCCAGCTCCAGCAACTCGGACGGGGAGGAGACGCGTCGGGAAAGAGACCACTTGATGAGCATCTTCTCCAGCACCTTCATCGTCACCGGCTTTGCCAGATAGTCATCCATGCCTGCCCGGGTGCATTTCTCGTGGTCACCCTGGATCGCCGACGCGGTCACAGCCACGATGGGCACGTCGTGAACCAAGTTCTTGTATGGGAGGTGGTGTCGCAAAAGGTGCGTGCACTTGTATCCGTCGATGATCGGCATTTGTACATCCATCAGGATGATGTCGGGCCTCTCGTTCTGTCCCTTCAGGACGCCGAGCATATAATTGAGCGCTTCCTTGCCGTTCCAGGTCGCCGAGACTTGGAAGCCCAGCTTCCCGATGATCCTGGCTGCGATTTTCTGATTCACTGGGCTGTAATAAATCGTCAGCAGTCTGTTTTTTTTTCTGAGAAAGCCATCTCCCCCCCCGGAAAGTACTCACTTATCGTCCACCACCAGAACGTGCATTTTCGCCCGCTTCGAGAACGGCAATTCCTCCTCCGCCAAGAATGAGGGTTGTGGTGAAACAGCCCGACTTGGCACCGAGGATGCGCGCGCTGTGTACTCCGGTCGTCGGAGGCTTCCCGCTAGCTGCTCGTAATCCGAGGCTGAGCGCGACAGGATAAGTTCCGATGACAGGCGGTCGGGCATCAACCCCAGACCAGCCAGACTCGCTTTCCTTGCGTTGCTCGGCTTGAGGAAGGGAATCCAAAATGTGGCTGTGGTCCCGCTTCCGAGAGTCGATTCAAGGGTTATGCTTCCATTCATCAAGTCCAGGAGATTCTTGCAGATGGTGAGTCCGAGCCCAGTCCCGCCGAATCGCCGGGCGGTGGAGGAGTCGCCCTGGAAGAATGGCTTGAAGAGCTTTCTGCGCGCCGAATCCTCGATGCCGACACCCGTGTCTTGGACGACGAACTTGACCTCGATCGTCTCATCCGTCTCTTTCTCCTTCATCATGGAAAATCTGACGTGTCCTTGGTTGGTGAACTTGATGCTGTTGGTGAGAAGATTCACGATGATCTGTCTCAGTCTCCCGGGGTCCCCTATGACGACCATGTCGTCCGCAATATCGGCGCCAATATCGGACTGGAAGTCGAGGCTTTTTCGCTTGACTGCAAACTGGAGCATTCTTCCGATCTCCTGGACGAGGGGCGTCAAGGAGAATTGCACCTGCTCGATATCCAAACGGCCCGATTCAACCTTGGAAAAGTCCAGAATGTCATTGATCACGGTCAACAGGGATGTTGCGGAGCTCTGGATGTTGGTGACGAAATCTTGCTGTTCTTCGTTCAGTTCGGTGTCGCCCAGGAGCTCTGCCATGCCCAGGACTCCGGCTATTGGCGTTCGGATCTCGTGCGACATGTTGGCCAGGAACTGACTCTTCAGCCGCGTCGCCTCCTTGGCGGCCGCCGCCATGGCCATGGCGCGATGCTTCTCTTTGGACTGCTCTCGAAGAGCCTCACCTTTGTCCTTGAGCTCTGTGACGTCCATGATCACACCAATAACACCTTCAACGGGTATATTCTCGTTGGTCGAATTTTGATTCTTGGCGCCTTTACCAAGCACGGGAATGAACCGCGTTCGATACCAGCGATGATCTTTGATCGGTCAGCCTTGAACTGATGGACGCAGAAGGGGCCAAGGCAGCTCACCGAATTCGTGTTCCTTCACGAGTTCCTTGTTTTTGTTCCTGACTCTGCCGTCCAGGATTTCTTCAATAGACTGGAGCCATTCCGGACGTTCACCCTCACAACGCTGATTCGTGAGGCGATTGAAAACGTCATAAATATCCTGACCAATGTACCAGCTGCCATCCTTGGGATTATCATCTGCCGTCGCGTTCCAGATCAGGGACCCCTCGAGCATGGTCACACGCCGCTCCGTGTCGACCGTGAAAATGGTGACGAGCGAATGGCCGAGGACGCTGAGCAGTTGTTGTCTGGTGCGTTTGATACGGAGGTTGGCCAACTTCATCTCATCGATGTCATGGCAGGTACCTGTTCACGCTCCATTAGCCAACCGGTGTCTGTCGAGTTGGAGATTTCAAAAGGGCGGTGCTGAGGGGGCATTGACTGGCGTACCAAACCATCTCTCGATGTGACCTGTCTGCTTGTCTCGGACGGCTACAGCGCGCCCCAGGAACCAGCGATACACGCCATCTGCGCGCCGCAGTCGGAAGTCTGTCTCGAACGGCTCGCCCGTGTTGATCGAACGTTGCCATTTTTCTTGCAGCTCCGGCTCGTCGTCTCGATGAACGATCTCGGGCCACAACGTGCCAACGCACTGCTCGGGCCTGAGGCCTGTGTAGGAGTACCAACTTTGATTGAAGAACTCGGTCGGCCCGTCTGCCCTTGATAACCAAACCAGATGCGGCATTGACTCGCAGACGGCCCTGAAGCGCGCCTCATCACGCTCCTTCATCTCCTCGATCTCGTCTTTCACTGCCGTGAAATCCTGGCCAAAGACCGCCCCGGCGAGGAACTCACCCGTTATCGGGTCAGATATCGTCTCACCGACGATCTCGAGAATCATCTTCCTCCCCGGGGGATAGAAAATGCCACAACGCTTGGCCGCCGATGGCTTTTCGGTTTGCAGCACCTCATATAGGGGCCACTCGCGAAGCTCCAGCATTCTCGAAAAGTCCTCGGTGTAAAGCTCCCAATGGAGGTCGTGCTGTTTCTCCAGATCGGGATGGTAAGTGGTGTCCTTGAGCATCATCGCTTTGGCGGTCTTGTTCGGCATCACCACGCTGCCATCCTTCCACATCGCGATGGCCGGGTTCCTCATGCTGTCAAGTACAGCATCTTTCATCATGTTCAACTTTTCCGCCATTGACAGACCAGAAGATTGGGTTCTCGGGGGCTTGGGGAGGTCGCTTGCCACTTCTGACAATTCCGGAGCCTCCTCGTCGCAAACGGTCGCCGGTGGGGTCGCATCGAAAGGCGCGTGTTCATTGGAGAATGTCAGGGTGAAATACATCCCCCCCTCATGTTGCTCCCAGACGGTGATCATCATCTTGACAAACGCATAATGGTCGAACCCGGCAATGGGCCACCTTCCGTCTTTACAGGCTATCGAAACATCAACGACGCTGTCTCGCACGGATCGTTTGCTGAGTTGAGCCAGGATGTCATCCATGTCGTCGTCAATGGGAGCGATGGAGTTGTGACGAGTCCCGGATGGCCGCGATGAGTTCCTGGAGCCGTGTTTGTGCGCCAGTAAGTCGAAGAATTGGCTCCAATCGCGGGTCCCGAATATCTTCTGGTGATCTGTCAACATGTTGACACCTACCTGGCTGAGCGTCTTCCCGCGCAATTGGTCCAAGACCTCCGTGACAAGGTCGTTTCCCGGAACCATGGAGATGAATCCAAGCAGTCTGGCCATTGCTTCGTTTGCCATAACGATGGTCTTCCTTTTGTCGAGAATCATGACGGGGACCGGAAGATACTGCATGGCGGAGAAGGCGAGCTGGACGCGGGATTCCGAGGTCATGGTGGCTCGGCTGTGGTCGTGGGATGTGGAGCCGTCTTCCTGGGTTGGCGAAGTCGATGTGGCCACAGGCTGCCGGGAGCCGAAGTCGGGCGGAAGGGCGCTGCTGTCGATGTCGTCCTGAAACATGGCGTCAAGTCTCGAGAGGCCATCATCCCCGAATGAAGCTTTCGGGTCACAGTCCATATCGAGGAGAGGTTCTGGCGGTGCGTTCGGGGCAGCGGCGGCGTGTGCCTCGATTTGGGTCTGATCGCTCGCGCGATCTTGATCCAGCGGCATCATATCGTGAGAAGTTGTTGAGCACTCATGGAGACACCAAGTCGGCACTCAAGTGAGCTAAGATGGGTCGGAGGCGTTGGGATGGGCGGCCAGAGTTGTGGTCAGAAAATCCGCTCGAGGACCAGCTTTGGATATCGACGTCGTCTGGTTCGAAGGTGCCGGTCAAAAGGCGCGATCCATGGAGCTCGTTATCCAGAGCTCAACCTCGCTGTTCAGCCCGGCCTCGGAGGCAGGGCGCGGGTGTCACGCACGGGAGTGCGAGTACGTCCACTGAGGAGAAGATGAGGGGAGGAATGAGGATGTCGGCGGACGAGATGGTGAACAAGGGAAACGATGTAGGAGGGCCCCAAGGATGGAAAGAGGTGGGAAGAAGAGGACAAGGCCCAAATTTTGCTAGTTCGAAGAGGACAAGCACAAGGTCTGGTCGCGCGTCTCCGCCCCAATCTGCGGATGCCGGTTCACCTGTTGAAGCTAGTAATGGCGCTGGCAATGTGACATGGGCTTTGAGGATCGGTATTACAGTACGCCGTCTCCACCCATTCGACGAAGAGGTGCACCTCTGGTGTCTCGCGTGTCTTGAAAGGTCCTGTTCGGAATACAGATAAATTGATGGGCAGCCTCGTCGAGACGCTGAATTTGATGAGAAGAGGGGGCAGAGCTCGATGGCGATGTATGACGATACGATGATGAAGGTCACGGATTGACGTAAGACGACGCAAAAAGAAAGCGAAATTATGGAGAAAATATGGCAAAAAAAGGGGGTGGAAAATATTGCAAAGAACAGGAAAGATTGAGAATAAGTTGAGAAAGACACGGAAGGAAAGAGGTGAGAAGGGGGCAGAGAGAGGATCAGAGAGTGAGAGAGTGAAGATGATAGTCCAAGTTAAGAAAGGCGTCGAGAGACTTGGATTCGGCAGGGTTGAGGGCTGTAATCAGCAGGCGAAAACAGTCGCCGACAAGTCGAGCAAGCGAGACTAGAGACGAGGAATTGCCGGCCGAAGCAAAGTCGAAGTGGCCTTGGAGCAGAGATGGTCCCGAGAAAAAGCTTCTTGTGGTTGAAGAGTAACGGCCTCCGATTGATGAATGGCATTCTGCTGGTGCATAGATGCTGGCGAGCCGAGGCAGGGGTCGTCGAGGCGTCGGCCGAGAGAGAGAGTGAGAGAAAGAAAGAGAGAGAGAGTACACGGAGTACTCGTACAGGTAAGAGAGAGTGTGTGGAAGAGAGGAAGAGAGACAAGAGACACACAAACAGAGACACTGCGACGAAGCGACACAAGAGACAGCTCGAGAGACAACCTGAGCCGGAAAGGGCGAGCAGAAGGCAGAGGCGGTTCTGAGCATGGCGCCGAGGCACTATCACCGAAAACCCGGGCGATACTTGCGAGCAGGGCCCAGCCGCGCCACGGAGCGGGAGATGGGCAGGTCGCTCTGATTTGGGCGTGTTAGTGCTGACGGCGGCGCGAACGTAACAGGCGTTGGGAACACGATCTGCCTTCCCCCATCCTCGGCCCATGCAAGGTGGGCGAGGCGTCGATTGGACGAATGGATCCTTGTGTCTTTACTCCATAGGACCTCCTTTGGGACCGCGGGGGGGGGGGGGGGGGTGGCA
>NQYQ01000002.1:1125184-1138236 GCA_003055925.1 Escovopsis sp. Ae720 | reverse complement strand
GGGGAGGGGGGAGGGGGGGGGCTCTACCAGCCCACGAGCCAGCCTCAGAAAGAGAAGAAGAGACCGTGAACGACGAGATCTACCATGTACCCGTACATGGAAATACTACCACGCAAGTCAGAGCATCTTCCCGGTCTTTGGTTGAGATGGCGGCGATGCGGCAGTGCCCAGAGGCGATCTCCAGCTTGCGGTCGTGTCTGCAGTCCAGGTCCTCGTACTCGTACTCGTACGAGAAATAGACTCAACTCGTACTCGTAGTGGCAGGAAGATGGATCCAGTTTTGACTGTTTCGTTACAGCCTTGGCCTGCCGCTTGCTGCGCCGTGCCCGGAGCAGGGACTGGCCAGTGGCCTCCACCTGGCAGGGTCGACAAAGCCACAAGCTGAGACAAGCGAGGAACAGCGATGAGTACTCGTAGGAGGAGGAGGAGGAGGAGGCAGAGCAGCAGCAGCAGCAGCAGCAGCAGCAAAAGGGCGCCAACAAGGGACGATGGAGCGAGGAGACGGAGAGACCGGGGGGAGGGGCGAGGGGCGACGGCCAGTATGGCAAAGATGCCATTCCCAGAGCATCGACCTGCTGATGCGGGATCCACCGGCCGACCCATGGGCTGATGGAGATCCTTGATCCGGACTGATAGCAGGACTCGTACTCCGCGTAGGTACCTGTACATGGAGGTAATCCTCGTACGAGAGGTACGAGTACGAGTACTACTAGTACGAGTAGTACGAGTACTACTAGTACGAGTAGTACTCGTATGCGCCGCACATGGACTGGAGCTGGTCGTCGCGACGGCGCATCTGAGGGCCCAGATTGGTGGTGGGAGCAACGTTCGATCCGGAGGCCGGGGCCTGGGTCTCGATGCAGCTCCGCCGAGCCAGGCTGATGACAGGCGAATCCATGCACGGAGAGGCCATGGCCTGTCTGTATTCCGCGCTCCGTGGGTGTGACCGGATTTCGATAGTTGAGGGATCGGGGTCTAGGCGCATCTCTGCCTGCGCAGATTGTCGTGGAGGTGAGGCGAGGTGGCGAGCTCCGGGGGGTGTCCTTTTTTTGTGCGCGGCAATGCTGCGGCCTGTTCTCAAAACGAGCAGTCCCATGCCTTTGGTGCGGGAGCATCTAGATTGGTTCGACCTGTAGGGATCCCGCAACGCGCGTGCAGCGAGTACTCGTACATATGTACATATATTCATGGATCAATGTATGTACGAGTATGTATGTGCGTCGGTGCTTGCGCTTGTGCTTGTGCGTGTGCTTGTGCTTGTGCGTGTGCGTGTGCGTGTGCGTGTGCGTGTGCGTGTGTGTACCGGTATCTGCGAGTGTGTGTGAGTGTGAGTGCGAAAGCGAATGGGAGTGGGAGTGGGAATGGGAATGAGAGTGGGAGTGTCGAACATGAGGTGCACCCATCTCGCAAACGATCGACACAGCTGGAGGGAGGAGGCATCTCGGCATCGTGGCCTGTGGCCTGTGGTCCCCCCCCCCCCCCCTTCTTCCCCCCCGGGGGGAATTGATCGTGAAGGGATCGAGGGATCGAGGGATGAAGGGATGAAGGGATGAAGGGATTGAGGGTTTGAGGGTTTGAGGGATTGTGGGCTTGAGGGTTTGAGGATGGGACGAGGAGAGATGACCAGAGGCAAGTCGCGCAGTCGGATGCTCCTGCAGCACTTGAGTCCGTCTGTTATCAGTACCTAGTCGTACTCGAACACGATCTGAAGAGACCAGTGGCAGGAGCATTCCCGCGTACTCGTACGTACTCGTACCTGCCGATGAATCCATCAAATCCATCAATCAATGATCAATCAATCAATCCATTCATTGAGGAGCGGGGAAGGTGCGAGCGAGCAGCAATTGAACTGACACCCACTGCTTTGCAGCTGCCATAGGTAATCAGTCAATCAATTGATCAATACATCAATGTACATTGATAAATGGATGGATCAATGGATGTAAGGTAGTAGTAGTACTAGTAGTAGTAGGTAGAGTAGTATGAAATGGCCCAGCTTCAATTGGATTGTTCAACGTGCACACCTCGCTCGTGCACTCAAAAATTGATCTTGATCAATTGATGTGAGTACATACAGCGCATCTCCAATACCGACTACCCTGAACTCGGGCTCAGTCCAGACTCCGACTCCGACTCGCTCGCAGCCCGCCCGTGATAAGGGGCTCTGCAGTGGGCTTCGAGTCGGCATCAATTGATCAATTGATGTTTGATCCATCCAATGAGGTACTCCGTACAGGTATATTGATCCTGGATCTCATGGATCAATGGATCCATCCAAGACCCTTCTCACATTCTGCTGCTGTTCCGCGGCCTGCATCGACGGAAGGTCTACGATGCTGTTGGATGCAGCATCACATCGTGACACGGGCTGGCCCTGATCGATCACTCGCTTCAAGCCGCCGACACCGACCCATTGTACCAGGTCCTGTATGAGCTTGAGGTATCCAAGTACAGGTACTACTCCGATAAATCAACTTCCACTGGCAGTTTGTCCTCACTGGCACTGCACTACCACTACTACTACTAGTACTACCGAGTACGAGTGCGCATCGATGGATCACTGATCGAATGAATGCACGAAAGCCGCCATGGGTATCCCAGGTCACTGGCAGTGCCTGCTGCCAAGCACCCGTATACCTGGTACTACTACTACCTACTAGTACAGACATTGGCAATGAAATATTAGGACCTGTGCTGTACCGGAAGTACTCGTACAGTACTAAGTGAGGCCGTCACCATGAGGATTACCATCGCGTTCCTCGCAACTTCAGGTGTTCGAGTAGCACGATTCTATTGAAATACGAGTCCTCACGGAATTCCTGCAGTACCTGTAGCCTCTATCCGATCGATCAATCCCCCAAGAAGAACCTTACTTACCACCTGGCTCTCACCACCCACTGCAGCCCATCGTGTCGAATCTCCATCATCCCAGCTTAGAGGTGCCTCTACCGAATGAGAGTGACTGCCCTCAGCTGCCTGCCTGCCTGCTTGCCTGGTTGGTACCTTCCAGGGTTTGAACTTTGTTGTCGCGAGGCTGAAGATGGAAAGAAAAGGGAAAGAGCACGGGTCTGCAGCGGCCTGGTACGAGTAGTACTCGTACATCCATGTACGTGCCAGTACCACTACCTCTACCTCTTAGTACTACCTCTACCTCTAGGTATTCACTGGCACCTCCTGCTACAGGCAGTAGCCCTCGTACTGAGGTACTACTACCTCTAGTACTAAGCACCTCTACGAGTACTCCGTACTACCTGCCATCTGAGGGAATCTGGAAAGAGGCACGGAGTACTACGGACGGAGTATGGAGTGCGGACTCGGAGTTGGCAGACATGATGATGTTGCCTGCACAAATCCATCCCAGGTGTGGTGTAAGCGCCTGCATGGCTTTTGACGCGCTTTCACGGTTGAAGTCAGTGTGCGATCTGGGATCCTCGCTTCTGTCTGCTGTGGGCAGTCATAACCTGCGAGTGCGGGTATGAGGACAGTACGAGTACTACCTCTAACCTCCTATTACAGGTACTAGGTACTACTACTAGTAGAAGTGCTTGCCGCATGTACATGATGTAAGTTGGAACTTCTTGAAGTAAAAGTTGTTGGCGATGGGAACCGATCAGGCCACTTCCTTTGGCAGGCACAACCGGGAGGAAAACCTACTCAAACAGGCAGTAGATCCTTCCTTTTTCCGCCCGCGATGGTGAAGGCAGCCAGGGCAAGTCCCACCGAGTGGCATGACTTCAATCCAAACTGTACTCGTACCTGCAAATTGTGCACTGGAGGTTGGCACTGGCAGCCTCCCAATTCTCGGGGAAAATCCACGTCGCCCCGTCCATCTCCCGCATCATGGCCACTGCAGTGGTGAACCTCATCCATCATCCATCATCCATCATTGATCATCCATCATTCATCATTCGTGAGGTTCCAGACGAGGCCTCCCGACCGTCTCGCACGCCTGACGCATCGAAAGCACCGATCGATGGATGGATACGGAGTACCCCTTTTTGCCTTGCTAGATTCACCTCCAGCGTGCCGCTTCGAATCATTCCGTCTGCCCAGAGGCCAAGCTACGAGGACGCACGAGTACTCGTACATACATCAGGCTGTTGACGGTGGCTACGAGTACTAACTTTAATAGCAGTACGAGTACCAATACCTGCACTCCTCCTGTTACTACTACCAGTACAACTACTACTATAGTACTACTACTCCTCATACCTCCTCCTTGACGCGCACCTGCTCGAACAAACACCCCTCCGCCCCCTTTTTTTTTGCCTCCTACCGATACGGAAACGTCGAGAGGAAACGCCCGAGTGATTCGAAGCATCTCGAAGTATGAGCATCAGAATGACAAGTCTCGTGCAGCGAGAAGAACACTGCCTGGCCGACCCAACTCCGGCGGAGCTACTCTACGGAGTAGGTGAAGCCCATCTGCCAGTAATGCCCGGCCGAGTGCCACACACGCACAACGCCTCACCAGACCGCTGCACATCACCTCTGCAGCCGGGTCGCCCTCGCCGTGCGTCCCTCTCACCTTGTCGCGGGCTTGCAGCAGCTGCTGACTGAACGGCAGGGGACCCTGGAGCAATGGAACGTGAACCCTGTCTGCAGACGCAGAGATGGTCTCATTAGGGGCCCGCGGGGGGGGGGGAAGGACGGGGGGGAGGGGAGTGGAATCCACACATCATACTCCTCCTCCACGCCTCCGTGCTTGGGGAGACCGGCCAGCCCAGCGCCCTGAACCTCTTTACCGAGCTCCAAATGGAAAGGGGAGCAGCAACCGAGCGCGATCGGCGAGCATGAGATAAATTGACAACAGACACTTCGCGGGGAAGAAAAGAAAGAAACCGGAGAAAGGGTACGGAGTAAAGCTCCAAGGAGCTGCCAGTAAGTACGGAGCACTACTTTTGTCTTCCCGACCCCTTCCTCCCTCTCCCCGCCCTCGGGAATGAGACCCGGGAGGCAGAAGCCAATCAAGCCATCCGCTGCGTGGCTAGAAAGGCGTGCTGCACTGGGACGACCCGTTTGGATGCAGCCTGCCAAGCTTGGTGTCAAAGCTGATCCAACAACGGTTGTGAAAATATCCCGACCGGGTTCTGCCATTGACGCAGGATCGTGACTCGAGGCGATACCCCGTACTATCTAGCAAACGCCACTCCCGGTACGGAGGAGAGCTCCTCTGCATCCAGAACATTTTTCTTCCTTGGGCAAAAGGGGGGGGTGCCGGAGAGTGTGTGTCAATCGGCAATGGCTGATGCATGATGGGATTTCAGGGCCGGATCCTCTTTACGGGATGAAGCTCTCGAGTTTCCCGTGTCCATTGCATCGGGCGAGGGGCCATTGATGAGCTTGCCGCAACGAGTCTAGTCGATCGACAGCCAGGTATACCGAGTAGTATCCTCTGTGACATGTCCGAGGTGTGTTTTGTTGTTTTTTTTCCTTTTTTTTTCCTTTTGCTGACTCTCGTTTTTCTTTAGAACCGTCGATGGCTCGTGACGCTCAGCTGAAAAACCCACTTTAAAGGCACTCCACTGATCACCGGCGATGAAAAGAAGACAGCCCCGGCAACGGAAATGGAAAAGATCGAAACCAGAAGAGAAACAAGACGCAGCGAAAATGTCAAGGCAAATGGTCGGTAAAGTGAGGATTCGGGTCAAGGATTGGCAGCTTTTTCCTGAGCTGCCCCCTTCTTCCCCAGGATTGCTCCTCATCTACGAGTGCTGATCCGCAGGAGTGCTCCGTACAGGTACAGGTGCATTCCTCAGCAGATCCCCCCACCCCTTTTTTTTCTCTCCCCCCCCGCCCGAACAAGATTCGCAATTCAAACTTTGGGGTAAAATGGCAATCCGCCGGGAGCAAGGCTCTGAAACTCCGAGAGGCTCACTCGCATCTCGCGCCTGCAACGGGACCTGTAGCACCACAACTCGACGACCACGGTGTTGGAAGGTTGTCACTGCTCAGATGGCCGAGCTTTCACTTCACCGCATCTACAAGTACATACGCTCGTCCTGCAGCCCTGCTTGATTAAAGTTGCACAGGCACGGACGCTGGCAGCGGGCTCTGCGCTCGCCATGTCGAAACCTCGGCAGGGTACAGGTACGTGGCGGAAGGGTCTGGGATTGAGAAGCAGATGCCAGGGATCATGCAAGATGAGTAATGAGTACTTCTGGATGCTGGTGCCTCTGCCAGGGGGATTCGCGCAGGTACCGTCTCCAGTTGCCCGGGGAGATTGCTGCGCGACTACGGAGTACTCGTACGCAGTACTACTACGAGTACTGGATATCACCACGAACCTCCATAAACAGCGGGCACTTTGCCGTCTTGCACTGCTGATCAAGCGGAATCCGCCTGCTCGAGGGACAGGCCACTCTTCTGTACTCCGTACGGAGTACCTGTCTTCATGATCTATGTATGTGCTCGTACATACATACAGGTGCGTGCTCATCCCAAGCCCTGTCCTCGCACCCATACATGCTCGTACTGGGTCCGTCCGCTTGACTCTCTTCTGGCCTAGGACGAGGCGCAAGCCCGCATTGGCGAAGGTGCGGAATTTCGATATCGATGGATTCCAGTCCTGCAATCTGGCTCCCTGTCGGGCGATTTCCCCATCGCATTCTCGTCCCAATTCCCATCCTGGATCGACAACGACAACCTGTCAACGGATATGCCGCCTGCCTGTACTCCGTACTCCGTACTCGTACGAGTACGAGTACAGGTACGGCAGCGATCACGATCCCACGAGCATCGACGTCCTCTTTGCTTTGTCATCTGCCGCGCGCCTTCTCGCCATCATCTGCCCGTTCTCCTCTCTCCCGCTGTTGGACTCGATGATCGACCCACGGGCTCCGACCGGAAACCCTGCATTCCGTCCCTTGGTTCCGAGCAGGAGCGCACACAACAAGCCTACTCGTACGAGTACCCGTACTCGTGCTGGTATCAGCGTGCCCGCGTGCCCGCGCGCGCTCGAGAAAAGTTTCCCCAATGACGGAGACTTTGGCACTCATCCCGAGACGTCGGGTCAGTCTGCACGTTGCGTGCTGCTGCACTCGTACTCGCACCTTCACCTGTGCCGCTCATAAGGGGGCCTCGTCCGGGGTTGCGTCCAAGGGCAGCGTCGCGCGGCCACTTCGCACTCGTGCGAGGACGATCATACGTTGATGTCCATCATTCATATCGAAAGATGCTGCCGCGGACCGTGGATCGCAGTGGCCGAGGCCACGTGAGACCAACGCAACGCAAAGGTGTGAGCTTGCAAAGGAGGAGAGTACTTACTATACGGCTCGAGGTACGTCGACCTCAACAAACCCCCTTTATTTTTCCCCCCCCTCCCTCACCCCCGCCCGGCCGAGCTCCTGAGAGCGTGCCGCCTGCGGCCGAGTCGGCAGCAACGTGTGCCAAAACAGTTGTGCGAACAGCGCAAATCCCAGGTGGGGTGATATGGTATGCGAAGCGGCGTCCTCTCATCAGAGGAGTCGTCGCTCGCAGCGGACAATGTCCGCGTAAGTAAGAACGATGGAATACCCGATCTCTGCGACGAATACGAGCAACGAGCAGTCTACGCGCAAAGGGAGCCAAGGATCAGTCATCTGTCTCAACGTGAGGCTGAATCTCAATCTCGACCATCGAAACGAGCATGTATTGAAGAAGTGGGTAGCCAGTGTGATCAACACAATCTTGCCTGCTAGCTTCGCCCCTCTCCGATCCCCGCACCTCGCTCTTGGCCTTCGCGTGACCCCGTCGCCCTGCCGCCTCGATACTACGAGTAGTACATACTACGTACGAGTAGAAGTACTCTCAGTACTCCGTACCTGCGTCCCCTTCCCGCCGTGAGGCTTGGCGCTCATCAGTCGAGCTCCAGCAGCCTGAACTTGTCATCTCCCAACGCATCCTCGACCCTCTTCATCGCAGCCAGGACCTTCTCCTCCTCCAGCCTGCGCCCGACCACCTGGACGCCCACGGGGAGGCCGTGCATGCTCTCGGCGTCGTAGAACTTGTAGGCTCCCTGCGCGATGCCGTTCAGCCTCCGCATGCTGAAGTCCTTGGGCAGCTGGTCTTTGTGCTTGTCTACGTGGGTGACGGGGAGCACGCCCGCCGTGTAGTCGATCTTGTGTGAACGTGTCAGCGGTCCATGTCCTCCTGCGGGGCCGGATGAGGGGAGGATGAAAAGGGGATGAAGAGAGGATGAAGAACGATAGGTTGGACTCACCACGTTGAAGAGGAATGTGTACCCGCAGCTGCTAACGGCGTCGTACATGGCATTGTGAGGCACAGCGGGGGTGGCGTTGGGCGGGGCGATGATGAAGTCGACCTGGTTGTCCTCCCACCACTCGAACCACCGCCGCTTGTAGGCCTCTCGCTTCGCGATCGTCTGCCAGTACTGGTAGGTGTCCTTGGGCCTGAAGTTGTAGAGGATGCCGGCCCAGACGGGGTCGTTGCGGACGTATCGGACCCAGAGGTAGTGGAGGTACCGGACCGGAGAGGGCAGCTTCATGTAGAAGCGCATCTGCAGGGCTCCCCGATCGTTCCACTCGCCGGGCCGGAAGAAGGACTGGACGGTCTGCAGGCCGTCGCTGTCGAGCAGCTGGGACCCGAGCTGGAGGGCCTCGTAGGGCGAGGGCGGGTCGATCTCGACGATGTCGTGGCCGGCGCTGCGCAGCGCGGCCTCGGTCATCTCGAGCGCCCTCTTGCAGGCCGGGCTCGGGTCGACGACGCCGTCTGTGCGCAGGATGCCGATCCTCAGCGACTGCTTGTGCAGGAGCTCCTGCTCCATCTCGGGCCTCCAGGGCAGAGGGTGGCAGGAGTAGTCGTACGTCCATGGCTTCATCTGGATGCAGGAGCGCGTGAAGTAGGTGAGGTCGTTGAGCGTGCGGGCCATGGGGCTGTAGACGGCGGGGATGCCCTCCTGGCCGGGCATGCTGGTGCGCATGCCGAGCTTGAGCCAGCGGCCGGTGGAGCACTTGAGGGAGTAGATGCCGGAGAAGTGGGCGGGACACCGGACGCTGCCGGCGACGTCGCTGCCGACGCCGATGCGGCCGCCGAGGGCGAGGAGGGCGCCCTCGCCACCCGTCGAGCCGCCGGGGGTGTACCTGCTGTTGTACGGGTTCGTGGAGGTGCCCCAGACGTCGTTCTGCGACTCGAAGCTCAGGAGGGTGATGGGGATGTTCGTCTTGACGTAGGGGACGGCGCCGGCGTCCTTGAGCATGCGCACGGTGACGCCGTCGTCGACCCGCTTGTCGCCGACAAACCTGCTGTAGCCGACGGTGCTGTCGTAGCCCTCGACGTCGACGGTGTCCTTGAGGCTGACGGGGATGCCGGCCAGGGGGCCCTTGAGGTTGATGGACCCGTCGACGATCCACCTCTCGGCGGAGGGGAGCATGATCTCGGTCACGCAGTTGGTCTTCTCGTGGGCTCTGAGGGCGACCCTGCCGTACGTCTGGAGGATCTGGGCTGCTTTGGTGGGGTCATTGTGCACCTCCTCGACGAGCTCCTGGATGGGCTTGGTCACGATCTCTCTATCTAGCACGCTGAAGGGGCCGTGATACGATGTCAGGGTCTTGATGCGAGCAGCACGCTCGGCCCGCTTGAAATTGCTATGCGGCCATTGTCAGATCATCATGAGTGGCAGGTGGTAGTAGGAGTAGTTGCGGTCATCATGCAGTCTCTCGGATGCTTATCGCGGGGACCATCATGGCGCGCCCCGGAGATGAGCGAAGCACGGGTTTCACGGTAATCTCAGGCTCACCAGTCTTTGCGGTGCTGCAAGTACTCGAACAGGAGCATGATGTCCTTTGCTGGCCGAGGATGGGACGGCAGAGATCGGCAGGAGTTGGAAAGGGGGTCACGATGCGGCGGGAGCAGGTCCAACTCCTCATTCAAGAAGGAGCAGCGGGGAGAGATCAACGATGGATGAAGCAGAAGATTCGAGATGGAAGACGGAGGAGGATGGATGGATGGATGGATGGATGGATGGATGGATGGATGGATGCCAGTGGAGATTGAGGCTTCAATGAGATGATGATGATGATCAAGTCACGGGGAAACGAGCGTGAGTTCAAGCAATGACTGCTCGCCTCTATAAGGCAGGAACTACCAATGCATGACTGCCATCTGGCGTCTGCTGGGCACTACTGAGAAGGAACGCCCCTCGGGCCTGAGGAACGGGAAGGAGCCCGAGATCGAAGGAGAAGCCGGAAGGCACCCGACAGACCCCGTCGGTAACCGCTTCCAGCCTTGGAGCTGATTGGGCGCTTGTCTGGGCGGAGGAGAGCTCCTTCCGTCCTAGCGCGCTTTCCCCCGCAGTTCTGGTTTGGAGGCGAGCTGGGAACGCAGGTGGGGCCCCTTGGAGCTTATCTGGGGCCGAGACGTTTATCGGAAGCGGGGTTCCTGGGCGGGGCATCCTGGAGGAAGGAGCGTCTTGAGTTGGCGGAGGGGGGGAAGGTGTGGCCGACGAGCTTGCCTTGCTTGCCATTTTTTTTTTTCGAAATTGGAAGGGGCAGCGACCGAAATTATGTAATCATTGATGTTTTCTCTTTCCCTCCTCCTCCTCCTCCTCGTCTTCGTCGTCTTCTTCTTCTTCATCATCATCATCTTCTTCTTCTTCTTCTTCTTCTTCTTTGTCGTCTTTGTCTTGGCCCAGCGGCGCAGTTGGCACCCTCAATGCCTATCCACGGGTATCGTTCCAGAGCACAGGGATCAGGAGTCGGAGGGAGGCCTCAATGTGCGTGATGCGCTCGCGAGCCTCTCGGGACCGACGCTGATCAGCACCGGGTTCTCCGTACTCCGCACTCTCAGTTCGCACAGCTGACAGACACCTTGCTGGCTGGTGAAGTCCCGCCTTGCCCGTTAAGGATATGCTCTGAAGATCTCGAGTGATAGCGAGACCCCAAAACATTGCATAAAGGGGTGATGTCGGATCCTGTATGCAGTTATCCCGAATGATCTACCTCCGTCGACGACAACCCTCCTGAACGCGACGACGCGACGACGCTGCGACACGATAGCAACATCGATGATGCCGACGACGACGACGACGCCAACCTAACAATTCTTCTTCTACCTACCGGTATCTCCTGGGGGTCGCCGAATTCCTGTTGGAGCTCGACCCCTGGTTGATCGACGGCATTGTCTCCCTGCCTTCTGCATCTTACTGGGGACAGGCAGCTCAATGTTGTCACCAGAGGGCCAATCATTGCCTGATCTGGTAAGGAAGATGAGACTTTTTTCAGGTCGGCAAGGAGGCAGTCGTTGACAAGCCTCCTCCTTGAGGCCCAAGTGATTTGGTTGTCTTCCGTCTTTTCGCGGATATGGGTTCCCGAGAGACGGCCATGCATGTCTCGGTCAGTAAGCCATTGGGGAAACTTGCCTATCAGCGATGAGCAAGCGGCCGAACAAACACGACGCCATGGTGAAGGCTCACTCCAGCAATGAAATTGCGAGCCGCCCGTGGGCTGATGTGATAAGGACCTGTTGAAAAATGCATGACTACCAGTATGTATGGATTCCTGCCTCTCTTCCTCCTGTGCTTTCTGTCTTCTTCAACACGGACAGTCTCTCCTTCCTAGGCACGAGGATTTTCAAAATGAGGTCTTGGGTTTTTCTGACTTTGCTTTCTCTCCAGCGCATTACTGCCGAAATAATTTCGGACAAAAATGGCCCGCGAGGTCGGTTTGCGGTGACTGACGAGGTGCCCCTGAACCCGGGGTCCTTGCCCTTCATGCCGCAGGCCAAGTCGGCTACGATCCTCGGAAACGTGACCGACCCCAACCTCACGCGAGACTCGTGTGGCTCCGCGAAGATGGGCGGGCGGACGTTGTGGACCTGTCGTGACACGTCGCTCAGGATACCCGGCACCGATCAATACGGCTTCCTGTTCGTCAACTCTGCTGGCTGGACCGACGATAACCCGGACGGCTCGCCAAGCATCCTCAACAAAGGCCCCCAGGGTGCTGGCTCGACGGGCGAGAACCCGATCCTTTTGATGAAGGGACCTCGGCCGAGCCTCCCCGCTTTCTTTCCTCTGGCACCAGGCCAGTGTCCTCCGTCGGGACGGTGTGATGATCGCGTTCGCTGCATGGGCTGGCCGGACTCGCCGCCTACCGTCACCGAGATCGCGGAGGACGGGACCGTCACGGCATACACGTGGACGACCAACATACGGATGGCGAGCAGCGATTTTACGGTCCTCAACCCGCGCGGATCCTCGACGCTCTACAAGATGACCTACACCCCGAGCGACGACGACAACGTGCTGCCGGCCGTGACCCTGGTCGACCCCGCGTTCTGGGGGGACAACGAGATCGGGTACGGCGTGTACGGGACCGTTGTCAGGGACGGGTACGCCTACCTCTACGGCCTGATGGATCCCAAGGCGGTGGCCGTGGCTAGAGTACCCGTGCGTGGCATCGAGGACAAGGCGCAATACGAGTACTACGTCCGGGGCGCATGGACGAGCGCGATGCCCGCCATCGACGACACCGCGGCGGCGGCGATACCGAACGCCGGCACGGCGGGTCAGGGGAGCTACTACTACGACGGCAAACACGAGTCGTACGTGTGGATTGGCCAGCAGTCGTCCTCGATATGGGCGGACTTCTTCGTCACGACGGCTGCGAGGCCCGAGGGGCCCTGGATAGAGCCGTACAAGCTCTGGTCGGGTGAGGGCGGGGATGGGGCGCTGCCGGCCTACAGCCTGCAGGCTCACCCTCACTACCTTGGACCCGGGGACGACGGCATTTACGTGACGTGGACGCAGTTCTTCCAGGAGACGACGAATCCGGCTGTGTATCTGACTCCGCTTGCGTATATCTCGTTTGCCTAGGCGTGGTGGGAAGAGGAGTAAGTGGAATTGGGCAGTCATTTCCAAAGTCAGTACTTGCATAAGAAAAGGGGGGAAATATTTGATGTCCCTTGCGTCTAGATGGACTGACTTGGAAGGTGTTGGTCTGGTGGTCGACCCGGCTAACATTGAGGAGAGAGGGATTGTTCGAAGATGAAATCTAGTGAATGAATGAATACAAATCTCAACCTTTTCCTCATCAATTCAGAGGATCAATTGATAC
>NQYQ01000002.1:1079331-1090710 GCA_003055925.1 Escovopsis sp. Ae720 | reverse complement strand
CCCCCCCCCCCCCCCCCCCCCCCGATCAAGATCACCGGAGCACTCCGGAATCAAAGTCGTCGTCGTGTCCAAGATGGAAATGTAATGTGTCCTCTTCGTGGGCCTCCAAGTTGCCTCCATCCGCGGCCAAGTGGCCAACCCTCGGCTCGATCGAGAAAACGCATGGGCGGAGACCGCAACGTTTGCGTGCGAAAGCCCCTCCCCCCTCTCTGAAAAGGCGGGAACTCCATCCAAGAATTCCCAAGGGCGTCCGGGAATTCCCACTCTTTTCTCTCCACGCCGGACCCGCAAAGCGGCATGAATTGTCGATGCAGGTCAGAAGTTCCAGAATATTTCCTCTTTGCCCGACTCCTCGTATCGCACAGGTGCGTATACTCGTACGAGTACACTGTACTCGTACTCCGTACAGGGTACGGAGTATATGCGGACGCAGACCGCATTGAACAGGTGCTCGATGCGGACCACCAGATCCACCGGGCTGGTTGATGCCCATCCCCTTTCCTCTCCCCTTTTTTGTGAAGCTCGATACAGAGCATCTCGCTCCAAGACGATGCCTCGAACAACTGTACGAGAGAGTGCCTGTCCTGAGTCCTGACCAACACCGGAGGGAAGACAGGCCAGATAAACAGTGGGCACGCGCATGCAAGGAGGAGCACAGCAGCTTAGGTGAGACACCCCCGACTGGCATTGTCATTGTCGTTGGCGTTGGCGTTTTGGCAATGGCACCTCCGCGCCGCGCTTATCTCATCTCGCAGATGCTGCCCAGTGTGCTGCATCCGAGTCGAGTACTCGTACGTGTACGACCGGATCCCGCAGCCATTGCGAAGGGCCGCTTGGCGTGCGTCGACTGGCTCAGAATAATTTGGGGGGAGGGAAGACGGCTGCCTGCCTCCTGGACGCGGATGACTCTTGCGATATGAATGCCAGACAAATCGACTCGATCCTGCACACCAGGAATCCTCGTAGGGCGCGCTCATCGCAGGTCCTTGGGCAGAACACGCTGAATCGAATCGAGTCTCGAGTTGTTGGTGCTCGTGCAAGACTGCGATGGAATAAGGGAGCTGGTACGGAGAAACGCATGACCAACCTCTCGAGGCATCTTCAGTTCTCGATGTATGAGTACGGGTAAAAGGGCATCCAGACACCCAGACACCCAGACGCCCAATAATCGTGGTATGCCGAGCGCCCGTGGATATGCATGTTTGACGATTCGCAGCCGTCCTGCATTGGAGCCGCATCAAGGCCAGGAAATCTCAATGAAACCCTGAGGACACTCCAAGCCGGGCTCAAAATATTTGCTTCTTCCTCTCCACCAGCGTTGCTTCGTCTTGTCCTGTATTCACAGTTTTCTTTGCTTTTCCCTTTCTCTGCCCCTCTTACCCACACCATGGGAGCAGACGCAGGGCGCGCCGAGAGCCACACCCCAGCTCCTCATCCAGAGGCTGTATACTCCGTATCTTTCGCAACACAGTTCCAGTACGGAGTGCGGTATGCAATGGATCTCTTCCCCAGACGCGCCATGCCCATCATCTCCGCACCGTCGCGACTTCTTCTCCACAGACGCGCATCCTGGGAAGCTTCCCCACCTCGAAAAAGCAAAGTACCGGCATGATCCCATCCGTCTGGGCCTTGCCACCGGGAGGCATCACTCTCCGTGATCGTGCTGGGCTACCGCCAACTCTAGCACAGCGTACTCGTAGCAGGCATTGTACGAGTCCTCGTCGGCATTGTAGCTCTCCTGCGTATTCGTAGACGACCGTCATGACGACAATTGGTGACCAGGCGGAAGCCATCCATCTCGCGATAGTGCGCCGATCTTGCGTCTCGCGCCCTGCCGATATGGACTGTCGGATGAGACGCTGTGGGGGATGCGAGCTCTAGACCCTCTTGCTTCCGCCATCATCGTTTTTCCCTCTTGGCATTCCTTCGGTTGCTGGAAAATTAGGATCCGTCAGAAGCCTCTTCTTGATCCGTCACGGCTCGCTTCCTCGAGTCCTCTTGCTGATGGAGATCCGTCGTGACGATCGAGCGACCAAGGCCATCCCGGCGCATTCGAGGACCAGTGGTGAGGCTGCACAAGAATGGTAGGATCCACAATGATCAAGACCCTCCCGCGCTCTGAGGAAGCCACCTGTAGTGAGTCTCATTCAATGTTTCAGAGTGCCTGATTGGCGAGGGAGATGGACAGAGCTTGGGCATGTCACCCGCGATCGTGACATGCATGATGTCGAAGCTCGCGCCAGAGAGCGTGTCTTGGTTCCCTGATTGGACTGATCCTTGATGCAGGATGCGGATACCAGAGCTCAGAAAGCGTGGGAGTACTAACCCAGCGACACGGACTTCCGTGCCAAGTCAGGCCAACGGAGAGTCTGATGCCAGGAAGACTTGGACAAGAGGCGAGGTCCCCCTGTTGTGATCTTGATCCTCTGCTGCGGATCCGTGCTCCGTACTTCCCCGCGACATGATGCTCTCGCCTCTTCCCCACCAGTGGCATCTTTGGCTGCTGATGTCCGGGGCTTGCATCAGACCGTCACGTATGGAGTACTCCGTACTCCGTAGGTATGGCACTTCGTACGAGTACTCTCGTACGTGTCGGCACCTTCATTGGAGGACACCCGGGGACTGATACCTGGTGTGTATCACGAGTGACTCTGAAGGCCATGCTTCATGAGTAGAGGCAGCGAGAGCTGGGTAGCCGGCCACTTTTCCAGATCCCGTTTTGCTTTAAGCATTGCTTGGTCAGCTTTGTGGGCGCGGTCGGGCAGATTGAGCTGGCTGTTTGGACTCCCGCACTATGGGCGAAAAGACGATTTGCGCATTGTATTTCGAGTGCGCCGAATCACAAGGCAGCCAGAACAAGAAGCAGGCAACTTTGCGACCTGCTTGAGACCACATGTATGCAAGGCCGCCGGCTGAAGCTTAGTGATCCATTGAGCAGTCCGCATCTTTCCTCATCGCCCAGTCAGAAAGGATGCCGATTTTGCAATCGACTTGGCGGTGCCAAGATGCCGCATCGACGCTCAAGAGGCCTTGTTGGATCGAGAGTCAAATTCAAGACGGAGAGCCTTCCTGTTGCTCCCCGATTAGGCGACCTCAAGACCGGCTTTGCTCCTTGAGCGTTGAGCGTCTTCCTAAGTGCACCCGAAACTACCCACTTCTGGGGTGAGTGCCTGGCGCCCGGGCTGACTCCGCTCCCTCCCTTTTGGCAGTCACTGCGGGCAGGATCACCACTTGGGCGGCTGGATATGCACGGAGTATTTATAGTCTGGGGGTCAGACCTCGGGCCAATGCTGCCGTGCATATACTCCGTACGAGTACATGGGACATGAAGCTCGAAAAGCCTAGGCCAGTCGATTAGTACCCGTACGAGTACGAGTCTGAACTCCGAAGAACGCCGTGAGATGGATGATGAAGCATGGAGTACGGAGTAGTATGGGACTGACTGTACTCGTACCTATTTCTACTACTACCTGGTACATCCAGGTTGACCTAGGACTTCAAGTTTGAAGGATGGCGGGCGGTGGGCGCGAGGAGGGGAAACGGATAGTCTGGCCGGCTGTCCGGATGAATGGGACGGAGGAATCGCTGGGCAACGGAAATTTGCTGCTGTGTGTTTGTGACGATTTGAGCGCATGTTTCACAGCTCCAGTGCCCGCATCCATCTTCCTTGAAGGGACGGCTCCTTGCCCCGCGAATGAGCTTGGAGTGATTCGACTGAGATGAACGGATGGGTGGACGTGATGGATTCTCCCAAGAGGTGGAGATGGCTTCATGTTTGTGCCAACGTCATTTCTCGAGGGAGCCTGAGCTCTCACCAATTCCGAGTCATTGCCAGACAGGTTGTGCTTGGCCGTGCTTTCCCGAACGTTACGGCACCTGTGCAGGAACGACTCGAGGAGAGGAAGGAGTCATCGAGGGAGAGGCTCGCCAGCCAGACCCGAAAGGAAGGGCAAGAGGCACCGACGTGCAGGTACGAGTGACCTGAGGCGATGCCCTCTCCGCATTTCGGCAGGAGCCAGGCTCAGGCAGTGACTGGTCAGGGTTTGGAACTTCGAGTTGGAAAGCACCAGTGTACAGGTATAGTAGGTACCTGTACGGAGTAGTAGTACTCCGAACTTCCACTCGTAGGAGGTGCCAGCTTTGTGCCTATAGTGCTCGTACTTGTACTCCGTAGGTACGGAGTAGTACTACCGGGACTCACGAGTACTACTACTCCGTACTATACTCGTACTCGTAGCAGTGTACTCCGCACGGAGCGAAGGTCCCGCCCATCCACATCACCCTCTAATCTCGGCCGGCCGGTCTCCGCCACATGATTGGGTTTCTGATCTCTTCATTTCCGCACACGACGACCAAGGGCGGGAGGGAAACGAGCCACAGGGGCAATTCCTGGCCCGCAAACCCCAGTGCCAGTCTTGCTTTCGTACATTGGAAACGACGGGAACTCCAGCTGTGAGTCGGTAGTACGAGTCGTATCTGGCAGTACTCGTACGGAGTACTACTACCTCTCTCCATGCGGTCGGAGTGCGGACCCATGGAGGCTGTCCGCCTCTCTTTCCCCTGCAAGGTGCTCGTCTCTTCGGGCCCTCCTTCCCATTGATGGCTCGGACCAACAGCTCAGTTTGAGGCAAGAGGCAGGTGGACTCTTGAAGAAGGGAGCACCACGCCTTGCCTTAACAGGTACTACTCCGTACTAGTAGTAGGTAACTGTCCAGGACGAACTCGGGAGTGAGAGACCGTCATAGTACTACTAGTAGTAGTCTGGCATGTGCAGGTTGAGATACTAGCTGAGTCAATACCAGGATTCCCTTCACGTCAACTCATGCAAGGCCAGGACCGGGAGAAGAGTATGGAGTACGAGGACTACCAGTACTACCCAGGGATCACGACTATAGTCAGATCCGAGTCTCCTTCTACCGGTACTACTAGTCACTGAGCACTTCGTATCCTACTACAGGTACTACTCCGTAGTACTCGTACGAGTAGTGTGGACATCAAATCAATCGTACTCGTACGAGGACTCAAAGTCCATCAATACCTGTACGAGTACTTAGTAACTCGTGCGGACTTGCATTGATGCAACAATTGCAAGGAGGTGAGGAGCACCTCCCTCTGAGGAGCACCTCCCTCTGCAAGATTAGCACTCTAACATGGCAAGAGCGGGCTGGCCCCGAATGGAGGATGTACCGGTAGGGGACCTGCAGCCATCAATGGATGGGGTCCGTCATCTTCGGACGAGGACTCGTCGGAGGGCCGGTCATCGGAAATCCCATTTTCAGGTACCAAAAAAGCCACGGCGGCAGGTTGCCTCTTTCCCAGAATCAAAGGTGCTCCATGCCAGGTGGGACCCGATGCCCTCGACCATTTCAATTGATGGATCCATCGATTCATCCATTGATTGATTGATTGATTGATGGCACGTCAATCCACAGGGACATCAATGTATCATGGATGGATCAATCAATTCAATGCTTCAATGCCCACTGGAGTCGGAATGGAGGATGGGTGGCACCCACTTGAAAGGAGTCTGGGGCAGCTGGACTTGGATTCCTCGAATGCATACTAGTAGGTACCTGTACCAGTACGGAGTAGTACTCCGTAAAACTGATCCATAATTTCGACCCTGACGGAGTTCTCGTACGGAGTACTCCGCAGTGCTCAAAAGAGCTAACATACGGAGTACAGGTAAGTACGGGTACGGGTACGGGTACGGATTGATCAGTCGCACCCTTTCAATGGTGGCACCCGGACCTGAGGTCAAATGAGACGAGGCCGAGATCTCCTCGCAGGCAGATCCAATCCCTCTCCGAGGCCTTGAGAATGGAGTGGTGTGCGAGGATGGGCATGCCATTGGAAAGAACTTCTTCTCTTCTGCTGCGCTTCTACTCCGTATGTACATCAATTGATGTATCAATTCATGCTCCATGTGCCTCACTGCCCACTTGCTCCGTTGATTCATTAACTGATGTTGATCCATCCATCTGCGATCACCCACCAACATTGCTCGCCAGGGGAAAAGAAGGTCGGAACTTCAAGGCCCTCACCCCGGGGGCCCACTGACCTCGCAACCTAGCAGTACCTACTCCGTACTCATAGGTACTTTTACGGATAATACCTGTTAGTAGTACTGAGGTACTCGTACTCGTACTCGTACAGAGAGGTAGGCTCCTCCGTGCCTCCTTCCTCGAAATCGTGAAAGTTGAATGATGCGCCTGGACAGGTCGTATCACAACTTCTTCAATATGGCAGGTCACGGTATGACTCCGAGTCCTGCTCAGGCTGTTACTAGTAGGTACTACATCTTCGTACAGTACGAGTACCTGTACCTGTAGTAGTACCCTGTGATGCTTGTAGCTTGGTCACGACTCCATTCAATCAATGGATTGAGTAAAGAATTGCGAGAGCAACTCGATTCCCCCAAAAAGGCACGAGCCGGCTCGTACTGCTGGCGACATCACGCAGTGCCACTGAATTCTCGACAAGCGACTTGCCAATGCACGGAGTCCCGCTTCACGGCTGCAGTGGGGGAGGACGGAGGCTGCTGGGGCTGACAGGCTGTACTCGTACCAGTACCTCTAAGATCATAGGTACGGCTCGGAGGTGCTGCCTTGCATCATCCCACACAGGCCCTCTGCGCCCTTCTCAGCTCGCTCTTGCCTTCATGTTCCAAGCTACCTGTACGAGTAGCAGAGGTAGGTTACAGGTAGTACCTTAGTACCTAGTAGTAAAGCCCAGCCCCCAGCGGACCAATCACACTCCGCTCCGGGCAAGCAGGCACCTCCAGGCAAGCACCAGAGTGCTACCTACCTCCTCTGTACCTACTACTACTCGTACTCGTACTCCCATCAATACATTACCGTGCTGTGTGTACGAGTACACTCTTCTGAGGGCAAACCTGGATCGGAGGCCACACTCTGGCAAGACTCGCCTCAGGCTTGGAGAGCCTTGGAGCTGCACGTCAAGCAGGAAAGAGCCCGTAGACTCGGCCGTCGGTCGTACTGGACGCTTGAGGTTGGTTAAAACTTACCCTTCCTCCGCCAGACCCTCCTCCTCTCCTCCTCTTATCCACCTCACCACCTTTTTTTTTTTTCTTCTCTTCTTCTTCTCTATCCCACTCCCTCCCCTCTCTCTCTTCTCTTCTCTTCTCTTCTCTCTTCCTTTCCCCTCTCTCTCCTCTCTCTCTCTCCCCCTCCCCCTCCCCTCCCGCTTCCTTGCCCATACCTGCTCACAGGTACCACCTACCTGCCCGCCCACCCTCGTCCTGTCTCTTCCCTCCAGACCCGCCCACACCGCAGGTCGAAGAGAAGCGTGAAGCTCTTGGATTGAGGAAAATTCCGACCGACCATCCCCTCGACGTCCCACTCGCGCACTCCCGCCCTTCAAGTCTTGACCGAGAAGCAAGACGAAGACGCCGAGTTTTACGAGACGACCTCAAGGGAGAAGAGAGCGAGAGAAAGAAAAAGAAGAGAAAGAAGAGAAAGAGGAAGAAAGATACCTACAGAGCGGACAAGAAGCAGAAAGGAAGAAGCGTCAACTATAGAATACCTTCACTGGTATTCTGCCACATTCTTCTCCCACCTTGATCAACGTCCAAGGTACGTCGCCAGTCTTGGTTGGGTCCGCCCGCTGTCAAATTCCTCATTTCACCAGCAAGGAATCCTCCCCCCCCCCCCTCCCCCCATTTGATGCTTGTCAATCGATTCCAAGCCGCCGCCGCCCCTTCGTTCCTCGACGATACGCCTTTCGAAGAAAAAAAATTTGGACGATGGAAAGAGCCTGTCGCATCATGAACTACTACCTACTACCTATAGTCCCTCTTCGTTACCGCCTCACCGCACTCGAATCCACACAATCCTCGTTCTCACTGCACACCGATACACTGTCTGGCAGCGCCACGGGTTAAAGGCTTCCCTGACTTACAGTTGAGAAACAGGGCTCCGATCGCAATCTCATCCGCAATCGCCCAAGCCGGGACAAAAAGGTGGAGTCTTGTACGGAGTACTGCTCACCGGTAGCCGCCATTTTCGCATCCACTTCCGTTCTTCGATTTATATTTCTATTGCACATTTTGCCGTCTGCGTATTCTGCGCCTTTGCATCAACTTTTAATCATCACAAGCATCTCATTTGGGCCGACGGTTACCGGCCAGTTTCCAATCCAGGGCTACCACTTTGGGAGGTTGACAACTTGAAAGTTGGTGAGTCTCTCTGCCCGCTGCATAGCACGCCCGGCACCAGCCATGAACGACTCTCGTCCCTCCCGGAACGATCCTCGAGAGTCTTCACGCACTGCCTCCCTTGTCGGCTTTTGGGCGACGCTTCACCAGCTCAAGTGTTCTAATTGCAATGGGTGTTCTCCTCGCACAGCTGCATGCCCGAGCTCGATCTCTGCATTCCCGGCACTTCATGCTCCACAGCCTGCGCGCTTGAACCGAATCATCCGGCAATTTGATCCATCCTCTCGCGGGAGACGTTCACTCGTTGTTCCCGCCAATTGCCAGGTCTTTCTGTCTCAAATTACCCCAGGTGGCTCGTCCCTGGCGTCCTTCCGGCGGTAAGACTCTCCTATTCTTTTCTTTGCTGGGCTCCGGCCTCCATCTTGCCCCCTTGGGACTAGTCTTGTTCATTTTATGCTCGTTTATTCACCCCCCCCCCCATTCTCGTTTACCTTGAATTATTCACCTTCCTTGTAACCCTCGAACCAGCCTCATTCTCTCCCCGTACATACAGTAATCCCTCTCCTCCCCCAATCCAATCCCATGGCATCCATCCATCCCATCCCATCCCATCCATCCCTCACTCTCAAGGGAGCTGCCACTTCACTTATTCAGGGGCGTGCAGACAGAGGATCCTCTCTTCACTAGCTCGGCCCGCCATCATTGTCAGATCCTTCGTGCATGGGCGTTATGCCTTGCTGCTCATACCAGACCGGGCCAGCTGGACCATCTGCATCGGGATTCAGACTAATGCCTTATTGAATTCTCTAGAACTCCATTTCCAACCCTTCCCGGTCCTCTTTTATCAACTCCCTTCCCCCAGTCTCCTTTTTCCTCCCACCTCTTCCTCATCTCCAAGTCTCAGTGATTCTTCATGGTCTTGGACTCTATCCCAGCCACAGTCACTCTTTTCCTCATTGCTCTCAATCCACGGTCTTTAATTAATATCTTAATATCTTGAATCCCAGGCCGACTCTGCATAACCAGAAAAAAAAATCACCCATCGTTCATCCCGGGGCACATTCATTCATCAAACGTCTCCGACACAAATATTCCTGGGGAATTTGTTCAGTCACTCCTTGACCACCAAAGAAGCGAAAAAGAAAGTTGCATTTGACCCGCCGTCTTAAATTAGACTCGCCTCGTTCGCCAGTCAGCCCCTTTCCGCTCCCTTCGACGGCACCCAACGACGTCTACCACGAACGACAAGCCCGTTGTTTTCATCAAGGCAAATCCTCATCATGGCCTACTCACAGTATGATGAGACCTTCTTCGTCGAGTCTGAGGACCCCCAAACGAGGATGAACGCCCGCTCTCTCGCCAAGATGCTCGCGCGCAATCGGCAGGACACTATTGCCAGCGAGCTCTCCCGCCTCGCTGGAGAGGAGTTTCTGGAAGACATCATGCAACACATGAAGCACATGGAGGCAAGTCTTGCATTCAACCGAGATGCAGCGCATTGCATCGATGCATGCTTGCGTCATGAGACTGGAGCTAACCCCATCCTCTAGGAAGAGACGCTGCCCGACGCTAACCTCATCGACATGCAACGTGAGATTCAGTGGTTTATGCGACCTTACTTGATCGATTTTCTCGTTGAGGCCCACGCCGCCTTTGCGCTCCTCCCCGAGACACTCTTCCTCACCGTCAACCTGCTGGACCGATACTGTTCCCGGCGAGTCGTCTACAAGCAGCACTACCAGTTGGTCGGCTGCGCTGCTCTCCTCATCGCCGCCAAATACGGAGACAAGAAGGACCGTGTTCCTCAGATCCACGAGCTCAACAACATGTGCTGTGGACTTTACGACGCCGGCATGTTCACCCAGATGGAGATGCACGTTCTCAACACGCTTGACTGGACCATCGGCCACCCCACCGTCGATTTCTTCACTCAGCTCATGGTCGTGGACGAGCAAGATGACTCCGAAGTCGAGCACATGGCCGCTTATCTCTGCGAAATTGCCCTCTACCATCGAGACTTCGTTTCCACCAAGCCTTCGATGATGGCCCGAGCCTCCACGGCCCTCGCACGTGCCATCCTTGGGAGACCCGAAGCGAACGACGGCGACTGGGACCACACCGAGAATCTAACGCTCCTGACTTTGTCGCAACATCTCAACCAGCCATCGCAAACCTTGGCGCGCAAGTACTCCTCTTCCAGTCTGTCCAAGGTGTCGCAGAAGCTTGCCGAATTCATGGCTGAACAGGCAGCCATGGCCCGACGCAATGCCAACCCCCCGTCACCGCCTACCGAGCTGGCTCCCCCCAAGCATTCCGACATCTACAGCACGCCCCAGAAGGGCCACGGCGCTACTCTTGGTTTTGAGGGATACCTCACTCCCCCAATCACGCCCGACGGCGCCAGCTTCGGTAATAACAGTGCCAAGGAATCGTACCACCAGCTGCCACCTCGGTGCCCGGTGACTCCCACACCGCAGCAGAATCACCCAGTCGCGTTCTCCCAATCTCAGCACGTCCACTCTTACCCGGGAATGGTCGGCTCGAACATCCATCAACAATAGGTGTCTCGAGAGATTGAGCAATGCATCCAGCCAGCTTGCAAGCGAGCAAGCCGGCTGGTCAGCTCTTCCACCACTCGCAAATGAGCCCATGGACGCCGGAGCCCCGACCCTTTCTCCCAAACGCCAGACCCATAATCTCATCTTCTAATCTTGACCTTTTCGCATCCTAGCTTGCAACTTCTGGGGAGAAACCGAAACAGCCACCTTACAATTTCCCGATCAAAATCAGAATGATCTTTCTGGACTTGCAACATTTTCATCATGGGCATTTAGCGACTGTTTTCATTTGAGTTTTTATCACCTCTTCTGTTCCCCTTTGTCGCCAACTTCATACTTCAGCATGCACCTTTCTCAATGCATAAAAAAAATTGAAAGTGTTTCATGCCACACTTTCATCAAGTTTTCTCTTCTTTCTTTTTTTTCTGTTTCCACGTGGGCACTAGAACCGTTTCATGCTTGATACCCGTGGCATGCAAAGCATGGAGGTTTCCAGGACGGCGCGTGACCCGTTTTTGTGGCAAAAAACGGGGAGTCTTTTTTCTTCTTCTACGATTGCTTTAGTTCTGACGGTGGATAGAAGTGTAGAGGACGGCGACTTTTCTGCGTTTTTTCTCCTTTTTTTTCATTCCCCCCCACCCCCCC
>NQYQ01000002.1:1053242-1079319 GCA_003055925.1 Escovopsis sp. Ae720 | reverse complement strand
CCCCCCCCCCCCAATTTCTTTCTTTTGTTCTCACCCGACAAAGACCCTGCCTAGGTGTGTGAATGGGATTCTCAGGCACATGGGGCTGAATCGTCAGGAGAAGAATCTGACCTGGACGGCGAGCAGATCCAGGGGATTGTGAGGATCTGGGACGGAGGGTGAAAGGGGCTACAAAAGGGGCTCAACAGCTACCGGTATCCGAAGCCTGACGAAGGCTGAGAGCAACGCCAGGAGCTCCAAGATACTTCACCAAGGCGGAAGGCGGCCTGGGTTTTGGGTCAATGCTCGTCCTCTGGCAAGCTTGAAATCGAGTGGAAGAGCCGGCAGGAAGAGAGATCGCGCTGCCAATGCTGATCAGGGGACCTTGAAACCCATTTCGAGGGTACGGGGGGGAGTGGACAGGAATCGTTGTGGCCTCTCTTTGCCTCGGGTTCCTTTCTGGGCGGTTGTAGGAGAAGAGATACGGCGACAAGATCTTGGAGGGCCGATGGTGCAGCCTCGCGCAGCGGCCGTTGTTGGATATTGGCAATCTTCTTGGAAAGCCCGACTTGACCTGTCCGTATTGGATGGGATACATCGGATTCCATGAGAGACTGCAAAAATAAAAACTTGAAAAAAAAAGACCAAAAAACGCGGACCTCTGTGCTCCTTTCCAAGTGCTTCGGGACATGTCTCGAGGAATCCCTTCTCTTCCAGATACCCAGTACGCTCCAAGGCACGCTCTCCTCCCTGCCCGAATTTCCTCCCTCTGTGCCAAACAAGACCCATCATCTCAGCCACGTCAAGCACGACCTGTGCTTCCATCACAGCCTTGTTTCGTCCGGACAGTACGAGATTAGCAGGAACAGCAGGCAACGGGGTTCACGGCCACCATGGATTCTTTCTCTCCCCTTGCCTGGCCTCAAATGACCGCAGCAGCACCAGGAACCTCGCACAAAAGTGATGATGTCCCGACGCACTCTCGGAGAATCGAGATAAGCAGGCGCCAAGCACTGCCCGCCAAGAAACTCATCTGTTTTTTTTTCCTTCTTCTTCTTCTTTGTGTTTTCCTTTTTCTCCCCCCCCCTCCCCCTTCTCCCTTGGGGGGGTAAACAAGCCGGGGGGGCCTGTCCGCCTGGACATGAGTTTCCGTTTTGAGCACGTTTGTCGGGATCGCGGCGGCATGGGCGGTCACGGGGAAGGGATATTGGAAAGGGGGCGTTTTGGGGGGCATGGGTGAAGCACTCGGAGTCGTGGGAATCAGCACATCAAATGCATACGAAGTACGGAGTACGGAGAACGGAGGTGCTAACAGTGGCAGTAAATGAGGGCTCATGGTACTCGTACCTGGTAAGAACAAAGAATCCGGCTGCGAGCGGACGAGAAGAGGGCAATCATGCGATGCAAGGACCATCTCGGACATGTATGTACATACGAGTGCGGAGCACGGAGTACTCGCACGAAATTGAAAGGCGAGGATGCTGATACACGAGCTCGTATGTGCGGGCAAGCACGGGCACGGCCTGGTTGGAGAATGGATTGACATGTGTCTCTCAGAGCATGTATGTACCGGGAGTGCTCGTACATGTATGTACGGAGTCCAACTACGAGTACTATGCACAGTATCAGTCCCAGTATGGGTGAACGGAGCGGAATGCAGGGATCGCGCATGGGAGGTGATGCAGGGAAAGACGAGGCGGACGAGCAGGCCTTGCCGGTACAAACAGCACACGCAGACTGGGGCCATGGGACTGCATACGTCCCTGTTTTGAGTACTCCGTACTCATGTGCAGATCAGAGGCGTCAGGCCTGGGCTTTGCTCGAAGTTGAGGATTTTGAGCCCGCGATGTGAATGGATGGATCAATGGACGCGGGTGGTTGGATGGAGGGGCGGTCGGTCGGTGACGTTACTGGAGGGGGGGAGGGGGGAGTCGCGGGTCGGGTGAGGGCGAGGGCGAGGGAGGGATGGTGGCCAACCTCTCTGCCTGTCCTGCGCATTGTCTCTCGGCCTCGGAAGCCTAGTGGAGGGTGGATGGTGGTGGTGGTGGTGGTGGTGGTGGTGATGATGATGATGGAGCGTGAGAAGAATGAGGGGAAAAAAAGGAGAGAGAAATGGGGAGAGATGGCGATGGGCAGAGAGGAAAAGGGGGGGCGGAAAGAGGTGCGTGGGAGGCATTCCAGTCGTGCCTGACTTATTTGTCCAGAGTGATTTCACCGTGATCCATCAATCCATCTGGAAGTCTCCCGGGCCGCGGCTTCCTTCCATGAACACGAGGCTTCCGCGGGAGGCAGGAGGACTCGCTTGCCTCCGGATGCTGCTTCCCAACAGGCCCCCAGGGTGATTGAAGGGACGGAAGGCGGGGTGGAGGCATCAATGCATCAATGCATCTAGATGCTCTGAGGTGCGCGCCTTCCCTTGAGTGCAGTTGGTCCTCAACACCAACTCTTGGGGCGAGTGGCTGCGACGTGATGATCGCGGACGACGTCGCGGGCGACACTCCGTACGAGTACTATGTCGTCGGATAATGGCACAGCTGCCCGCGGCGGATCACGGACCAGGCATGCGCTTTGCGTGCGCTTCCTCGACAACAAAGGATGATGGCATCATGATGATCCTGTTAGGGAGATCGCACTGTAGGAAGCTCCATCCGTTTCCTTTGTGTTTGGCCTCCTCGCCTCGACTTCCTTTGTGCGCCAGCGCCGTGACAAGAGCAGGCCGAGGGGATGGACCGTCTTTGGGTCACTGTAAAAGATTCGATGTCTCCCCAGAATCAGGGGAGCCTGCGATCCTTACACAGAAAAAACTCGGCGAGGCAACCAGTCAGTCCCCTTGCACAATATCCGTTCACGTTCGTCTCCCTTCATCAACGTCGATTGATGAACTCCCTCGGCACACCAGTGCTCAATGATGGCGGCCGTGGAGACTCAAGTCAGCGGTTCCAGGAGCCCGAGCCCGAACCGCCGACAACCGCTTCAACGCATTGAACTGGAGAAGAGGCCGGCGCACGATTCCGGTGCTCCTGCGGAGAATGCCCCTCGAGACGCCCCTGAGAATCGACATGTCACCAAGAAAGCCCCAGCCGCATCGAACACTCCCCGAGAGATCCGCACCGAGCCGCCTCAGCATGAGCTCCTCCGGAAGGCTGTTCCCCTGGACCCCTCGGCCAGAGTCACTCAGTTGCTCAGTGAGTGAACGCATCCTGGAGAATGGATTGAGGCTATCCCTGACGAGATGCGGCGCAAACAGCTGGGATTGCCAAATATCTCATCACCTCCCCTCGCAATCTTCCTTCCGAGGCCAGACGGCTGCGGCAATGTGTCGGGTTTGGAGATCTCCTGACGGGTCTCGACCTCTTGCTTCATGACCACGTCTTGGACTCCTACCTATTGCAGAATCCCTTGTGCCTCGACTACGTCCGGCTCTTGTTTGCCTGTCGCCATCACTACCTGCTGCAGCCGGATTTGAAGATCACAGACGGCGAGGGAGAAAAGAGAGCAGATGGACCAAGGCCACACGCTCAGGGAGACAAGGTGTTCGTCCAGCAGACTCGCCCTCTGTCCCATGCCTTCAAACCGAAAAACGGGCCCCAAGGCGTCGATCATCAAGGTAACAAAACACCCTATTGTACTGTGTAGATGGATTCGGGACTTGAGCTGACAAGCCACTCGTGAAGTCTCCTGGATGGTCGATTTCTCGCCCAATCCTTCGAAGCAAAGTCTCGCGAAAACCGTCGCAGAGTCTGTTCCTGCCGACACTGTCAAGGACTGCCTCGATGCTTACGACGCTTTCGAGCCGGTGTCGGCTTGGACAGACTGGGCACGGCGGTACCAGCATCAGAGGGAGCACGTGTCCCTCCCGGAGCTCGAGATCGCCAGGAAGCTGTACGGCCTCTGGCAGCTCGTCGCGACTCCCACCGATGATAGCCTCCAAAGACTCGTGAGCGCCATGCCGGAGGAGATCAGGCAGATACTCTACGGGATGCGAGGTGACAGGGCCATCATCAAGGACTTGAGCGAGAGAATCAGGATGAGTGAGGTCTTCGAACGAGGCAGGACCGATGGCAGCATCGAGCTGCAGCTGGACTTCGAGTGTCCCGCCCCCGCAGCTGATGAAATGCCGCCCAAGCACGTCGGTGTCAAGAAGTCGGGGGCTCTTTCGGCATCATCAGCAATGGCCAGGAACACACCAAGGGGGATCGCCACCATCGAGGAGTACGGGCGTTATCACTACAAGGGAACGACGATACCCCTGCCGCAAGTGTTGCTTCCATGGGCCATCAACTTCCTCGCCGACGAGGACGTGGATCGCACCGTGGGCTGGGCCGAGAAATTCGCTGAGCTCACAGAATATCTCGCCCATCTTCACTACACTTTCTCCTTCGAGGACTGGGGTCCTCAAATGAAGGAAGCCGTTGAAATGCTCAAGACGCATCAACTCTTTGAGAACTACTACTACGGCCCCCCGAAGCTGAATCTGGACTTCACGATCAACGTGTGGCCAAAGGAAAGCAGGAGGTTGCCGAGGCTGCCCGGTCCCTGTATCGAGCTCCGCCGGGAGAGCGACAGCCAGAAAGACTTGAAGGGGCCGAGACTGCTCCAACAACTAGATATTGTGAGCGCCCACGACCAGCAGTATGAAATGCCAACCGACATCCTCAAGAAGTGTTATCTTCAGCCGTATCGGACTGATGCTCTCCGCATGTGGAACAACGAGCTATCTCCTGACTCGGGCTCAGAAAATCTGGCGCATCTTGAGAACAAGTACTACGAGGCCGGTATGGAGCACGGCGTTGTCGATGTGGCCAGGTTCCTCAATGGCAACATCGGTCGTTTTCGCTACAACACCGAGGACGTGACGGAATCAGAAGGGAGCAGGGTCGCGAAAAGGAAGTCTCTCGTGTCCTTTGCCGTCTTTCGGGGCGCAAAGCGAGCCGCCATCCAGCAATGCCTGAATCTCTTCGACAGCTCAGAGAACCGCAAGATGTGCACACCCTGGCGCACCCTCAAGTTGCCCACACCACAGCCGAAGCAGAAGCCTGACGCGGGCATCATATTCTCGAATCATCTGATCGAAGATGTCCCGCCCGAGCAGGAAAGGCGAGATCCCTGGGCGTACACACGTGCGCATCGGCGGTACAGGAAGGAGGAGGAGGCGTGGGCGGAGTGGACGAGAGAGCACACCATCAAGGCGGCGTGGAAGCTCAAGCTGGGCGAGCGCGGCGGCGGCGGCCCTGTCATGGAACTGCCCAAGACCTGGAAGGGCCTCTATCCCCCCGACGTGATGGACGTGGAGATGAAGAGGAGATACCAGCTCGCGCGGCGCTGTGAGATCATCCGGCAGGGCCTCAAGCGAGCGGCCAGGCGAGCTCCCCGCCCCTTCATCAACGGCCTGATCGAGATGGTCGCTGCCGGCTCGAGCGGAAAGAACCCGCAGGATCTGGACTTGAGATTCGCCGCGCACGAGTTCACTCCCGAGTGCGCAGCCGAGCTGGCCCTGATTCGGCCGACCGAGGCGGCGTGGCTCGAGTACATCTGCCAGCCGTCCAGGAATCGTCCCACCGAGCCGAAGGAGCCCCTCGACAATATCGGGGTGATTCTGATTTCGAGGGTGAAGGAGATGCTGCGAGATATCAGCCCCTTCTCGCTGTTCGGGGATCCAAAGCCAAAGTCCATGCATGAGTTCCTCGATGGTCTGAATGCCACGTGTGGCGGACCGATCGGGAGGCATCGCTTCACCGAAAGCGAGGTCAGGGGTCTGGCCCCGACTCTGCATTCCATGAAAATCTTGAGGTGAGTCGATTCCTGCGCCGGAAGATGCCCCTGAACTAACAATCATCTTCGCAGGGTTCTTCGGCAACGCAAGGGAGAGCTGCAATTCGCGCGACCCGAGACTGAATTCCACCCAGAAGTTCTCATTGTCTGGCCAGGCTCCGCAAAGCAGAAAGGTGACGCCGACGAGGCTGAAGAAGATGGTAAGGCCGTGGACGGCAAAAGCGTTGCCGCGTCCAAGAGCTCACACCTGACAATTCCAGCTTCTATTGATGATTTCCTCGAGTATCCCGAGCAGATGCCGAGGAAAAAGGATGTCCTCGCGCTGGAGGACTACATCCGAAATCCAACCAACAATCCAGAAGACCAGGAGCGGACGAACAACCTCTTTCGATGTCTTGCCTACCGTCTGGGATTTTCTATGCGTGGGTTGAAGGCGATCCGCAGGCAGGACATCGGCACCATTCGAAACTACGACCTCCAGATACAGAATGCCGACTTCCTCGGCACGATGATCAGCATCTGGTCCAAGGACACCAAGACGCGGCCAAACAATCCGAGCAAGAACCCTCGCAAGATCGGAACCCACCGCGAGACGCTGACGGCCCCTGACATCGTCAAGATGGCAGACCCGGAGCACTTCCGAGAGGAGTGGCTGGCGGGAGAATGGCCTGACGAGCATCAAGCCAGGAGCATCGTCCGCAAGAACCTCATCCGCGAGCTCTCCGAGAACAAGACGATGATCTGGCCAGTGCAGCTCCCTTACGATCGAAAGACCAAGGAGTACGCCGTGCCGAATCCGAATCCCCAGATATCCCTGCCGGATGAGTACGTGGGTAAAGAAAAGTTTGTGCTTCGCCGCGAGCCCATCTGGACATTTGGCCATACGTCGAGGAAGCCCCGTGCGCATCTGTTCTGGGACGTGAACAGCTGGCCGCTCAACGCGCTTTCGCGGGAGACCCGGCAGCGGGTTCGGCGCCGCGGTCCGAAGAAGCAGCAGCATGATCAGCGGGGCCAGAAGCAAGGAGGACCGGGTGGAGAGGAACGGCCGTCACACTCGAAGCCGTCCGAGATTCCATACTGGAAGAAGGCCGAAGAGAAGCGCGTCTTCGTGCCCGGAGCCCAGGAGTTCTGGCTCGGCGACACCCCGCTGCAGCGCAAGGTGATTGAGCAACGCTTCCGAGAGAGTAAGTCCCCCCCTTGCCTTGTTTTCTCTTCTCTTCTCTTCTCTTCTCTTCTCTTCTCTTCTCTTCCTCGACCTTTTCTCCCCATCTCAGCATATACGAGCAGAAAGGTCGGTCATAACTCACACGCGATGACTCCGCAGGGCTCGAAAGGAGGAAGCCCAAGAAGCGGACCTGGACCGAACGCGTCACAGACGCCTTGTTCGGACAAGAGAAGCCCACGTCCCCCGAGGACTTTGCCCTCCCTGACGTCGACGAATCGTCCATCCCCGAGAGCAGACCTGCCAAGCGGCCGCGCCTCAACGAGTCCTTCGACAGCGTCAGCTCGAGTCAAGACCCTCAGTGTCCGATTGGTCCCTCCTCCTCGTTCACTTCTGCTCTGAACGGGGGCATGCAGGACGGGGAGAAGACGCTGTCAGGTCTGGATGCGGGACTGACGATCACGGGGGCGGACAACAAGGTGATCAGGTATGAGGCGCCGGGGAGCGCGAAGGCGATGCGGTTGCTGGAGAAGTTGAGGGTCGAGAAGGGGTGGGCGAGCGTGACGTATAAGCTCCCGGAGGGGGGGCCGGACGATGACCCTCCGTTGATTATCTATTACAAGCCGGAGGTCATTGTGGGAGAGTAAGAGGGAGGGGGCTTTTAGGCGGCTTCGGAAAGTAAGGTCGTTCCTGGTTTAGATCTTGTATGATAGGTAGGCAGGCAGTTTCGCTTTTTTGTTCCTATAATTGATGATCCTTTCTCAGCTCGGTCAAGTGTTGGTGCCGTCCGGGGATGGAATCGGGGCAATTTGGCCGCAATTGGCCGTATAGGCTCAAGAAGTCAAAGACAATTGGCAAAAGCTGAGATGATTTTGCGTTGTATCAGACTGAGGGGAAGGGGGCGGAAGAGAAAGAGAAAGAGGGCACATGGATCAGTTCAATCACGTAAGGAACCGTGAGCAGTGTTTTGCCAGACGAAAAAACTTGGTGATATTTTTTCCTTCCCGGGATCGATTCGAATCATGGGCCATCATTGAAATTCTCCGTGGCCCACCCGGTCCGAACGTCCCTAAACCTGGCCAAACCATGCAATCGAATCAAAAAAGACAATGGGATCGTCGCGCTCTCCTCTCCACCTCCGCCACCAACCGCCCTCCCCTTTTTTTCATCCACCAGAACCGTCCCGCTTGTGCCGCGGGCAGCCTAGTATCGCTTTCCGTCCCTGAGGGAATCGGAGAACTCCTCGAGCGGGGATCTGATGAGCTTGGTTTCCTTCCAGAGGTTGGGGGTGAGGAAGCCGTAGGTGTTGGAGACGGCGACGAAGGTGGCCTTGAGGGTGTTCTCGAGGGTCTTGGTCGAGCCGGCGGAGGAGGTGTAGGCGTCCTCGACACCGGCGAGCTGGAGGAAGCGCTTGACGGCGGGGGAGGCGACGAGGCCGGTACCGCGGGGGGCGGGGATGAGCTGCGAGGGGTGGTGGTGGTGGTCAGCGGGGAGAAGACACATTGGAATCTAGTACGAGTACCTAGAAGGGGGGACAGGAGGGATGGTGGTGAATACATACTCTGACGGTGACGGAACCGCACTTGCCGGACTCCTTGCAGGGCAGGGAGTGAGGCTGACCGAGGTTGGCGCCCCAGTAACCTCTTCGGACGGGGATGACGCTCAGCTTGGCAATGATGATGGCGGCGCGGATGGCAGTGGCGACCTCCTTGGACGTCTTGATGCCGAGACCGACGTGGCCCTCGGAGTCACCAATGATGACGATGGCCTTGAACCGCGTGCGCTGACCGGCACGGGTCTGCTTCTGGACGGGCTTGATCTGTGTGGGTGGAAAAAGACGGCGGTTAGCACTGGCAACGATTCCCGCCATGATCCCTTTCGATCTCCCGATCCCTGATGCCCCTTCATGGTCTTCTTCGTCTTCTTCCTCTTCTCCTTGATCTTCTTCTTCTTCTCCTCATACCCCTCATCCCCCTCCTCTTCCCCCCCTTCTTCTTCTTCGTCGTAGTCCTCCTCCTGCTCCTCCTCCTCCTCCTTCTCGCAACAGCAGCGAAGAGGAACATCAAATCACTCCGCAGCAGAGAGACCCACCTTCATGACCTCGTCCTTGAGCTTGGGCAGGAAGTGGTCCACGATCTGGTACTCCTTGATGGGCAGCGAGTGCAGGTAGATCTCCTCCATGCTGGTGATCTTGCCGGCCTTGACCAGACGGCCCAGCTTGGTGACGGGCTGCCACTCCTTCTCCTCGCTCTTGCCGCCGCGACGGCCCCGACCACGGCCACGGCCACGGCCGCGATCACCACCGCGTCCGCCACGGTCACCACCTCGGGAAGCAAAGCCACCGCCGCGAGCGCCTCGGTCAGCCATTGTGTATGATGGGATTTGTCTGTTGTTGATCCTGTTGTTGTCGAGAGCGGGTGGGGGGCGGGTTCGGTCGTTCGGGTGGCCGAAAGAGTGAGATGTGTGTCGGATGGGTATGTGTTGTGCGCGCTCCGGGGGGGGGGGCTTTCTGGCTGCAGTGTGTGGGAACTTTTTTTTTCCTCTCCTTGGACTGGGGCGGGCCGGTGGGGAGAAGGGGGGGGGGGGGTTCGGGGCTGCTGGCTTGTGGTGCTGGGGCTTGGCTGTGTGATTTTTTCGCCGGTTGTGGTTCGGGTTAGGCGAGCGAGCCCTAAGAGGTACTTTGGCGGGAGTACCTGGGGTTTGGGGGTTTGAGGGCCTAAGAATTGAGGCTGCGAGGATTAGCCGCGAAGCGCGGGTGGGGCACGCTAGCGCACTCACCTCGGTGAGAGGATCTCGGTGAGCCAAGGGCCCGACCTCGGGGTTGCCCGGGAGAACTCCAACGACATTGATCCATTGGAAATTGATCTTTGCTGGTGCGGGTATGATGTTCGAACGAGGAGCTGTACTCGAGCCTGACAGCAATGTCGAAGCTGGCAGAAAGTCTCCCCGTGTCGTCGTCACGATGTGCCTTGTGTGCGGCCCCGAAAGCATTCAACATTCAAGCCACTCAGCTATCTTGGAGACTTTTTTTTTTGCAATTGTCGCAACAACTCGCCAGGCGGAGTAGAGTGGTCACCGGGCACATCCAAGCCCGTAGTATCCAAGAACCTTTTCCGCGCCCCATAGACAAGAAGAGGAATCGATAGGAGGTATCGATGCAAGAAAAAGAATACTCGGGCGCCAAGCAGGCGCCTCCAAGTGATGGACCATAAGAATGATGCAACTCGCCTAGAACGAAAAGCCCCGGGAGATCGCAAACGAAATGTATCGAGACTGAGAAAATCTGCAGGACATCATGCTCCGCTTGTTCGCTCATCCGCTCTTACTCCGTTTTGATAATCAGATTGTCTGACGGATGAACGACTTGCGCCCATTCTCTGCACGATCCGTTAGCATCGACTCCGATCCAGGGCTGCTATATCCACCAAAGAAAAGGGGAAGGGTGGGGGTAAAGGAAGACTCACGTCCAGCTGCCGTCGTAAACGCGCCTGTTCTCGGGAGACCCGAAGCCCGCGACCTCCATGGCGGTCTCGAGGACACAGGCTGTCACGCCGGTGCCGCAAGTGGAGATGATGGGCTTGCTCGGGTCGACGCCGCGCTCCTCGAAGATCTTTCGCAGCTGGTCGGCCGGGAGGAACGCCTTCGTCTTCTCGTCCAGGACGACGTTGAAGGGGATGCTGGTTGCGCCGGGCATGTGCCCCGATGACAGCCCCTCTCTGGGCTCGGGGTCCCTGCCGGAGAAGCGGCCGTGGGACCTGGCGTCGAGGATCTGCACGCCCTCGGCGCCCTCCTTGTTGAAGTCGTTCGCGACCTCCCTGACTTGCTCGAAGCTCGCGACGCGGCGGGCGTCGAACTCGGGGATCGGGTAGACGTTGCAGTCGACGTTGTAGAGCTCGCCGGACTCGGTGGGCAGGCCCTCGGCGACCCACTGCCTGAAGTTGTTGAGGATGTGCACCTTGGGGTGGCCGAAGACCTTGAAGGTCCAGCCGACGCGGGGCGCGCTCATGATGCCCAGCTCCTTGGTGTCGTAGACGACGACGGTGTCCTCCTTGCGGATGCCGAGCTCGCTCATGGCCTCGGCGAAGCCCCGCGCGTCGGGCAGCATGTGCGGGTAGGGGCTGCGCTTGTCGACGGCCTTGTCGAGGTCGAAGAAGCGCGCCTTGGGGATGCGCTGCTCGCGGAAGACCTGGATCCCGGTGCGCCCGTCGTTGGGCATGAACCACGCCGCGCAGAGCGGGATCACGCGGGGCTCCGGGCTGATCGGGGACGGCGGGTTCTTCTTGAGCGCCTCGTGCAGCTCTCGGGGCGTGACGAGGTAGGACGAGGAGAAGGCCCGCCGTGACGCCGTGCCGGGCCGCAGCAAGCGGGCGCCGAATCTGGGTAGGCCGAGCCGCGTCGAGGGGCCAACGGCCGCCGCAATCGAGACAGTCATGGTACCTGCAGACGTATGGCCACCTCCTGTTGCCTGATAGTAGTAGGTAGACGGCAGTACCTGTAGGTGTCAGGTAATATGTATGTAGTAATGGGGAGAGGTAGTAGTCGTAGCGGTAATGGTAGTAGGTACAGGTATATCTCCGTGGTAGGGCGATCCAATGGGAGCGAAGCGAAGGTCCAAGAGAGGAGCGAATATCGTACGAGTGGTGGTAGGAGGGCGGGAGGAAGTGGAACAAGTGATGATGATAGGTGCCTCGGTGGGTGGGATGGATGGAACCTCACATATGCAGCTTCGTCCGGATGAGCCTTTGGCCTCAGGCGATTGGCGGAATCAGCATGTCGGATTTACTCGTAGGTGTTTGAAGACGAGGTTGTTGGAGTTGCCGGCGGAAAGGGCGAGAGGCCAATGCGACAGATATGGCCGCTGCCCGCTTGATCGACGAACGAATGGGGGGCCCAGGAAGAGGGGAGGGAGAGAGGGGTCGGGATTGATCAATCAATCAATCAATCAATCCATGGATCAATGGCTGGATCAATTCGTTTGCTGGACGGAGGGACCGTGAGATGGACGGATTGATCCATGATTCAATTGAGGGGAACTTCAGAGGATTTTGGAGCTTGGGCCACATGATCGTGCAGGTGCGTGGACGCACATTCAGTGATATCGATGTCATTTGATCGAGGCTCGGAGCTACCCTGTACTCGCATGTGGAGTGCGAATTGCGTTCGCGGCACGCGGGAGACGAGTTCAGATGGGAGAGAGACTTGCATCGTCAATCACCAACGCAGCATCCCCGATTGAGGCATTGGCCGGGTGGACGTTGTGGAAGAGACATGATCTCGTCAGAACCGTTTCGCCTTCGTCTTGAAAAACAGATTCCGATGAGAGCAAGCAACCGTAGTGGCACCATCTGATACATCAAGAAACAGTGTCAGCATGCACTGTACCAAGGACAGCCAGATTGCCCCGCTTTTATCACCCCTTCTCACCAATCACATGCAGCCATTCCTCTCGCAGGCAGCACATCGAGTCGAGTCAGCTCCAATGAAGTCGGTTCAAGGGCATCGTCGTCCCTCCAGCAGCGCCATCGCCACTGCAACCACCGATCGAGTACGGAGTAATATACATTGATTGATCCATCGATCAATTCCCATCCTCCACAGCCAGGGGATCAGGGGCCAGCATGCGGCAGACATGAAGGTCACCATCAAGGAATGGAACACCGTCGCCACCTGGCGCTGGGACATCCCCGAGGACGACGTCTGCGGCATCTGCCAGGTCCACTTCGACGGCACATGCCCGACGTGCAAATACCCCGGCGATGATTGCAGCCTGTGTGAGTCTCAAAGGGGGGGAAGGGGGGGGGGGGAGGTTGGAGATGATGCTTAGGAGAAGCAGACACTTGAAAACGAGAGCCCTGCTGATCAAGTTCTCCTCCCCAGTGTCGGGAAAGTGCGGGCATAATTTCCACATGGTGAGCCAGCTTCGATCGCGTCGCGTCCTGCTCCATGGACCGCTGCTGATGCTGACCGGGCCGAATAGCATTGCATCATGGAATGGATCAAGCAAGATGCATCCAAAGGCCAATGCCCCATGTGTCGACAGCGTGAGCCATCCTCCCCCTCCTCATCCCCTGTCATCGAGGGTTTGGATCTCTTATATTTGTATTGGACTTGGCGGCTCATCTTTTTCTCAGCGTTTGAATGGCACGAACAGCCCGGGAATGATACGGCCTCACAGCTCGAGGGAATGATTGAATGAGAAACGAGGGTTCTGCGCGGGATGGCATGAGCATGTTTGCCTTGCCTTGCTGGTGCCCTCTGTTGCATCAATCCATCTACGTATCTAACATCATACATCTTAATCATTAATCCCATGCCCAGCCGAAATTTCAGATGCCGCGCTATGCATGGAAAGCTTATTCGTCGTGAGTCACTTGTCGTCTTCAGGGATCGTGTGCCATTTCCACGCTCGCTTTCGCTAGCCAGCCAGATACACTCTCGCTTATCATGCCACATCCTCCATGATGACGTCCTCATCCTCGTGGCCGGATGACTCCTCGCCCTGCTAGGGCTCCGGGACATACACGCCGTTCTTGCAGAGGACGACGACCTTCTTGAAGAAACGCCGCCATTCGAGCGGGTCCCCCTTGAGCTTGATGAACCGCACATCGAGGACCTCGGCGCCATCCGCCAGCGACTGCTTGTCCACGCGGATGTCCCCGTGCAGGTTCTGCTGCCGGCTGTCCATGGCCCGGACCTTGATGGTGGCCACGAGGCTGTTGCCGTCCAGGTTCGGCGTGACGGGCGCCAGGGGCACGTTGAGCTGGTGCAGGGCATCGCTGAGCATCTGGACGATGTGGGCCGGGGGGACGTGCGAGAAGAAGCGGGCGAGCGACTCCGGGGGGCAGATGTCCCGGAACCGGCGCGCCTGCTGCGTCAGCGACATCGAGGGCCCGGGCATCGAGTTGAACTGCGACATCGAGGGCTCGTCGGCCAGCGCGTTGAAGAGCATGCGCCGGTGGCTGCCCCCGTGGGCGGGCAGGGACGAGGGCGGCGCCGGCCGGGACCGCAGCACGGGAGCCTCAAAGTCCCACGCCTGATCGACGGTCGGGGCCTCGGGCTGCGTCGAGGCAAAGCGGCCGGCGTTGAGGCCCGAGTCCACGGCCGCGTCGTCGGGAGCCATGGACGCGTAGTGCCTCGCGGCGGCGGAGAGCAGGGGCAGCCGGTTGAAGTCTATGCGGAGGGACTCCAGCATCTGCGAGGCCAGGATGATGGGGTCGGCGACCTTGCCGTCCGCGGTGAGCATGGGGTTGTGGCGCGTGTACCAGGGATGCTGGCGGATCTTGGCGAAGCTGAAGCGCTTCTCGGCGTCGATGGCCATCATGCCCCGCAACAGGGAGAGCGCTTCCGCCGGGACTCTGGCCCATAGGGCGTCCTTGCTCTTGCCCGCCGAGCGGACATACTCCCTGTACTCCCAGCTCGTCGTCGACGGCTCGTCCCAGGGGGTGTTGCCGACGAGGAGGACGAAGAGGATGACTCCGCAGGACCAGATGTCCGACAGATCGGGAGAGTACCTGGTCGGCGGGGAGGTCTTCCGGTCCGGGTTCCCGCACGCGAGGATCTCGGGTGCGATGTAGGGCGGGCTCCCGCATAGCGTCCCACTCAGCTTGCGTTGGCCCTTGTACTCGAACATTGTGGACATTCCGAAATCGGCAATCTTGAGAGTGCCGTCCTGGGAAAGCAGGATGTTCTCGGGCTTGAGATCGCGGTGGGCCACGCCCTTGGAGTGGATGAAGCTCACTCCGCTGATGAGCTGGAGGAAGTAGATCTGGGCAATGTCCTCCCTGACGCCGACGTCCGCCTCGATCTTGTCGAAGAGATCGCCTCCCTCGGCATACTCCATGGCGATCCAGCGCCATGTGGTGTCCTCGCCCGAGGCGAACCACTCGATGACGTTGGGGTGCGGGCCGACGTGAGAGTGCAGGGAGACCTCCATGGCCAGCTGCTTGGAGGATATGCGGCCATGCTTAATGGCGTATACCTTGTGGATGAACTTGACGGCGAACACCGGGGTCGGATCCTTCAACGGTATGGCTTTCTTGATCCTGCAGATGGTCAGAACATTGACCCGTGAGCCATGGGAATTGGCCTTCAAAAGTGACCCTTACACGGCATAGGCACCGCGCCCAATGGTCTTGGAGATGATTCGAAAAGGCACATCGCGCGGGAAGGGCTCTAGCTGTGACTGAATGACGATTAGCAAATGCAAACGTTCGGCCCATGGTGATTAGGTATCCGGCCCTCTCCTTCTGACTCGGCCGTGAAAAGTCGAGACGCACAGCCGCATGCTCATGCGTTGAGAGTCAAAAGCCCAGCATTTGCCGTGCGGGAATGAGCAAGCACGGAATTGATCTTTCAACGAGCGCGATTCACTCACCATTTTCAGCATTGATGAATTGCAACGAGGGCCCTGCCTCATCCGTGAGCGAATCCAATGAGAAGAGTATCTTCAAGATTCTCGTGGCGAAAATTCGAGACAGAATCGCGCATCCGCTTCGTCTCCTTCAAGTTGGCCGGCCATGATGGCAGAGCATGGTTCAGTCCCGCAGCAGAGCAGGATGAGGTTCTGGTGGTGATGCATTGATCCCAGGCAGAATCCCGTGGCACCTCCAATGTCCAGAGTCAATTCCAGCACTCAATGCAGCACGCACTGCACGCCCATGCACGCCAAACTGCCACCTAACCTACACCAAGTCCCTCGGAGTCACTGGTCCTTTGTCCATGCGCGAGCTTCCCGCATTCCGGAACCCTGGGATACTTGATGAGTCTTTCCAAAGGCGTCCAACGTTGATTGGCTCGATCGGAGCTATCCTAGAGATGTCTAACCAAGACAGGCATAGTCCAGGGCGAGACTGCCGCCCTCGCTTGTTGCTGTGGAAAGAGCTGGAGAGAGCGCGTTTCATTGGTTCATTCTGGGGCGCGCTAAGATAAGGCAGCGATAAGCCGAACAGGTTGCATGCCAGTACCAGCATCTCGTGGATGCGATGATTCCTCATCATCACGTCCGGCTTCAATCTCGTCTCCAGCCCCTGCTCTTTCTTTTCCCTCTTCACGTCACGGCTGACCTCGTTCCTCCATCTACCTACTCGGTATCACCTCTCCATCCTAGCTTCTCGCTCCTCCATCCTCGATTCGGGCTTCTCTCAGCTGGCTCCGACGTGTCGCGTCTGTCTGAAACGCATCGGTATCGATAATACTACTACTACCTCGAGCCGACGAGTACCTACTACTACTATGCCGATCCTCTTTCAATGAGAAGCCTCGAACCTCTGCTTCGTCACTTGCTCCCGACTCTGTGACCTACGAGCTTCCTCTCCTGCGGCTATTAGTACTACCGTTGCTCTTGACATTCTGCGCTTCTGAACCACCGACCATCATTTGATCTGATCGCGGTTCCTGGTGTTCACGGCGTTTGATCTTATCGGCCTTTATCGCATCCATCCCAGCTCCTCGTCTCCACACGACCTGCATCAACAATAACAACAACAAAATCAACAACATTATCACCATCTTCCATCGTCAATACTAATACACAGCGACCCATCATACCTGTGATATCGCATCCTCGATCTGCCTCACTCGGAGCCGCCCGGAACATCACGATCTCAAATCCCCTTTCCGCCGAGATGGAGTACTCTCAGAATGGACACAATGCCCCAGGCGACGACCAGGCAACCAAGCCTCTCAGCCGCAAAGCGGCCGATGCCGGAAGCGTCACCAAGAGGTATCTTCCATCGCGAACACGATCTCGTTGAGTTCTCAAAAAAAAAAAAAAAAAAAAAAAAAAGGAGGCATGCCTGTGCGGCGCGTACGGGTACTGACAATGTTGCCACAAGGTTGCAGACCGAGCTTATGACGCTCATGACTTCTCCCGCCCCCGGTGTCTCTGCGTTCCCCTCCGCCGACGGCGACCTCATGTCTTGGACCGGCACCATCGAGGGCCCCGACGACACCCCCTACTCCGGCTTGACCCTCAAGCTGAGCTTCGCCTTCCCCCCGACATATCCCTATGCCCCGCCGACCGTGCTCTTCAAGACGCCCATATACCATCCCAACGTGGACTTCTCCGGCCGGATCTGCCTGGACATCCTCAAGGACAAGTGGACGGCCGCCTACAATGTCCAGACCATCCTCCTCAGCCTACAGAGTCTTCTCGGCGAGCCCAACAAGTTGAGTGTTCAACCGCCATGTCACCGTATTTGCATCAATGGCTCATCTGCTGACCTTGTTGGCCTCTGAATTAGTGCCTCCCCCCTGAATGGCGAAGCCGCAGAGCTCTGGGACAAGGACTTCGAGGAGTTCAAGAGGAAAGTTCTGGCGCGGCATGTCGACATCGAAGAGGAGTGATGAATGTCATGACGATGAGTAAATCATCACTATCATACAAGGAGTCCTCGGAGCAGCATGGATGGATGGTTTGCTTGACAGGGTATTTTGTATTTGGGTACTCTCTTTCTCCTTTGCACGTCCCCAAACAACAGAGAAAACGCGAAAGAAAGAAAACCGAATCTCCTCCCATGGACGTGACTCTGATGACTGCGAAAAAAATGAAGCAGACCTTGTCAACTTGGAATAGACACACAAGATCAGCGATCATGACCTCGCGAGGGTATAAACCCCCCATTTTCATCCACGTTGTCCTTCGACTCCCCCGCCTTCGCCTTCGCCCTGACCGGTCTTCCTCTTCTTCCTCTTCCTCTCTGCGCAGTATTTGTTCTTCCAGCCAGAAACACCACCAAGAAGGATGACCCTCGTTCGGGGAGCCACAGGGCCGGGGATCACATTTCCGCCTTTATATTTCTTTTCGGCGTGAAAAAGCTAGAGAAGAGCCGTTTGCAACTCCGGAATGCCATGCCAACCCCCCGAGTCCCATTTTCCCAAAAGAAAACATTGTCGTTTTATTCTTCTTTACTCCTCGACGACCTCGGTCGCGAGGCCCTTGGGGTTCTTAACGTTAACGGCCTGGACGTAGCTGTACAACTTCTCCTTGGCGCCCTCCTCGTCGTTTCGTCGTCGGGCAATTCGGACGCGGACCCTGTAGGCGACGCCCTTGACACCCTGCTCCCAGACCTTCTTGTTGAGTGAGGGGTCGATCCGAACGTCGACGGTGCCCTGCAGTTGTTCGTGATCCCCTCGGTCAGCAATCTTTTCTCCCGGAAGTCGGCCCCGTCCCATGGGGAATCGGAGGTCCCCCCTGGGCAGGGCATCGTCATTCTGCGCCGCGCCTGGGCTCGACGACGGAGGACGGGTGAGGTGTGGAATCGCATACCATGGCCTTGTGCGCGAACGCCTTGATCTCCTTGATGGCGCGGGGAGCCCTCTTCTTGAACGTGACACCATGTAGCTTTAATTCGGGAGCAACCTGTTAGCGCGATCGTTCTCCAGAATGCGACCTCTCTCTCTCTCTCTCTCTCTCTCTCTCTCTCTCTCTCTTTGTCTCTCTCTCTCCCCTTCGCTCTTTCTCTCGCTCTCGCTGAATCTCTCTCTTTTCCTCCTCCTCTCTCAAGTGCCCTCTCTCTTCCTCCCCTTTTTCTTCTTCTTCTTTCTCGTCCCCCCCCTCTATCGCGGTCTTCGTCCTCGCAACAATTCGGTGTGGGCGTTCGATGCGACGTACTCTCTTGTGCATGTGGATGGTGTATTCACGGGTAACAACGTCCGCGATAGCGGAACGCTGGGTCTTGGTGGCAGGCTTCGACGACATTGCTGGAGCGACTGTTAGTTTTTTTTTCTGGGTCTCCCCTTCGTATTCTGGTCCGTAAATTTCGAGGCCGAGACGGCAATCCTTTTTGTCGTCGTTCAAGGGGCTGGCCGAGGGGGGGATCTGCTCTTGTTGCGTTCGTACCTGCGGATCGTCTCTTCCAAGGTCTGACGTTGGGGAGGTGTTGATGTCTGGAAACTTGCTAAATTCCACAAAAACTTTGTGCGTAGGGCAGGCCTCGAATTTCCTGTGGTGGTGGGGGGGTAGCGAGCCAATCAGGAGACTGGGCGGGCGGCGCTGCATGGCAGCGCTCACGTGACTGCACGGTGCGGGCTCCTCTTTCCCTCCTCCATTGCTCGCAGTGCGCTGCCGCATGTCACAGGTACTGTATCGTAATCCGCACGGAGCAGACTCATGCAGCACTTGCTGACTCGTGACTCGGGACTCAGAGGTACCTCAGAACGTCCGCCCCCAATGCCAGCCGCCAGGGCGGGCTTGCGTTCCGCTGATCTCGAGCAAACAGCAGGGACCTCTGTTAATGCGCTGCGGCCCTGAACCAAGAGCAAGGAGCCCCCCCCATCGGCCCCCCCCATCGGCCCCCCCCGAAAGGCGGGTCCTGTGAAATGAGGTATTCGCAGGATCAGCGCCGGTTTGGGGTACCTGATCCGAGCCCGCCTCAGCCACCTTCGCGCGCATCTCCATCCCATCACGATCCGAAGGCAAGGGCGACGGAGGTGCCTGTTTCTATCAAGTTTCGCTGACTTTGCTCCGATCCGTTTTCGTTCCGTCGTCCCTTCTTTGCTTCTTTCCTCCTTCAAGTTGTCAGCGCCTGCCACTTCCATCCCTCACAAAGTCCCTCGAAAATTACTCCGTACAGCTTCCCTGGTTACCTAATTCCCTCCTCTCGCGCAGCTCTCCTACCTGTACTAGTACTACTACTATAGGTACTGCTCGTACTTGTACTGGGTTGTAGGGAGGCGTTTGTTTTCTCCTCTCCCTCCCTTCATCTCATCAACCACCTACCACCGAGTCTCTTTATCCCCTCCCCTGCGGACGGCAGAGCAAACCCGGCGTTACCTTGCGTTGCCGGTTGCACGACGAGCCTAGGCGACGAACGGGGGCAGCAGGCTCTCCCGCGCCCTTGAGCCCCGTCTCATCCATTAGTACTTACCTAGCCATTCTCCCTCCATTCCGGGCCGTCGCCATCACCATCACCGACATCGTCACCTCGAGAATCTTTCAACAATGACCGAGCGCAACCTGGAGGCCGTGGAGTCGGCAAGCCAGCTCGATGTGGTCAGGAACCGCTTGCCGACCTTGTTCGAGGTGCTCAACCGTCGCACTCTGCCTCCCGTCGACCTCTTCTCCTTCTACATATATATGCGCGACCAGCAGCGATCGGTCGACTATCTGGACTTCTGGTACGCCTCGTCGGGCCTCAGGATGGATGACTCTGTGACGAGTCAAAAGAGAAGGGTGACAGGGGAGGAGTGAGGGCTAACCACGTCTCTGAGAGAAAAAAACAGGCTCGATGTTGCGCAACACATGTCGCTTTGTCGCCATTATGTCCGCGAGCTCCGACGATCCGTCCTCGTGGCGACTCCCGATGTCGACCTAACCCCCTCGAAACGCTCGTCCGTCCTATTAGAGAATCTCGGCGACCTCGACAACCGCTCGGCAGGGCCATCGATGTACCCGACCGAGAAGGAGAGAGACCAAGACGCCCAGATGTCCGCCTTTTTGCGCGAGGACTCGACGCACAACTCGCCCCTGCCCAGCTCCGGGACGACCAAGCCCAGCAACCAGGGCACGCCCCGCGATGGCGGCGACTCCAGCTCCCCCGAACACACAGTCGCTCGGCAAGACATCCGAGCGTCCGCGGAGAAGATCCTCTACACCTTCCTGCTCCCCGGGGCCGAGAGAGAGATCACCCTGCCGGGCTCCATCACGCACGACGTGACGGTTGCGATCGAGGAGTACGGGCGAGACGACCCGGAGGTCTTTGACGTGGCTAAGGACTACGTCTTCCAGGCCATGGAGCGCGACGCCTTCCCGGGTTTCCTGAGGATGAAGGCCCTCGGCAACCTGATCCCCCCGACTCTGGTCATGCGCCTCATCGTCGGGCTCGTCGCCATGTTCGGGGCGTTCTGGGCGGCATTCATCCTCATTTTCCTGGACAAATCTCGCGCCACAAGATGCTGGGTAGGACTCTTCTTTTCCCTCACGCTCACGGGCGAGCCTTGTAAGAAACTAACATATCCGTTTCAGCTCATTATACCATTTACCGTTGGCGTCTACTTCCTCGCCTCGTACCAGTATTGGCTGGATCCCATCATGGCTCTGGTCGGCCTTAGCGAATACACCCCGTTCAACTTCGCCAAAGTCCGGGAGCCGTACGTGCGCCAGCTCCTCGCCAAGCGAGCCATCATGGTCCTCACCGTGACTGCGCTCATCGATGCGGCGCTGTGCATCCTCTTCATCCTGGTCCCCGGCAAGAGACTCTGAAGGGGTATGCGAGACCCGATAGATTTCCGTCCCGTCCAAAGCCGGGGATGCAGGCCGTCCTCGTTTTGCCACCGCGACTCGCGCCACCAGATCCCCCTCCACAACTAATATTCACGACCGTCACGATGTCTTCTGCAACTTTGAGTTCACCAGTATGCGTCTCGGCTCAGCCCCCTCCCGAAAATCCAACTCGAATCTCACCTTCACTTCGAACCACTCAATTTTCTCGTCTTTCACCGTTTTTTTTTTAACCGAAAAGAAGATATCCATCCACTCTTGAAGGCCGGCAGGGGCAACCGCTGGGCTTCGTTTCTGCGAGCACCCTTTATTTCTTTCCATTCTCCCGCTCCGTTCTTTGTCCCTCCCCCCCCCTCTTCCAAACTTCGACCTTTTCTTCCACCTCCCTTCGGGACATACTACTACTTCAATGTTGCATTTTGTTGTATTTCTCGGTACTATGCCTTGTCAGAAGTCATGTGCGATTTTTGTGTCAGATTTTGGCTCATTTCATCAACGACAAAGTCGTTTGGCGGGAACGACAATCTGGAGCTGCCAGCTACTGTGCAATTTTGCGATTTTGCGAATCCCCCCCCCCTCCTTTCTTTCGCAGAGGGTAGATGATTATCTCCAGGTAGCTTCAGAGTGCAAATTCAAATTCCAAGTCAATTGATCGTCTCGTCGTCTATTACATGAATAATGAGTAAATGGGAGGATGCGTGTGTATCGTGATGACCCTGATGCCTCGTACTGCTCCTCTTTGGTGCGATCCATGGATGTATTCGAGACGGGCCGGGGGGGGGGGGCTGAAGGGATGCAAATGGTAGTAGGTTCTGAAGTACAACTCGGGCTGAGAATGGTAGTGATAGGAAGTGTGCCCCGAATTTTGTTCCCCACGGTTACATCTTCCGCTTGCTCGCCCGTTTGCTCTTATCGTCTGCGAGATGCGGCTGGTCGATGTCCATGGAGTCCTCCCCTGCGGCCTTTACGGAGTCGAGGATGGATCGCTTGTTAAGCCCCCTCCTCGAGAGCGCATCGCGGCCGTAGTGCTGCACCCTCTCGCTGTCCCTGTGCCCGCTGCCGCCGCCGCCGCCGCCGAGCTTGCTGTCGGCCTCTCGCACCTCGGCGAATACGCGGTCCTGCTTTTCCCTGCTGGCCCTGGCGTCCCTCCCACGGCGCGCGGCGGCCTCGTGGACGGCGGCGATCTGGGCGTCGAGGTCTGCGAGGGTCTCGGAGCAGCGGGCGGCCCAGCCGCGGAGGGCGCGGACCATGTCCGGGACGGCGCCGGGGGCGATGTCGCGGACGGGGGCGATGGCGGAGACGCGGAGGGTCTGGCGCGCGGGGTCGAGGGTTGCGCGGAGCAGGCCGGCGTGGATGGCTGTGACGGCGAGGTCCTCAACGTGGCGGGGGGAGTCGAGGGCCAGGGCGGCCTGGAGGGCCGGGTAGGCGAGGGCGTCGCGGTCGCGGGCGAGGGAGACGAGGGAGAGCTGGCGCAGCTTGAGGGCCTGCGGGGCGGAGAGCGGGGGCAGGTCGTGGGCGGCGGCGGCGTAGTCGGCGTAGAGGCCGTGGGAGAAGATGCGGAGGAGGCGGAGGGACGGCTCGTGGTCCGGGCTGGCGGCGAGGGCCTGGATCTGCGGGGTGTGGAGGAGCTCGGCGAAGAAGAAGGTGTGGGGGTCGGAGGTTGCGCGGGTGACGAGCTCGGCGGCGGCGCGGGGGCCGGTGGCGGACTTGGAGAGGGCGAGGAACGGCTGTGGCGGGGGGGTCAGTGGAAGGAAGATATGGATGGATGGATGGATGGGTTGACGAACCTCGAGGGCGGCGAGCGCCCCTGCGTGCTCCATGCCTGGGGATGGGTTTGGTCGGACGGTCGGTGATAAGAGGATGAGAGGATGAGGGGTGTGGAGGTTCGTGGGATTGGAGGATGGAGAGGGGGGGGGCGAATGTGAGGAGCTTGGCTTGGCTGTTTTGGACGGATCTGTGGTGGTAGCGGGCGATGCGAAAAGGATCAATCCTGGATGAAGATGGCTCGGAGATGTCGCTTTGGGTGGGTTCGGCGGTGATGGCGATGACGTTTGACGGATTGGATGCAGCTGGAGAGTGGGAGCTCCGGCAGATGCTCAGACTCGAGCTGCTGCTGTTGGAGACTTTGAGTGCGTCGGAGAGGCTCTGACGCGGAGGCGGGGCTGCCGAATGGCGGGGTTGATGATTGAACCATGGATTGATGGATGAAACCAGAACGGCTGTTGATTTCTCGGCCACGTCAAGATCCATTCAGGATTGATTGATCGATTGATGCATCTACCTAAAGGATGGCATTTCAAGAGCGATGCTCACATTGAAGAATGTACTCTTTTTGGATTTCAGAATATCAACTTGAATTGATCAATCGAATCAATTCATCAAGATTGATCAATCAATCCATTTGATGTACATGCTCATAGCAGAGGTACCTAGTACTACTTACTAATGGAAGTACCTAGAACCCAGACCCTTGGACTGCATTTGCCCAAAACCGGAGGTGCTGGGCTGATGTGGTGCTGAGCCGAGATCTGATAGGCCCGTGCAGCGACGCTACAATGTCCCACAGGCCTGCACGATGCGTCTGTTAGCGCTGTTGGGCGTCTTCCAGTGTGGGCTCCAGGTCCCTGGCGAGCCTGAGACTTGATTGGAATGGGCTCCAGCTCGCTAAGCCGGGCGCCAGGAACGGGGCGAGGCTGCAACGCGATTGGTCCGAGTTCCAAGTGCAGGCTCGTCAAGGGCCGTTCTAGGGTGGCTCCAGGGTGGGTGGATGATTGGATCCAGATTGATCAATATCAATGTCAACGCAATTGATGAATTTGGTGATGGATCAATCGATTCATCGAATGGGATTGATGCAATTGATGGATTTGATGCGTCGGTTGGATGAGCTTGAAAGAGGCACGTTGGTCGGAATCAGAGACATCAGAGGAATCAGAAACGAGATGAGACGAGTCGCAGGCCAAGCAGCTCGCAGGTTGGATGGATGGATCAATGGATCCAGGTACTCCGTACAGACTATGTTGATGCCGCGACTTGAGAACATAGTTGGCATCCATCCATCCATCCATTTGAATTGAGCGAGTCCCAGCATTTCTTCTCTGTCTTCTTTTCTCTAGAAATAGTCGTGACCCCAAGTCAGCACGATATTGGATGATTTGATCCATTCACTTCCATCACCTTCAGCATCATCAACCCGTGCTGGATCTTTCCAAGTCCGCCCCCTCAGTCGACAAGCCGCAGCGGCGCCCAATCCAGCCGGGATCCGCGGGCCTTTTTTTTTTTTTTTTTTTTTTTTTCTCTTCATGTTTTGCCTGGTTCACGCATCAACATTGATCAATCAATGCCTCGAGAGACTCCATTCGAGTCGCTGCCAGCCCATCCCAGCTCATCCCAGCCCATCATCGTCGAGGCCCAACCGCATCAGGACCCACGATATCTGGCCCGTCAGCACGCAGCAGATCGACGCTGCTCGGTAGTAGTACTCCGTACGAGTACAGGTATGTATGTAGCATCAAGATCCATACCGAGATCCATATCAGGATCCAATCCAGAATCCAGAATCACTCCGTACATACATGCTCGTACATACGAATACTCCGTCCGGCTGACATACATACGACTCCCGGCATAGGTAGCACGAGAGCTTCTCCAAGTGCCTCTCGACCCTGCAGCAGTGGAGGGCTCTGGCTGGACCATCGACCATAGATGCGGCATGATGTGTCGATAGACTCACCACCTCCCGTCATCGACCTGCTCCATCCGTGCCTTGTGCGACCTCGATTCTGACTCAGATCGTCACCAATATTGCCTCCACGAGCGCGCGAGACGAAGAAGAGACATTGGAAGATAAAAAAAAAAAAGAGAGAGACGAGGCAGAAGGAATATGCGGGAAGAGGCTTTCATCAGCCCGCCTTGGCACACCTTAAAGGACCAGACGCCCACCAACCCACCCAGAGGCTGCTGAGGCTTCTTCTTCTTCTTCTTCTTCTTCTTCTTCTTTGTTTCTTCCAAAGCATTGACCATTTCCCATCTCCTTCTCTCGATTGCTGGTGTTTTGGTGCTTTCAGTCAGTCAGTCAGAGACTCGGATCGCATCCACGCACGCCGGGCGCATGCATGGATTGATTGATTGATTGATTGATTGAGCAACCTCCTTGTTCCCTGCACAAAGCCGATTCACCACCTTAGATCATCATCGTCACCATCATCATCTACTATCTATCCGTGCTACCGGTACTCACCTAGTCCGCTGCTGACAAACTCATCCGGGTCTGGACGAGCATCATCAATTGATCAGCACGACGGTCAAAATTCCGAGACCGAGACCGAGACCGAGATCGTGTCGACAAGTCGAGACGAGCCTTTGCGTTCTGAGCCTTTGCGTCTCGACTCTGGCCTCGAGACGCCCTCCAAGTTCCAACATCATCCCGCATTCCTACGCGCTGCCCAAGTGCTCACTCACCATCGCCGAAAAAAATTCCTACGGAGTCCGGAGTTCGGATCAATCCATTAGATCGTGGATAGATCTGACTCGCCTCGCCTTGTTCTCGTCAGCCGGTTCTCGCGGCGTGTGAGCAGCCAGCCTCTTGCACATTCTCAAGAAGAAGAGCAAAATCAATTGGAAGAAGGAAGGGGGGGAAAAAAAAGAGGAAAAAAACTCAAAAACTCACAATTGCTCATCACAAGAAATAGAGATTCGTGCGTTTTGCTATGCCTGAGAAGGCCTGGTGACGACGACACATTTCGGCAACTCTCGGGATCCCCAACCCTCTCAGAGACAACCAGAGGAACTGAAAATTCGGCAAGACGACACACGAGAATGGGCGCATCGTCGGACAGCGCCGGCGGCGCGCGCAAGAAGCCGCTCCTCGCCACGACGACCCTGCGCGTCGGCGGCATGACGTGAGTCCTCCTCTTCTCTCTTCTCTTCTGCCCCCTCCCCCCCCC
>NQYQ01000002.1:958001-988285 GCA_003055925.1 Escovopsis sp. Ae720 | reverse complement strand
CCCCCCCCCTACATTACCCCCTTCTCCTGGTCTTTGCGGGTACGGGTGCTCGTACGGGTATCTTGCCTGTCTCTCCCACTCACAGAGAGGCGCGATTTGGCCTGCTCGCGGTTAGCATGATCCAGCAACGGCAATCTCGCAATGTCGACTCTCGCTCGTGAGCAGCGACAGGTCATATTGTCGAGAATCCACCTTCAATCATGATATCATCGGTATGACCCTCGAGCTCGGCTCTGCATGCTCTTGGACCTCCTTGCTGCAGTCCCGATGAGACCCTGAAGCGGCTCGTGACCACGATAATGACTGGCAGGAGGAGAAAATGATTTCATCTTTTTTTTTTTAAAAAAAAAAGGAGGGAAATGTATGTACTCCGTACTCCGTATGGCCTACCAGTAGTACCTTTCAGAAGTGGAAAGAAGCACCTGCGCCCAGAGCTGCAGGAATTGAATGCAGGAGCCACCAGGCCTGCCCGCTACTGGCTTCTGGGCCATTCCTTCCCCCCGGAGCTAACTTATCGTAGGCACTTACCCACTGTAGTAGCTCCATGCGGGACGCACCTGCAGCGTGGGAGGTCGCCTTCACCCGTACGAGCAGGCGGAGGAAGGCGCGCTCCGTCCTCAATCCGTGCCGCACGGGTTCAAAGTTGGTGGTACTAATGAGACAAGCATGGCAGAGCCCGCCTGCCTCGGCGAAGTCGATTGGAAGAGCGCTCCGAGGCTTCCTTCCGCCCCAGATCTCGCTAGTACCCCACAAAACCCAGCATCACGTGCTGCCTCCAACTCGGTCTACGCGACCGGCGCGAGGTCACCTCGGGTATTGGCACAGGTACTTGCAAGGCATCTCTTCCCACAGAGAATACCTGAAAGCTCCTACGGTGTACAAAGGGCGGAAACCTCCGAGCCAATTGGACTCTTGAACTTCTTCTTCCAGCAGTTGCGTCGTCGCGGCCCCGGCAGGAAGAGGCGACTTCACATGCAGTGACCACCACTTGCACTTGCACTTGCACTTGCACTCGCACTCGCACTCGCACTTGCACTTTCACTCCAAGTTGCACTCGCACTTGCACTGACTGCCACCACAGTGACCGCAAGGCAGGCACGAGGCACGACCTGGTCTGTCACTTCACGTCGCAACTTCCATCTCCGAGCCAGCGCCACCTCCGAGTCTCATTCTAGCAACCTTTCCGACCGGATATCGCTATTTTTGTCATCATTTTGCCCGACTCCACCTAGATTATTCTCGTGGAAATGTCCGGCGCGCCATCGAGGGAGGCCTGAATGACAGACAGTCTGATGCGACTTGGCGGAACCCGGTTCGGCGATCTCCAGAATCCGCCCCGGCCCATGGTCTGAGAGAACCCGGCGCTTGGCGATCGAGACGTCCCGGCGTCAACACATCCCGAGTCATCATGGCCGCGCAGTCCAGCCTCCAGAGAACGGCCGCCGAGGACGCGCTGGCCGAGTTCATCGACAAGTGGACAAACATCACGCGGAATAGGCTTCGCAGCACCTCGCGAGTCACCCGCATCCTAGGGACGCTTGCCCTTGCCGCGACCATCATTCTCGGTGCCGAGGGCGGCCGGCGATGGTGGAAGAAGCGCAAGGACGAGCGGGAGCAGGGCCGGAAGCTGGTGCGCACCAATTCCTTTCTTCGCCACAGCGATGGCTCGCGCACAATCTACGTCCCGTACAAGGACAGGACGTCCAAGGTCATCATCCACACCACGAAGCCGCTTACCTTTGAGGCACACCGCCGACTCTTCCTGAACCCGCCGAGGGTATCGGGCCTGGGCGATGGCACAGTCCCCTCGGCGCAGACGAGGCCCGGCTTGAACCTGGCCTTCCTGCACCAGTTCCTGAGCCTGATGAGCATCATGATCCCCCGGTGGTCGAGTAAGGAAGCTGGCCTTCTCCTCAGCCACAGCGTCTTCCTGATGCTGCGGACCTACCTTTCGCTGGTGGTAGCCCGCCTGGATGGCGAGCTCGTGCGAGATCTGGTCGCGGGCAACGGAAAGGCGTTCCTCTGGGGAATCATCAAGGTTTGTTTCTTCTTCTTCTTCTTTTTTGGCCCCTTTACAAATGCTGCTTTGGGGGCTTCGAGTGGCTAATGCTACGAACCAGTGGTGCGGTCTGGGAACGGTTGCCTCCTACACGAATGCCATGATCCAATTCCTTGAGTCCAAGGTGTCGATTGCGTTCCGGACTCGCCTGACCCGCTATATCCATGATCTGTACCTTAACGACAACCTCAACTACTACAAGCTGTCGAATCTCGACGGCGGCGTTGGCCAAGGCGCGGATCAGTTCATCACGCAGGACCTGACGCTGTTTTGCGCGGCGGCTGCCAATCTTTACTCCTCGCTTGGCAAGCCCATGGTCGACATCCTTGTCTTCAGCTTCCAGCTTTACCGATCCCTGGGCCCGATAGCTCTAACCGGTCTCATGAGCAACTATTTCTTGACGGCTAGCGTCCTGCGAAGGCTATCTCCTCCCTTTGGGAAGCTCAAGGCCGTCGAGGGCAAAAAGGAGGGCGACTTCAGAAGCCTGCATGCTCGCCTGATTGCCAACGCCGAGGAAGTCGCATTCTACGGCGGCGCTGAAATCGAGAAGGCGTTTCTCAACAAGGAATACAAGTCTCTCACGAATTGGATGGAGGGCATCTACATGCTCAAGATCCGGTACAACATCCTGGAAGACTTCATCCTCAAGTACAGCTGGAGTGCCTACGGGTACTTGCTCGCATCATTGCCCGTGTTCCTGCCCGCTTGGGGGGGTGTTGGTGGAGCGGCCGAGATGGTTGAGAGCGGCGGGAAGGGCGGTCGCGAACGGAATCGCATGAAGGGCTTCATCACGAACAAGCGATTGATGCTGTCGCTGGCTGACGCAGGAGGCCGAATGATGTATTCGATCAAGGATCTGTCCGAGCTGGCCGGATACACGAGCCGAGTGTACACCTTGATCTCGACACTGCACCGGACTCATGCCGACGCGTACTATCTCCGGAACAGCCAAGGCGAGCTGTTCTCCCTTGCTGATGTTCAGGGCACCATCCAGAAGGGCTTCGACGGTGTTCGGTTTGAGCAGGTGCCGGTCGTTGCGCCTGGGCTGTGGCCGCAGGGTGGAGAGGAGTTGCTGGAGTCACTTTCCATGGTCGTTCGGAATGGCGAGCATCTTCTGGTAAGTTTTTCTCGATTACCACAACTTGGAAATCCTCATCGTGTCTGACTGCGAGACAGATTTCGGGCCCGAACGGAGTCGGAAAGACTGCCATTTCAAGGATCCTGGCAGGACTTTGGCCGGTGTATCGAGGACTGGTCAGTCGGCCCAAGAACATTGGGCAAGATGGCATCATGTTTCTACCACAGAGACCCTACCTGAGTCCTGGTACCCTTCGTGATCAGGTCATCTACCCTGACGGAGAGCTCGACATGCGAGAGAAGCACAAGTCCGAGCACGAGCTCCAGGCGATTCTCGAGGCCTCTCGACTCGGCTACCTGCCAGATCGTGAGGGCGGGTGGGACACCAGGAAGGAGTGGAAGGACGTCCTCAGTGGTGGAGAGAAGCAGCGGATGCAGTTCGCTCGATTGCTCTATCACGAGCCCAAGTACGCAATCATCGATGAGGGCACGAGTGCTGTCTCCAGCGACGTTGAGGGTCTCCTATACGAAACGTGCAAAGAGCGGGGCATCAGTAAGTTTTGCAACAGTTTCTGTCTCATTGCCCCCCCTTCTCCCCTTCCCCCCATTTCCCTTGACAATGTGATTCATATGAGGTTGTCCATGCTGACCATGACCAAGCACTCATCACCATTTCGACCCGAGTCTCTCTCAAGAAGTACCACTCATTCAACCTCGTCCTTGGTGCGGGAGAGAACGGAGATGAGTATGAGTTTGAGCGGATCGGCACGGAGCGAGAGAAGCTGCAAGTGGAGAAGGAGATTCAGGAGCTGCGCGACCGACTGGCGCAAGTCGACGAATGGAAGAAGCGGCGGGAGGAGATTGAGACGGAGCTCGCATCGGTATGGACCGAGCACGGCGAGTCTCTCGAGGCCCCGATCTACATTGACGATGATATCACGCGGACCGACTCAGGCCAGGAGGCGTTGGAGGTCTAAGTCTCATGTGCTATGGGAGCGGGCTTGCACATATTGACATTTGATTTGGAAAGCAGGAGTATGGGACACGATTTGATGACATGTTTGATGAGGGCCGCTGCTTGATTTGCAGTTTTCATTTTTCTCCTGATGTTGTTTTCTTTCTTTCTCATAGATGTTGTCATGAAATATGTTTTGATTCCGGAAGCACTGAGGTAGCCAAGCATGAACACTGTGAACCCCTGAGTCAATCGCGAGTTGAGGCGCCTCGTATTGTGAACACGGCCGTGATGAACCAGAGCCTCAATTGAATGATCCTTTGCCCGAGTAGATCAAGCCCTGAGACTCGCGCCGCCATGGTTTGGCCATGTTTTCATAACATCAATCTCTAGGCTCCAGGCTGTTAATACAGACTTGATATTGGAATATTCCTATATCCATCAAGAATCAATGCGAGACATTGGATCATGAATTGATCAATTGATCAATTGATTGATTGATTGATTGATTGATTGATGGAAGAGAAAAGAGAAGAGACAATCGCACCTTCCCAGGGGCCAGGATCCTCGGGTCGCGCCTGCACGCAGATCCCCCGCTTACCTAAGTCGCCCGACCCCCTGGCTCGCCCCTCTTTTTTTTACCCGCGTTTCCCACTTTTCCTCTTTCTCCTCTTCCTCCCTCTTCCTCCTCTTCCTCCCCATCATCCTCATCCTGCTCTTGAACCCCAGACGACGGGCGAGACACGCCAATCTCCATGGGTCCTTTCCCAATTCATCCACCTCCGACCCGGATCTCGCCATCTGGCGCTGGCATCGCATGACCGTTGCGTGGACGGACGTGGACAAAGCACGATGTCAGTCCATGGGTCCTGGCCTGCTCGTCCTGCACCATGAGGTCGCAGACTGGGCCCATCGGCACTGATCTATGATCCCACATGAGGGTGTCCGAGTACTTGTCCTCGCGGAGCTCGCCCTCCATGAGGCCAACGAAGAAGAGCTTCTTCCCGTTGGGCGATATCCATGCTCTCTTTGCTTGCACCGGAAATCGCCTGGATGTGGTGCCTGCCTCTCTTTGAGGGATGCATACATACAAGAACAAGGCGGGGAGCGTTGCATCTGCAGACTGAGGCTGTCCTCTCGGAGCTGATCCTCGCGGCATTACGCTCCGTTGGATCTTTTTGATACGCACCCGCGATCTCGGTCCTCAAGACTTGGCCTGAACAAGACGAACTTGGTGTGGGAACATTACCAAAGAAGCTCATTCGGGGTTCCTTTCTTCCTGCAGCAGTGCCGCTCAGGGCGCGCATGCCGGGGTCTGCATGTTCTCGTGCGCCGTGCTCGACAATTGGGACCTCAGACTCAGACATTGGTCCTGACGATGGTTCCTTTTTCTCCTCTCGCCCGGTCTCTCCCTTTTCGGATCCCCATCATTGGCCCCGCAGGGACGCTGTCTCGGCCTTGAATGCTCGAGCAGCCCGCTTCGCTAATTCCTGCAGGCGTGGAGGATGCGGGATGGGGATGGGGATGGGGGACGGGGGATGGGCATGCGATCCAGCTACCTACATACTCTGCAGCGCCGGTATGCATGGAGGATCATCCAAGCTCCTGGGGCCAGGTGCGAGTAGCATAGGAGCACCTCCTGGCTCCTGCTTTGCTCCTGAACCGTCCTCCGACCTGGCCGTCGGACTGTTAAACGGTCCTCAGACTTCTGCATACTCCAGTTTTCCATTTGCCTCGCTTCTTCATCGCGTAATTGCGTCGCGATTTCGATTCACAGGATCGTTTCATCATGTCATATCAGGCCAAATTCCACGCCCGTGCTGGCTCGCGATCGTCTCTTTCGTCGGTAACCCAGATGCCCGTGATCAGTGAACATGGCCGTTCGCCGTTGCCGAGCCCCCCGTTACGCGTGCCCCAGAAACAATCCCGAAAGAATGGCGGCGGCGGCGCCAGAGGGTCGGTGACGCCGCCCCCTCCGTACGCCGCCTTCTCCGTGCCGAATGGCAACCCGACGAATATCAATCCCCCGCCGGCAGCGGTGCTGCATGCAGATCCGAGGTTCGCCGGCGATCCGGAGAAGATGATGCTGGGGGACATCAAGCTCGACTCGTCGAGCGTGGAGGGCCAAGATCCTGAGCAGGACACGAGCGACTGGAACCGGGAGCATAGGCGCAGGCGGTGTCGATTCGTTGGACTCGTTGCCTTCCTAGTAGTCATCACCCTGGGGCTCGGGGTTGGTCTCTCCCTCGGTCTTTCATATAGGTGAGTCTTCAATTCAATGCATCCCACAAGCTCCGGTTTGGTGGACGAAGGCAGCCTGAAGAACATCGTGGCTGACGACGACGTAGCGGCACGTCCAACGGTGAGAGCACCGAGTTCGGCGACGCCTCCATGGCCGGGTTCTTCTCCTTCGACACCACCCTCCAGCAGATCTCGACAGGATGCACCTCCAACCCCACCACCTGGCGCTGCTTCCCCTACAGCAGCGGCGTCGTCACCGAGTTCCAGTGGGCCATCAAGCAGGGCGACGACGACGACTACCGCATCTCCTCCCTCTCCGCCGCGTCCCCCGCGTCCCACGCCTTCTCCAACGTGCCCCTCACCCTGCTCGACAGCAGCCTGCCCACCGAGCGCTTCGTCTTCTCCTTCCAGATGAACAAAACCGTCGTGCCCAGCGCGGCCCTGGCCTCGCCCTCGCCCTCGTCCTCGTCCTCGTCCTCAAGCCCGAAACCATCGCACGCGACCTCGTGCACCTACACCAACGCCACGTTCCAGGGCACGCTGTGGACGCGCGGCGCGAGCTTGAGGCACCGGCCCAAGGCGCTCCAGCGCAGGCAGGACGGCGAGTACCCGAAGTGGCCGGGGCTCATCGAAATCACCGAGCTCGTCGACTCGAAGAGGGGGGGCATGACGTGCCACGACTCGGAGGGGACTGAGATCGGGGGGATGAGGGCGGCGGAGGGCACCTGTGGGTGTCTGTACAGGACTCCTGAGCGCGCTTGATTTCTCCCTCTCCCTCTTCTGTCCTCTTCTTCCGCCTCCTTTCTTCCTCTTCTATTGACATATTGCCACTAGACTATGACCTTTATTTGGTTGTTGAAGTATCTCTTTTGATTTGATGCAGCTTTGGGTTACAGCCTTTGTTGTGGTGGAGGGGGATGACTTAATGATATACCAAATGGGTGGGAGATTTTGAGGATATGAGTGGACGCCATACATATAGTATATATTGATTTGAACGACTCGCAATGAGCACGAAAACGTGATACATTATCATGTCCTGGAATGAGGGATCCTTTTTGAATTCCGTCTCATCTGTGCCGCGATCTATTTCAACATGATTCTGAAGCATCAACGCGGAATTCTAGTATTTCATACTTAGTCTCAGTGAATCTTCATCCGCTCCAGCCGCTGCCTCATGCCCCTCCTCATCTTTGCCTTCATCTTCACCGCACCCGCAGCCGAAGCCTGGCCATCCATCCTCGCCCTCTTCGCCGCGATCTTGTCCGGAAAATCATCATCCAGGAGGTGCAGCTTGCGCTTGCCCCCCATGGAGGACAGGACCGGCTCCTCCGTGCAAGTAACGAGCGTCTTAGAGGAGCTTGGCATGCTCGTGAACTGCGCGACCATGATGTCCCTCATCACGCTCGTGGCCACGGCTGTGCCGGAGGTGACGGGGGACCCGAGCCTGACGCTGGTGCTGCTGGGGTGGTTATTCGCTGGCGGATTGGCCAGGTCGTGCTGGGCATGGCTGAACTGGGGCTCTTCGTGCGCGGTGGTCATCGCGGACATCCCGGAACGAGGGCTGTCGGCGAGAGTTCTGGGGTTCGAGGGCGATTTATCATCGTCCCCGTGTGAGAGGTCGGGCGGGGGACCCCCGCTGTTGTCGTTGTCGTCGTCGTTGTGGTCTGGCGGAGGGTGCTCCGCGTCCCGCCTCAATGTGGCAAGGTTCTCCCAGAATCTCTTGACCTGATCGGGGGACTCTTCGAACCCGCGGGCCTTGCGGGCGGCGATCTTCTTGAGGAGGTAGTCGAGGGTGGGGCGGGAGAACGGTTTTTCGTACATGCACTGCAGGATCAGGTCCCTCAGGTCCCGTTCTACTTCTATGTAGGCTGGCCTCATCAGACGCCAGCCGTATGTCTTGTCGGTCTGGGTGCCGTCAGCGTTGGGGTATGGGATCCCGAGCATTGGGTGGAACCCGTAGACCTTGGTGATGATGCCTTCCATCTGTGGAGGACGGTCGATGGATTAGCCTTCTTTGCTGTGATGAGGACACGCGAAAGGAGAGACAGGGGTGGACTCAGACGACTTACAACTTGCGCGATGTGGAAGAGGTTGGTCCAGGTTCCGTACCGACCTGCGATAGGATGCCCCTTGCTGAGGTCCTCCCCTTGGAAATCGTCTGCACCCGAGCCCATGACGATTTCGTCCCAATCTGCCGAAAAGGTTTCCTGTCGACAGACGAGTTAGAAAAGTGACTCAAGAAGGTTGAGCTTCATGGATTCTGAGGAGACGAACAGGAGCCATGCGATTCTTCTTGGGGGTCTTTCTACTGCGCCAGTACTCTTTTTCCGGCCAGTCTCTCCAGCATACGCGCATCTTGTGGCTGTAATCCCCGAAATCGTGCAGCTAGAAGAATGACACAACATCAGTTCAGTAAGCTCCTTGCGCGCCTCGGCAGAGCTGTAGGGAATTGATATGATCATGCTGGATGAAGGAGCTGACCTTAAAGATGGGGTGATAATCATGATCGAAACCCTCGGCGATGAGAACTATCATCTCGTCAGCATAAGGCAGCCAATGAGTACTGAGAACAATAAGTCAGAACGCACTGTTTTGCTCCTCAAGGTCGAAGTGCACGTCGTGTGTCATGGGGAGTTCTCTCAAGAAGTCAGAGTAGTGTGTCATGCGCGGATCGTCATAGCTTTTGAGCGCTCTGTCGAGGAATGAGGGATCATTTTGTGCAAGATGTGGTTGCCACGCGGCCGAAGCAACTCCTTTGACCACTTCATGATATTAGCAAATGAAATCTGGATGTGTAGGACAGAAAGGGAGAGGCCAAAGCTCAAGTGAAAGGGGGAAAGGGAGAATGCACACTTACAGCATTCCCAAATCTCCCACAGACACCGATTCGGAAAGTTGATGTTGAAGTATGACGCTTTCTGCATCATTTCGTAGACGTTGCCGTACTCTGCGTATTCCAACATGATGACGTTCATCGCCTCCCAATCGAAGTCCTCCTCCCACTGGAAGTCCACTCCCGAGAAATGCTCTCGCCGAACATTCCGTGCCCTCTCCTGGATGTCGAGGAATTGGACGATATGAGAGGCCCCGTTGTATCTCAGGTGCCAGTCGGCCTCTCCTCTGATGTCCGTGCTGTGGGGGATCTTGATGACGACGTTTTCGAAGGAGTCGTCCTCGTAATAGACTCTCCAGAGGGTGGCGAGCCCGAAGCCTCCCTCGCCGAGGACTTTGATCCATTCGAGCTCAAAGCCCTCCCACATCTGATCTGGGATGACTTCCCTGACGTCCTCCCTCTCCCTGAGGTCGGCCTCTCTCGGGTTTCTGTACTTATTGAACGGCCAGTACCGCGGTTGACTGGGAGGGTGATCCGCAGGGATAAAGGTCCGAACCCGCTCCGCCATGTCTGGTGTGAGGCTGTCTGCGTTGTTGAAGACGACGGTGTTCTCGCCGCGGATGATGGCGCTCTGGTATGTGAGCATGTTTCGAAAGGCGTCAGCAGGGTGGGCCGGGACGTCGCGGCGCTGGATCTGCAGCTCGGGGTAGGGCCTCTCCATGTTGGGCAATCTTGGTTTTGTATTCTTGTCGTTGAATATGGTTGATGAGCAGGCTTGATCAGAAAATGAGGCAGCGCTTGCGTTTAGGGTGAATCTGGCATCACGGTCGAACCTCACCTTTATAGAAACCCGGATAACTTCGTCTCCGGGACTCTTGAAACACGAGCCTTTGATAATAAAGAAACCATCCTGAACGGTTGAGTCTCTCTTCTGAATGGAACATGATCAAAGCATGACAGCCTCAAATCCGTCCCTCCCCCTTTTCCTCCCCCTTGTTTCCCATTTCGCCTTTGATTGATATGTCTTTCAGTCGTTGTCATCGAAACCTCGCAGTCACACTACTATTGAGCGTCTCTTTGATTTCTCGTGATTTTGGACTTGAAAGGCGTGGAACGGCTTTGTCTTTGGTAGGACGGGTCTGGAGCATCCTCCTGTGTTCGTTTGTCCAATTTTGGCGCGGGCACAAAGACATGAGACAGCTGTGCCGTTTGTCGGACATATTCACTGGACGTCCTCTCGCAGATCCATTTAGGAATTCTTTTCTTTGAACAATTGCACAAAAGAAGCAAAAATAACACCATGAAAGGGATCAAATCAAGAGATGAAGTCGAGAGATGAAGTCGAGAGATCAATGAAGTCGAGATGGAGTCGGAGGGACATTGTGTTTCGTCACGTGGAGACGCAAATTCGTAACGGAAGGAGCGACATGATGGGGAAGCGGAGGAAGGAATGGAATATGCAATTATGCGTGCTTGAAGCTCCAACTTGAACTTCAACTTCGACTTCGACTTCGACTTCGACTTCGTGAAGGACGAGAACGTCGGGACGAAGAAGAGAAACCCCGAAATGGGGAATGCACCCATTCGGGTCGTCTGCTTCCGTGAGATGGAAGGACACTCGGGATCGAGGATGCATCGAGGCCCCTCCCCCTCTCGATACAACACACCGGACGCTATCGCCCCCTCTCTTTGACCAACAGACCAGGCGACTGCATGCTCTGCATCATGATGCCTCCAGGGCAAACGCAAAAAAACACACAGCAAGGGGCCGCGAATGAGGAGCATGCGAGATCACCGAGAGCCATAGTGGTGTGCCATATCATTAATCAGCACCCTCGGCAAGTTGCTCGCGAGAAGATTCCCGGGCCTGCGGCCTAAAGTCTCACCCCCTCGAGGCACGGCGTTGAACGGCGGGGCAAGGCAGTGGATTGATGGATTGGCCAGGATAGCATCTCGGCCTGCGGGCGTGTTTCTTTTCCCTCCGCCGGATAGTTCAAGCTAACAGGCCATGTGTCTCGAAACATTTCTAGAATCCGAATAGCCGGCCGCGTACGAGTACAGCTAATTTGCCGGCGACGAGAATCCCGCCGTCCTGCACGACCCGACCGCTGCAAGACCTGTGCGAGTGCATGATGCAACCCCACCGGCCGTTTGAACACCCCACCTCGCAGCACCCCTGCGTTGAAGATAAGGAGGGGCAGAGGGGAGGGGCAAGGTGGGGTTGTGTGAAATTCAGGCTAAAGGAACGGATGGGACAAATGGTCCACTGAAACTCGTCGAGATCAGCCTGTTCGCACCGGCTGACTTGAAAGAGAAATTCGCCCAATCAAGGACATCGACTGCCTGCTCCTGACCTGGGAGTCAAGACAAACCTCTGCGGGTCGCCATGATGGGTGGGAAAGGGTTTGTGGCATCAAGCGTCCCGAGGGAGGCTGGCAGTTCAAGGGGCAAAGAGCTGGTGCCTTGGTACTCGTACGAGTACTCGCATCTCAGGGCCATTGACTGCGTCATTTTTCTCGAGTCGTCGCGGCAGAGGTGGGAGCTTGCCAGACAGGGCTGCGTTCGCCGTCGAAATAGCTTCAAGCAGGTCTTGGTCCGGCAGCGCCTCCTCTCTAAATCTTCATCGGCCAGGACGTTTCCCGCAAAGCATGTGCTGCGCCGGTACGTAATAAGGAGTACTCGTACGGAGTACTCGTGTCTGGCAAAATGATGCCGTCGGTCCGCGCTCTGTTCGGAGTATGTCCAGGCCAGGGGCTTCGGCGAGCCGCGGCCGGGCTAGCCGGGTCGGCGCAGCTCGCGTTTCGGTCTGCTGGGAGCTAAAAGGCTGGAATTCTGCAGTGCTAGTCGCAAGATGCAAAAAGATGGATGGCAAGGGCTCGGACTCGGAGCAAAGGAGAGCGACTTCATCCCCATGTGGGGACTTCCCGAGATGCGATCCTTTCGGCTGCCATATAAGTTGGGGCGCCTAGTCCCCCTCGACCGTCCCAGGCCAGCTGCTCGTTTCTCCATCTCTTCCCCAATCGCCTCCCGTCTCGAAGTCAGCGCGAGGACATTCTCAAACTCCAACGTCGTCGTCGTCAAGTCCCAGTCTCTCACCATGGTCCACACGCCTGTCGTCAAGCTCAGCAGCGGGCATAACATGCCCTTGGTGGGCTTCGGCCTGTGGAAGGTCGACAACGCCATCTGCGCCGACACCGTCTACAACGCCATCAAGGCCGGCTACAGACTGTTCGACGGTGCCTGCGGTAAGTCGATGCCACCAATACGAGAACGCCTCCACCTCCATCCCCACCCACACCACCACGACGTCCCATCACGGTGACGGCCTCGCGGGGACTAGCTACTGACATCGGGGCCATCGCGTCGACGCCTACCTTAGACTACGGCAACGAGAAGGAGTGCGGCGAGGGCGTCGCCCGCGCCATCAGGGATGGCCTCGTGAAGCGCGAGGACCTCTTCATCACGTCCAAGCTCTGGCATACGTTCCACGAGGAGCACCGCATCGAGCCCATCGTCCGCCGCCAGCTCGCCGACTGGCAGATCGACTACTTCGACCTCTTCCTCGTCCACTTCCCCGTCGCCCTCGAGTACGTCGACCCGGCCGTGCGCTACCCGCCCGGCTGGTTCTACGACGGCGTCGGCGAGGTCCGCTGGAGCAAGGCCACAAACCAGGAGACCTGGCGCGGCATGGAGGCCCTCGTGCACAAGGGCCTCGCCCGCAGCATCGGCATCTCCAACTTCCAGTCCCAGACCATCTACGACCTGCTCAAGTACGCCACCATCCGCCCGGCCGTCCTCCAGATCGAGCTGCACCCCTACTACGCGCAGAGCGGCCTCGTCCGCCTCGCAAAGGCTGAGGGTATCGCCGTCACCGCCTACTCGTCCTTCGGGCCCTCGAGCTTCATCGAGCTCGACGTCGAGGTCGCGAAGAACATGAAGTCCCTCCTGGAGCACCAAATCATCGCAGACATCGCGAAGAAGCACAGCAGGACACTCGCGCAGGTCCTCCTGCGGTGGGCCACGCAGCGCGGCATCGCCGTCATCCCCAAGACCAGCAGGCAGGCCGTCATGACGCAGAACCTCGAGTGCGTCAACTTCGACCTCGACGAGGAGGACATGCGCCACATCGGCGCCCTGAACCAGAACATCAAGTTCAACAGCCCGTGGAATGTAAGCCCCCCCCCCCCCCCTCCTCGTTCTTTGTCCCTCGGGGTCTCCGTCCCCCCGCCACGAATCTTTCATTATCCTCGTGTCGACCGGACAGCTGACCAAGGTACCGTGAATAGTACTTCAAGCATGACAGCTTGTTGATCTTTGAGTAAGGGAAGAAGGACACGTTTCTTGTGAACTGGCATTGTATTGAGAAGGGGGCTCAGAGCTCCCGTTTCAAGCACCTGACTGTAATTATCGATTCCCTAGAGAGCCGTCGCCAGGCCTTCTTTCAGCAGCAATAGCATACAGATTTCATCATTCCCGAAATAGAATAAATCGAAAGAAAGAAAGTACTGCTCGGAAGTATGCATGTGCTCCCTGGGGAAGATGAAGGAAAGTAAAATAAGATAAAATACAGGATAACGCCCCTTTTAACCCGCCTTCCACCCTAACCCCCGAGTCCATTCGAGTTGTCGATTGAGAAATCTAGTATGTTCACGAAAAGAGAAAAAAAGGATTCTATTGTTCATCCGAGTGCCGACCAACTCCTCAAACTCTCACAAAAGCTATGGGAAGAAGATGAAAACATTAGTTTCATGACGTTTCAGAGTGGGATCCGGGGCCAGGGCGCAAACTCACTCGCATCGATCTGTTTCAGCTGCGGCAGCGCCAGGCGCACCTTATTCCTATACAGCGCAGGGCCGCGGAGCTGGAGCGGGTTCCCCTCGAAGTAGACCGTCGTCAGGTCCTCCTTGTCCTTGAGCTCCGCCTCGACGTCCTGAAAGTCGGCGATCTGGTTGTAGCTGGCCCACAGCTCCTGCAGGTTCTTGAGGGGCCCGAGGCCCTTGAGGCTCTTGACCTGGTTGTTGGAGATGTCGATGGTCTTGAGGTTGACGTTGTGCTCGATGCCCTCGAGGGACTCGAGCGCGTTGTGGGAGATGTAGAGCTCCTCGAGCTGTGGCGCGTCCCTGAGGGGCGAGAGGTCCCTGATGCGGTTGGACTGGATGCTGAGGAGGCGCAGCTTGGGCAGCCCGCCGAGGCCGGTGAGCTCGGTGATCTTGTTCTTGGCGACCCACAGGTCCTCGAGGGCCTGGAGGCCGTCGAGGTTCTCCATCTGGCGGATGCGGTTGGACCCGAGCTCGAGCGACCTGAGCTTGTCGAGCCCGTCGAGGCCCTCGATCTTGCTGATCTTATTTGCGACGAGGTAGATCTCGCTGAGGTCCTTGAGGTGGTTGATGTTCTTGATGTGCTTGATCTTGTTGAAGCTGAGGTCGAGGGAGGTCAGCTGGGTGAGGCTGTCGAGGCCCTTGATGCGGTTGATGAGGTTGTCGTAGAGGTCGAGCTCCTGTAGGGTGTCGGCGAGGGCCTCGAGGCCCTCGATGTCCTGGATCAGGTTCTGTCTGAAGCAGATGCGGATGACTTTCTTGAAGCGCCCGAGCCCGAGCGAGGGTATCGAGGCGATGCGGGACTGCGTGCGGATGATTTCTTCCGTGTCGGATTCTTCGCCATCGAGGAGATCTGGGTATCGTCACGCTGGGTCAGCTTGTCTGATTGTTTGACTGGGGGGGATTAGATGTTGGAGTTTGGGGGGGGGGGGGGGGGGGGGGGGGCAAGGTCCTGCGACGTACCCTCATCAGCACTGATCTGCTCGCCTGGCAGGACGTTGTCCTCATCTGAGTACTCGGGGTCGGACACGGCCTCGGGGTTTGCGACGAGGGCTGATTTGGGCATGCGTAGCTTCCCGTCCCAGCCTTTGCTGTCTCGAAGCGCGGGGCTGCCCGTCTCCTCGCTCTTATCGGAGAGGGCAAGATTCACGACGTCGACCTGAGGCGCGGCCTCCTTGTCTTCTTTGGGCGGCTCTGTTGACATTTCGTCGGTTTCGTCGTCGTGGTTTGGACGTTGTCGGTATGTGTCTGCCGTTTCGAGGAGGTTCTGGGAGCTGGCGATTGGCCTGGTCAGCATCAGTGGTTGGAGCTCGGGAGACGGATGACGTCGCCGGCGCCGTTCGCACTGGAGGAGCTTGGAGGATGGAGGACGGTGCTTGGAGCTTGAAGAATGGAACGAACCTTTTGAGACGCTGGTCGGGGTTGGTCAATACCTGGTAGGGTTGATCGGTAGATATCGAGCTGCCAACTGCTCTGCGGCTCGTGACGGCACTCGTGCTCTCCGAAGGTTGCACAAGGTGTACGAGGTTGGAATCAGGGAATGGAAAGAATTGATTGATGGGACCTTGAAGTAGAAGAAGGAAATCCGGGGAGCCGTAGGGGCGGATCGGTCCCTTGCGGGGTTCAGGGCGTGCAGTCCAAGTGGGAGACGAAGGAAGTTGGTTGAGGTAGTGTCGAATCAGGTTGAAAGGAGGATCGCGAGCTGCCCGGGCCGCATGCACTGCGACGTCATGCCTTCGTCGTTGGAGCTCGATCTTGCATACTAATGAAAAGATCAAGAGTCCAATGGATGGATGGATGGATGGATCCGTTTTGATTTGATTGCCTACATGTATGTATGCACGAGTACTCGTATGTTTGCCTCGTGAGCTGGTGGCACTTTTGGGACGGTCTCGCCTCAACAATTGACTCCCAGTCTCTATCAGAGGCGTCCATTTTTAATCTGGAAATTCTCGGTTCGACCGGCCGAACCCGTGGCGCATCAATGCAGGGTAAGTCGTTGCAGCCACACCTGCATTGTGGCCTCGATAGCGGGCTGCTCGGGAGACTCCCAGGGCGCTTTGGGCCTGAAAAGGGGACCGCTTGGGGGGCTATCCCGCCCTAACAGGCGACGGCATGGCGCTATAGCCCGCTAAAGCTTAGGGCCCCTGGGGCGTCCCGCTTCATGCACCAGTTTGTGGCTGCTTGGGCTGGTTGTGCACGTGGCCGCAGCGATCCGGGTTTCCGTGACAAATGAAACGCATCGAGATCAATTCAATCAATCAATTCTTGCGAGAATTCGAAAGGGAGCACGGTTTCCATTTCCCTCCAGATTCAACCTCGAGCTTCCCGGACAAAAGACGGCAAAGCCGGTCTCAGCAGTGATAGTGAGGACCTGGAGATCAACTCTCGCAAAGTCGACGAGCTCGCGGCTTCGGTGTCCTTCGTCCTTCTACCTGTTGAGCCTCTTTGTCTGCCAGGCGACCACTGCAGTCGGCTTGGCCTCCCCCGGCGCTCAAACGATGCGACCCTCATCCCCACGATGACGGCGACAATGACGCAGAGAGGCGCCCGCCTTCTGGCAGCGACGCCGGCCCCCCGGCCGCGAGGCATCTGGCACACACACGCCCACCGATCCGGGTCCGGGGTCAGGCGCCTCGCGTTCAGGGTCCAGAGGCCCCAGCCCCATGTGCTGCCCTCGGGCAGGCGGCGGATCCATCTGGCTGCCGGCTCCCTCCTGATGCCCCCCCTGATCTTCACGGGCCTCTTCCTCGCGCTGTGGACGTACAAGTGCATCATGCTGGTGCTGTTCCAGAACGTCATCATCTACAACCCCTTTCTGCCGCCGAATGCGCGCAGCATGCTGATATCGGACTACGCCCGCCAGTGCGGGAAGATGCGCTGGCGCGAGGAGAGGATCCGGTCCCTCGACGGCACCGAGATTGCGCTCTGTGTGGGGGAGATGGCGACGGACGGATTGCCTGGCCAGCGCGCTTCTTCTTCTTCTTCTTCTTCTTCTTCGTCGTCGTCATCGTCGTCGTCGAATGACGATCAGGCACAGGCGTATATTCTGTACTTTCAAGGTTCGGGACTCCAGTTGAATCGAATCTCTCTGATCAATGTGTCCAGCCATTCAGTGGCCATCAGCACGTCCAACCTGGCTGACTACAAGTCTCTGATCAGGTAATGCCTCGTCTCTGCCTCCCCGGCTGCCCGACATTTCTGGTGTGCTTCGACAGCTGGCGGAACTTGACGAGACTGCCGCTGTCCATCTCACCGTCATCTGCGTGAGCTACCGCGGATTCTGGACCTCTCACGATCGCCCGTCCGAGAAGGGGATCAACCTGGACACGGAAGCGGCGCTCCGATGGGTGTCGAGCCTGCATGGCGCCAGGGAAGCCGAGGGTGAAGTCTCCGTCGCCAAGCCTGCAGTGGTGCTCTGGGGCCAGAGCGTCGGATGCGGCTTCGCGACCAATCTGGCGGCAAACGTCGCTCGGGAGTCTGAGCCTCGGACGTTGAGGATCGACGCCCTGGTCTTGGAGACTCCGTTTACCAATACTCGAGCGATGCTGCAGGCGCTCTACCCGCAGAGATGGCTTCCGTACCAGCACCTCTGGCCCTTTCTCCGGAATCATCTGGATAGCCTGGCAAATCTGGAGACCATTGCCCGAGGGAATCCCGAGGACCAGAAGCCGGCGGTGTATATCGTGGAGGCCGGCAAGGACGAGCTGGTGCCCCACGACCACGGGACGATACTGCATCGACGATGCCAGGACGTGGGGCTGTATGCCGAGAAGCGCAGCATCCGCGGGGCTCTTCACAATGATGTGATGGTGAGGAAGGATGGCAAGCAGGCCCTGGCCCGCTCTCTCGCCTCTGCCATCTCACGAGCTGGCAGTTTCCTATGAAGGACAGACCAATGAAAAGAAGCAAGGGATCATTCGTGATGACTTGTACTCGTACCAATTCGTCAACACTCCGGACACGAGATGCCAACTCGTTGGAACCAAACCGTAGTCGTTGGCGTCTTTGGTCTGGAAGTATGGCTAGTACTACAACCATCTCCAGGCACATTGGAGACAAAAGACGGTCTTCATGCCTCGGGAAACGATGAATCTTCAGGCTGTGAGGAAGCATTGATCCAGTAGCCAGCCCTTCTCGGCCATGACTCACGGATGCTTGCCTGTCTCAACCTCACCCAACCCCCCTGACGAGACGAGTTGTCGCACAGCAGCCCGAGAGAGGCCCGAAGCCTTCGCCTCCCTGGATGAAATCCATCCCTCGGGACCATGAGTCTTCCAGCAGGTCTGGACATCCCAGACATTCAGCATTAGCATCAATTCCACAGGCCAGATCCGTTCCGTTCCACGGTTTGCGTACTACCTAACAAACATACACCTGATGTGTCCTCCAAAGACGGACCAGGAATGGCTGCTTGGGCGAACGACACGTGACCTCGCGAGGCCATCGTGAGCCACTTTACGCGCCTCCCGAGTCGTTCGCGGCGCCAACGCGTCTCGCCTCGTCCATGATCCAGCGTCCCATCGCCGACCGCGTTGCCGGATCGAGACCAGGCTGCCTTGCTGGGCCAAGGGCTGGTGCCTCCATCCGTGTCGGACAAGAGGACGTACAATAGTACTTGGAACGCCCATGTACTAGATGCAACTGTAGGTGGTAGTACTCCCAGATCTCTGGGGAATATAAAACGTAGATGGTTCATCCATCCATCCATCAATTGATCCATCCATCCATCCATCCGTTGCTGCAGACGTGCATCTTTGTGCTCCTGCATCACGCTCAGGTCCATCGCGTCACGCATGTCCTTTGTCTTGCGTCCATTGTCCATCGTCGAAATCACATCAATCTTCCTCTGTCATACCACCTCGATTTTGCATTTCCATCTCCCTTCCTTGACTCGTCCTCGGTAAATTGATTCCGTGAACTATCATTCATTGTCAATTTCATTCTTCTCATCCTCCCCATCGCATTCTTTCTTCATTGTTCTGGCACCCCGCGCGCCGCCATGTCCGCAAAACAGTCCGAAATCTCCAACAACCGAACCGCCTCCAAAAGCCATCACAAGGCCAACAAGTCCACCCTCTCCTTCACGAGGGATGGAGGCGTCACCAAGAGGGGCCGCCTTGCCCCAGGCACGTCACGCAGGTCCATCACAGCATCCTCCTTCACGTCCCTGAGGTCAGAGGATACCGTCATGGGCAAGTGAGTCAAGGCAACGCCCGAGCTGTTCTCCTGATCCCCAATCCAACCCGCCCCTCTCTCGCCCTCCATGCTCATGCAGTATCAATTGATCCATTCGCTGACTCGGAACAGCAGCCCCGAATCCTCCACCATCGTCACCCTCGTCGTCGGCGAAGACCAGCGCCTCTTCGCCGCCCATCACCACGTCCTCTGCAGGAGCCCCTTCTTTGACACCACCCTGCGGAGCATGCACCTCAGCTCCCCCGCGGCCCGAATATCCCTGGCGGACGAGGAGCCCGAGATCCTCAGCTCCGTCCTCGAATACCTCTACAAGGGCGATTACCACCCGCGCCTCGTGCACGATCAGCGCCGCGACGCCTGGGAGCTCGAGCGATGCGCCGACGACGGGCGCGCCCTAGAGAGCCTGATATACCACCGAGGCGTCGACGACCACCTCCTCAAGGACACAGTCGTGTACTGCGCGGCCGAGAGATATGGGCTCGACGAGCTCAAGAAGCTGGCACTCCGCAAGCAGGGCCTCCGTAAGCACATCCATCCATCCATCCATCCATCCATCCATCCTTTCCTACCTGGTCATAAGCAGGCTTGACCAGTCCGACGATGGAAAGGTAGACTGGTTCAAAAAGCTGGGGAACATCCCAACAATCTGACAATCTACAGGATCTGGCATCCAGTGCAGCACCATCCTCGCCTCGGCTCGCTACGCGTACGCCAACACGCCGGACACAGACTCTAGGCTCCGCGCGCATTACCTTGCCCTCATCATCCGGTCGCGCAGCACGTTCAAGCGGAGCGGCACGATGCAGCTCGAGATGTTCAACGGGGGAACGCAGCTCTTCTTCGACCTTTTCGTTGCGCTCTGCAACCACGTCGACGACATCTCGTCGGATCACTATCTTTGATAGATCTGGAACCTCGATTGGCGACCTTCTAAACTCTGCTGTGGAGTATCTGCTCCGATGATCCCCCTTACTTTTCTTTTCCATTGTTCTTTTTAAACCCCGCGGACTGCATCTCATCTGATACACCAACATAGCTTTACGCGAGATGATCTCGGATTGGCGTTTTTTTTTTTGGTCTCTTGTTTCGATCTCGTTGTCCCTGTTCCTTTTCGTCAAGAAGATTGACAGAACCCTCGTTTATTGGTCACAACTTGGATTTCCCGTTTCTCTTGCTAAACCCCTTTCATTTGTCGTTTGCTTCTCCCTTTGACATCCACTTTTGGGCTTGCTCTTTATGAGCAGGAAGTTGTAAGAGTCTTCCCTTGATGTGAGGATCAACCCCTCAGCTGTCAATATCAAGAGAATCGGAAGGCGCAAAATCCCGAAACGAAAAAGAAGATGAGGAAACACTGCTCGGATTGGGGGTACTGAGACTTCAGATGGGACACTGCGAAGATGTATCATTGGAAATTGTCAAGCTTTGAGCGCTATATTGATGTAAAAGTGTTCGTTCACGCCAAGCAGTGCAACACCCTTTCGCTGGCAAATAGGCTGGCCTTTTTCAAATGCGCTTCCCGTCGAAAGCGCTGAAAGCCAGAGCAAGGGATGGTTTCATCCCCAAGCAGACCAATTCCTCATACTGTCCCCCCTCTCCCCCTCCCCCCCGTCAGACCCCAGTGCCGGGGAAGGCCCCCTTCTTGGACAGCACAACAATGCCTCGATCTCGAGCAATGTATCCTTTCATCAGGTCCTTCAAGTCGCGAACATTAGCCAAGCTCTCAAAAACGGCATCAAAGGCATTGAATATAGGGAAGTCCTGTGCTGTGGGGGACCCCCGCGCGGGGTCCACGCAAGCGCGCGGCACTACTCACCTTGTAAATCATGTTGGCCAGCAGACACTCGACCTCGTCGGTATCTACCAGCTCCCCGCCGCTGCCCATGCAGATGGCGGCCCGGAACTCCGCGACAGGCACTCGTGTCCGCCGAACCCTTTCCGACTCCCCCTCCTTCGGGTCGTCGAATCCGCCGGCGATGAAGACCTTGCGCAGGAGGTTCCGCAGCGCGATATCGCGGCCGCGCTCGAGGGTCAGGTAGATGCGTCTTTTGACAAACTCCTCCTCGCCATCCAGCAACGCAACGTCGAAGGCGCGCAGGTCGCCCTTCTTGATGCACTGCGCCAGGGGGAGGAAGAGCTTTTGCAGGCGAGGGTAGGGCTCTAAAAGCGCCTTGGTGGGCAGGATATGGCTCGTGAGGAGGCGACATGGGATGAGGTATGTCAGGATTCGTCTGAACCGTCATTAGTTTCATTCATTGTGAGGACTCTTGGCGACGTGGGTTCAGCACATACTCCATGTTCTGCTTGGCATCCTTGTGGCAGAGCCCCTGAGCCTCGACGAGATGCTTCTCGGCCTGCCAAGTTTTGTCAATCTTGTGACCTCCAGGGACGAAACGACAATTGGGTTGCTCACCTCGACATAGTTTTCTTCCAGGAAGAATAGGACACCCTCGTAGAATTTGAAGGTGACCCTTTGTGATTTTGGGAAAGCCTCCAAAGGAGGCATGTCGCCCTTGAACGCACTCAGCGTTTTCAGGATTGTCCGCGACAGGGAGGCCGAGTTCAATTTGAAGTACGTCTTGAACAGCAGATTGATGATGAAGTAAATGCCCCATTTTCTTGACTCCTCCAAGGGAGCTCTGAGGACGAGAAACAAACATTAGCCTCATGACGAGTTCTATAATCCGTATGATGATGACGACCGCCCCCGGCCTACCTGTCATTCAGGCACAGCGTGAAGATGCGCTTCAGGTGCTGCTCGCAATCTCTCAGCTGGCTTTGCGTTTCCATCTCAGGGTCGAAGTCGTCTTGGATCAACGCGTTCCCGGTGGGAGCATCGCCTGCCGTGCGCTTCCGCTCGATGTCGGACTTGATGGCGAATAGCCTGAGATACTTGCCGACCACGTAGAGACACGGGATCGTCCACGCCTCGAAGCCGAAGTTGTTGTAGCCCCGTATCAGCATGGACGTCAGTTCCTTCCAGGCGTCATAGACCCTTGTCCAGGTTGACTGTATGCTTCACCGTCAGACCAGACCACGCAGAGGCCGCATGCCGAGATATGCACGTTACTACCCACCTTCCCGCTCTCGCCGGCGATGATCTCGCCGACGGCAGCCCAGTACGAGGAATACACCTCGACCCACCCCTTCACCTCGTCATGGTCGAGGCTTCTCTTGTGAGACGTGGCCGTCTTTATGAAATGCTTGATATCACCCTTGACGCTGTGAGAGTTGGTGCTCTGCAAGACTGCCCTCAACCGGTGGGGCTGGTCGGCTGGGGAGACTGGAGACAGCGTTTGGGCGAGGAGGTAGCCATTCTGCTCGGCGTGAGCATTGGCGAAGTCCTTGAATAGGTCGTTCATCACGCGCAGTGGCCGGCGATGATCTCACAGTGTCTTCGAGGTCTGTACGGAGTGGTCTCAACGGCCTTTAGGTGGACAGGCCAGTCAGGTGATGAGGTCTGCTGCTTTCAGTGCTGCGCGAAGCTGAGTCGGAATGATCTGATCGCGCATTGGCAAGTCAACGAGGGTGAGGCTGGACACGAATCGCTGAATCCTCAGAATGTCACAGCTCGAGGTGAGTCGTCGTGCTTGCTGGAAGCTCACGATGTCGTCGGCGCTGCTCACATTGAGAGCCTGAGCTGAACTGGGGACCCTGCAGGGCCGGGCAGGCATTGATGGAAGGTACGGAGTACGGAGTACGTATCGAATGATCCTGCCGCGCGACCTGCCTTCCGCCCGGCCCCACTTGCTGATTGTCGAGGCTAGCGCCTTCCTCATGAAACTTCTGAGCAGGAGCGAACGCTTGAGCACGTGATCGCGAGTCGCGCTCGGGTGGGGCCACGACCTTGTCTCTGGCCAATCGCTGAAGGGGCCGAAGCCCTGTGACAAATTTGGCGTCCTAGCCCTCCCCACCAGCCCGCACACAAAAATTATCGAGACATCACCTTGAACTTGTCAATCTCCAAATTTTGCGATTCGTCGAGGATTCGGACAACCGTCACAGTAAGGAAGCCTTTTTGATCTCGAAGCATACCAAATCGTACTGACAATTATTCCAGATGGGTAAGACTCTTCATTTTCGCGGATAGATTTTTGGAAAATCGAAATTGCGCGCTGCCGAGAAAATCGAGACGGACCCTGGACACGCATTATCACGACGACTCTGTGCGATTGGCGGCGATTCAAGTGAATTGGACGACAGGATGAAGCTGGGATTTGAATCCATGATCAACACCGGAGACCTCGCAAAATTTTCATTTCGACTTCAGAAGACGCTCTAGGATTTCAACACGAGCCGATGGAATCGCAAGCAACAACGATGGAGACGGACACGGGAAGATAAAAAAAAAAAAGAAAATGCTCGACGCATTCGACCTCGCCAAAATTGTTTCGACCCTCTTCGGCAGCGCGCATTTCTCTCCCGAAACTCCAACGAATCGATCTCGAGATGTTGAAGTCGGCCACTAACGAACATTGCCAGGTCGTCTCAACGAATACGAGGTCATCGGGCGCCACCTGCCCACCGAGGCTAACCCCACTCCCGCCATGTACAAGATGACCATCTTCGCCCCCAACGAGACGGTCGCCAAGTCCCGTTACTGGTACTTCTTGAGAGGTCTCCGAAAGGTCAAGAAGGCCACCGGTGAGATCGTCAACATCAAGGCGGTACGTGTCACCACCCGGCGACGACTCCAGGCTCCGAAATCGGCCATCCGGATAGGAAGGCGAGGGAGAAGGAAAGCGACTGACAGAAGAAAATGGCAGATCCACGAGAAGCACCCCGAGAAGGTCAAGAACTTCGGCGTCTGGCTCCGATACGACTCCCGTTCCGGCACCCACAACATGTACAAGGAGTACAGAGAGTTGTCCAGAACCGATGCCGTTGAGGCCCTCTACTCCGACATGGCTGCCCGCCACCGTGCTCGCTTCAGGTCCATCCACGTACGTACACCAAAGAAAACGGAGAGCCGAGAATGGCACCATTTGGGGGAGAGAGAGAGAGAGAGGAAAGGCGACAGGGCCTAGAGGAGAGACCGACTGACCTTTTGCCTTGCAGATCCTCAATGTTGTTGAGATCGAGAAGTCTGCCGACATCAAGCGCCCTTACATCAAGCAGCTCATCACCAAGGACCTCAAGTTCCCCATGCCCCACCGCGTCCTCAAGGGCAACAACCAGAAGATCTTCAGCGCGCAGCGACCAACCACTTTCGCTTAAAATGGTTGATTTTTTTCATGGGGTTTCGGAGACGGTTGGGCAAGGTTCTTCGGGTGTTTACTACTACGGATCATGGAAATAAATATCGAATGCATTTGCCCGATAAGAAGGGCATTGAATGAACCAAACAAAAATTCTGAGCGTTTTCGAGCTTTCTGAAAAAGGTCGAGAGGAAAAAGGGATGAAGAAATGACACATTGAAATCCAAATTCGAGACTCCGTGATTCAATGGTCGTCGTCACCAATGCCGCGAACCCTCTTTTTTTTTTCCCTCCCATCAAGGATTGTTGACATACTAACAGCCAAGGAAATGGGATCATTTGACGGGAGCTCCGGCTTCATGGACGCACGGGCTAGGAGATGGCGTCAAGAGAATAGGGGGGTAGACTTGATCTTCGGGTCTGCAACGCAACGCCTTCTTTTTGTTTTTTGTTTTTTTCGAGAAGAACACTTCACGAACGAGAGCCTGGGAGATACTGTTTGTCAAGAGCTCATGAGAACAAGCATGGACGGGTTCCATTGGATGGTCACGACCCAGACTGGGCCTTCGGTTCAGCCTCGCGTGATCGCTGTGATCCCATCACATCAACCTTGCCCGCATGAGAACATCCAGTCCCGTGGCGGAGCAGACGCACGATGCTCAAGTCCATCATCGCAAAAAAAGTTTGCTTGAAATGCCCCCCCCTTCGAGTCACGCCGGCCGAGATATATCGTGAGTGACGCAGCCGGTTCTCGCGGAGTGACTCACTTTCCGAGTCAGACCAGGGTCAGGAGTCTAGACCACATCAGCGCGATGTGCCTCTCAGGCCGAACTCTGCCCGTCCATGCTTCATAAATACGAGAAGGTACTCCATTAGATATCAAAGACCCCAACACCTTGGAAGACATCAGCAGCAGCGGCTCTGTCCAGCATCATCTCAATCCATTCTAAGATCTGTCTGTCTCCAGCTTCCAGACAATCCATCATCCATCTCACGAACCCTTCTCACCAGGCGCTCCCACATCATCATCGATATACTGCGTCTCTCACCATCTCCCAACCCAATCCTCAAATCCACACAACACATCCAATAGATCAATCAGCATCATCAGCATCATCAGCATCATCGCCATGGCAGAGCCCGAACCCCCAATGGACTGGGTCATCATCCGCACCACAACCCCCAAACCCTACCCACCCATGTCCGCCCGCGCCCCCATCCTCACCCCGCGCCTCATCCTGCGCCCCTACGCGCCCTCCGACCTCCCGGCCTTCCACGCCCTGCGCCTCCAGCCCCAAGTCATGCAGTGGACCACCCAGGGCGCGCCGGACCCGGACCTCGCGCACTCGTCCGCCGTCCTCGACGCCCGCCTGCCCGGCAGCGACGGCGAGGCCGAGTACGAGTTCGCCGTCTGCTGGGCCGCGACGGGCGAGATGATCGGCACCGCGGGCTCTCACATGCGCAGGGGCGAGCTGGGGTGGCCCGTCATCGGGTACATGCTGCGCAGCGAGTTCTGGGGGATGGGGCTCGCGACGGAGCTCGTGGCGGCGTTTCTGGCGCACTACTGGGCGCTGCCCAGGGAGGAGGTCGAGCTCGAGGTGGAGAGGAGCACGGTGCCGGGCCTGGTGGAGGGCAACGACGACGAGGGGGGGGTTCGGAAGGTTTGGCCGGAGTGCTTGAATGCTGTGACGGCGTTCGATAACTGGCAGAGCCAGAAGGTCTTGAAGAAGACGGGGTTTGAGCTGGCCAAGAAGTGGAGGGAGGAGGATCCGAGGCTCCCGGAGACCATGGTGGAGTGCCATGGGTATATCGTGAAGAGGCAGATGACGTGCTGAGGGGCGATCTGGCGGGAGGTGTCGGTTGGAGAGGGCAGTGTACATATGCATAGAGGAATATACATGTAGGTAATGGCGAAGATGGAGCTCGAAGTTTTGCATATGACTTCGCTGGTGATCTTGAAAAAGGGGCAGCCAAAGTCATATCCCCCATCGACAAGGGCCCGATGGAGAAAGACGTATTACGCGTGAAGGAAGAATGATGATGGAAATTGAAATAAAGCTTGATAGCACACCCGGTTCCCCCTTCTCCCTATCATGTCGTGGCCCTCCTTTCGTGTGAGCTGTCCTGCTGCCGAGTATTGATTCCATCCGCTGGGGTATATCCATCTCCAAATCTCTTGACCTTGTCCAATGCTCACTCGGTTTTTCTCCCCCCCGAAAATGCAAGTTGACCAGTGTCTTCATTCTCACTGAGCCGAGGGTCTTGCTCTCTTCCCCGGCCCCTTCCGGCCCCTTTGCCCCTCGAAAGCCTCGATCGCAAGTTGACACTTGGCCAGATTCCTCCTCGGCTCCCACGTGTTCGACGCATTCCCGTACCCCTTCCACTTGACGAGATAATACTGCACCAGGGTTCCCTCCTCGACGCATGCGTCCACGATGCTCTCCACCTCGTACTCCTTGCGCGGCAGGCCACGGTCGCCCCCGGACGGCTTGATAACCGGTCTCCGGCGACGAGGCCTGGCCTGGCCACGACTTGGCTCCGCCTTGGCGCTCAGGTTCTTTGTGTTCCTCCGGCCATGCGCACGGCTCCCTTTTGTGTGAGGAGGAACACGCCTCGGTCGGAGCTCGCGGCGGATCACAGCCGCGCTCGGCTTCTCACTGGCATGGCTTTGGTCTGAAACGAGGCCCGCGTCTTGACGCTCGATTGTGGCATCGACTGGGACACCACGGCCAGGAACATCAGTGGTCCCGGCGACTGGCGTCTCTCGTTGCTCGGAAGCCTGATCGGATTCGGCGACGGATGTCTCCTCTTGTCGTTCAGAAGCTCGCTCGGATTCCGAGAGGGAATCCTCAGCGAGGTCCCACGTCTCGGGGGCCATGGGCACCGCGCCGGGGTCGGTTGCCTCTGCGAGCGCGCCTTGGGCATCCGAGGGCGCGTCTCCCTCGCTGGTGTCTAGCATGTCGCCGTCGGAATCCGGGGTGGGATACGACCTGTTCTGTTGTGAGCGCGCGCGCGCGACCGCGTAACATGAGCGCGCCGAAGGGCTACTCGGTTTGAGGGATGACAGGGAGGTTGGGGTGCTCACCCTGACCCTTCCTGAAAGAAGCTCGGGAAGATGGCGTCGATGTCATTGAAAAGGCCGAGACTCCCTAGGGAGGCCATCATGGGTTGAATTTGTTTGATCTTAGGTGGATAGGCGAAGGATAGATATTCGATTGATGCGAGTTGTTATGTGTTGAGGAAGAATCTCGCGAGAGTGAATCTGGCGAGCTGGAGGAAAGAAATGGGGGATGAGCAGGATGCAGGAATGCGACTGCCTCGATTATCTGAGACACCCGAAGATGCGTCAATGTACGCACGCCGAGTAGGAAGTACTAGCAGTCTATTGATTGATCAATTATCTTCAGACAATGTCGAGAACGAGGAATTGACTGGAGCTTGGAGGGAGATGGAAGTGAAGCGTTGCGTTGTGAGGAGAGAAACTCGTTAGATCGAGTAGAGGAGTAGGTGACATCATTCATCAATGGGAGGTTGTGGATGTGCCAAAGGCCTGGCATCCCCCCCTTCAACGAAGGCGAGTGATTTGAAGATGCCTCAGAGGAGGGATGTATGAGAAATGCTCTTGGATTGCGGCCGTCTATCGGTTGCTCCAAGAGCTGTCGTTCCATGTACATTAATATATATCCATGCAGCTCAAGCTCTATTAGAGATCGAACGCTGAGCCATGCTGAGCCATGCTGAGCCATGCTTCCCTGGTGCTGGCAGGCAAGGAATGGTAGAGGGACCAAAAAGGGGGGGCGAGGGAAAGGAAAGGAAGAGGAATCCATATAGACATCTAGTAGTAGGCATTGACCAAGACTTGCCATCACCTCTTGCTCTTAATCCAATTCTTCAACTTCTTCATCCGGGATCTCACGAAAACGACCCTCCCGAATCGCTGCCTCGACAGGATTCTGGATGTTGAATATACCGTTCTTTTTTAATCTGGAAGCACGGGCGGGGTCAGCGTAATTCTTCTTCGTCTCTTCCTTTAGATTATACCTTTCGAAAAGTACAAAGAGCCTTTCGGCTTCTCGCTCCCTTTCTTCTTCCGACATGGGCTGCTCATCTGGGGCCTTCTCGCTGTCGAGGAACTGGCCCGTGATGGGATTCACGAGTCTCTGGCCCCCCGGCGCGTCACCTGCGCCGAAGGCCTCCGACGCCGAGGCCGGGACGGGGACGTTGTTCTGGAACAGGAAGCCCGAGGCGAATCCGTAGCCGACGTTCTGGACGAACGTCGACGCGTCCTTGTCGGACAGGTCGAAGAGGAGGTGGGAGATGGCGTCCCGCAGGGCCGGGGCGACCGGGTTGGTTGAGTTCTTGAGCAGGATCGCGGAGAGGCCGTCTCCGCGGCCGAGGACGGAGGTCCGGTCGTTTTCGGCGGGCAGCAGCAGCGCGCGCATGCGCTGCTTCGCGGGCGCGGGGGCGTGCTCGTGGATCTTGCCGAGCAGGCTGACGAGCGGGGTGACGACGGTCTCGAGGTCGTTCTCCTGGTACGTCCTCATCGCGGTGTCGAGGATCTCGATGAGTCGCTCGGAGACCCTGGCGGGCTCGTCCGGGGGGAAGACGGCGTCCCCGTTGGCCTCGATCGACAGGTCCATGTTGAGGAGCGCGTTGATCAGGGGGCCGAAGGGGGCCTCGAGGGGCCGCGACGGGGGGACGTCCTTCTGCTTCCAGAGGAGGGCGACGATGTGGGGCACGGCGCCGGCGAAGCGGCCGGCGTGGTCCTTGCAGAAGTGTGTGACGTTGAAGAGGAGCTTGAGGGTCTCGGCCAGGGCCATGTCCTCCATCGGCTGGCTGACCGGGCTCTTGCCCTCGTCGGTGGTGAGCTTCGCGTGGCGGCCGAGGTTGGCCACGACGTGGTCCGCGAGGCGATGGTTGGTGATGAGGTCCTCTAGGTTGATGGAGGTGCCGTAGGTCGAGAGGAAGAGGATGCGCGAGACGAGGAACTCGGTGTCCCAGTTGTCGGTCTCGAGCTCGCTGCAGGCCTTGGGCGCGCAGGCCTTGTCGACGAAGATCTGTCGGGTCTCGGGCTTGAGCAGCATCGCGTTGGCCAAGACTCTCTGGGCAGCCCGGGCCGTGTCGCACGCCGGGCCGTCAAAGCCATACCGAAGGAGCATGGAGATGCCCTGTCTCGAGGGTCAGTAACCGATTCGCCTTTTGCTTGGAAACCATTCTTCTTTCTTCTTCTTTCTTTCCTGACCTCGGTGGTGAAGATGGGATCGGCGTGAGCCGGGTCCCGCCCATAGATCTTGAGCTCCTCGAGGGCATCCTCACGGTCTTGAGGAAAAGACGGGTCAGCCACGAACGAATTCCAACTGCCATTTTTTTTTTTTTTTTTTTGGTTGGTTTCTTGGACAGACCTTTGAGAGAGAGCGCAGCGTCCTCGAGATCCCGCGTGAGTTTGTCGACAAGCTCGGTCACGGCCTTGAGCTTGGCTGTATCCATCATTTGTATCAGTCAGCTGTGCTCGACCTGCCTGTTGTCTGTACGACTTATATCAGATCGTCGTCCTTTGCGAGGAGGAACTCACCCGGTCCCTTGGCCGTGCCCATTGCCGAGGAAGCCATGGTCGTCGAGGAAGAGGACGAAGGCTAAGACGGACAAGCCAGAGAGCAAGCTGAAGCAGCCCTCTCTACCTATACGGTCCCGAGGTGTTTGGATGATGTCAACCTCAGTCAAGCCGCCCTGCCGGTTTTCTGTCAGACATTCTGGAAGCCCCAGGGTATATGAATATATAAGAGCGTGCTGCAATAAAAGGGGGGGGGGGGGGGGCTTTACCGGGGGGCTTTCCCTCCGGGGGGGGGGGGGATAGTTGTTGTTTAAGGGTCTTCGTGGGCCGTGGCGGGGGGGCGGATGGGGGGGG
>NQYQ01000002.1:930518-941179 GCA_003055925.1 Escovopsis sp. Ae720 | reverse complement strand
CCCCCCCCCCCGGCAATTCAAAATGTCCAACGACGAGGACCACCCCCTCCCCGCCGCCAAGTCCGCCGAGGACCGCAAAGCCGCCTCCGCCCTCGCCAACCTCGACTCCTCCGCCGACGACTCCGCCGCCGCCGCCGCCGCCGACATCGACCAGGAAGCCATCAGCAAGGCCATGAAGGGCCTGCCCTCCTCCTCCGCTGTCCCCTCCTCCTCCTCCTCCTCCTCCGCCGCCGCAGCAGCAGCGGCCTCGAAGCAGGGAAAGCCCGCCGCGCCCAAGAAGAACGTCAAGCTCGACCAGGAGGACGTCGCCCTCGTCGTGGACCAGCTCGAGCTGCCCAAGCCAAGGGCCATCGAGCTGCTGAAGCAGCATGACGGGAGCGCCGTCGCCGTGCTGAGGATGTTTGCCGCGGGGCACAGGGAGTGAGGGCTCTGTGGAACAAGTACCTCTCGTATCACGTCGGTCGGAAGCCCCGCCGTGGTTGCGACGAGTCACGATGACGGCGGGGTCGCAGGAGGGAAGGCCAAAGAGAAGAAAAGAAAAGAAAAAAAAACATATAGAATTTAGTAGTAGTAGGTAAATACCCCCGCCTTGATACTACTACCAAGGTAGTATCAGTATCGGCATGCAGAATTTCGTACGAGTACATGCAGCAAGCGCAACACCAATGGACGGAGAGGCCGGCCTTTGGAAAAAGCAGCAGACACGGTGGCTTGAGATGGTCTTGCGGGTCTTGACTCGAGGGAAAGGAAATGGGACGGACCCCCTTTGAATAAAGGGGGGAAACGAGCAGCATTACGAAGTACTCGTACATGCGGGAAGATGGCGTCGACTGGAAGTACGATGGAAGAGGACGGGAGAGCACAAAACCCACGCCCTCCTTTGCCCCTCGAGCTCAGTCGAGCTCTTCCAAGAGCTCTTCACAGCAGCATTGCGCTTCTCTCCCGCCTCGCCTTTCCCCGATCCGAACAAACAGAGCATAGCCTTGGATATTCTTCTAGACGAACAGAATCATTCGTATTGGGCTCACCAAGCCCCGTCCATCCACACCATCCCGCAGGCACATATCCAAGACTTGCCCAATGATGATATGAATCGTTCAATTTCGTATCCTGGATGGCAACGCCGCGCCTCGTGCCTATTCCCCCGAGCTTGCTTTTTTCGGCAAAGAAAGACTAAAAGAAGAAGAAGAAGGGAAAGAAGAAGAAGAAGAAGAAGAAGGACCGCTTCCATCGTTGATAATATCATATCCATAATCCGACCAGAAAAGAATGACTGCTCATGCAATCATAGTAACAAAGATAAAGAGCCCACGGCGAACAGTATGTTGTAGTCGTTCCCCAACACCCTCCGCAATTTCCCCCGACTCCCAAGCACCTGGCAGTCCCCCCCCCTCTCCCATCATAGCCGCGAAACATACTCATCCAGGGCATCCGTCCAGCCTGAAGACACGTTCACCGCCACATCTTCGCCAGGGGGCTGCCGACCTTGGGCGCAAATTGCAGGCTCTTGCGCCTAGCAGCCATCAACCGCATCCGCACGTCCTCGTCCTGCGTGAGGCTCTGGTGCAGATTCAGTATCCCCACGCCCTCGCCCACGCCCTCGCCCGCCTCCCGGAACCTCTGCTTCGGCGGGCACGTCCGCATCAGCAGCTCCTCCTTGAGCGGCGACACCGTATCGTCATCCTCGTCGCCGTACCCGTCCGACGGCGTCTCCGCCGCGAACCTGGCGATGGCTTCCGGCGCGGGCGTCTTCGGCACCGGCGTCAGGAACGTCGACGCGCCCTCGGCGTCCTCTACGCCCGCCTCCTCGCCGTCGGGCGTCGCGAAGCTCGCCATCCACATCGTGCTCTGCCGGCGCGGAGTGCTCGGCGACCCGCCCAGGGAGTCGCGCCCGGATCGGCTCGGGCTGCTGACGAGCGTCCCGTTCATGTTCGTGACCGCCTTGGGCTCCATGCTCTTCCGGCGGCGGGCGCCGCCACGGGGCACGTTGCTCGTGTCGATGGTGTAGTGGGCCTCGTCCACCCACTCGTTGGCGCGCTCGCAACTGGCTTCATGTTAGCAGATGCTCACAATGGGGGGGGGGGAGGAGATCATCTCAAGAGGATTTGTTCCAATTCAACTTACTTAAGCACCCAGCCAACGCCAACGCACTGTACCACGCCGTTGGCCTCCCGGACCTTCTCCAGCGTTCTCTTGCTGCCGTCCTTGAACACGACGTGGGTGATGCCGACCTTCTTGGAGGAGGAACTTCCATCAGACGGACTCCAGTTCCAGTTCTTGACGCACCGCGCTCCCATCTGGGTGAGGAGCTCGACAAAGATGCCGCTTGCGTCCGCACCCTCGGTGGTGTGCACATCGACAAAGACGATGGCCCCGCGGAGCAGCGTGGGATTGAGGTCTTTTCTCGGCGTTCGGCCCGGTGTCTCTGCAGCTGACCAGGACTCGCCCATGGGAGAGGGCGTGCTCGGGGCCGTCTCTTCTTCGCTGACGATGGCAACCTGTTTCCTCGGGCTGCGTCTGCGCTCCACGGGAGCAATGGGCGTCAGGGAGGAGACCTTAGACAGGCCGCCCGAGCGTTTCGGAGCGGCACGCGATGCGCTGAAGCTGCGTTTCTTCATCGGGCTCGGCGTCGAGTCATCCGATGGCTTCAACGGGATCTTGGTCGTGGTGTGGAAGGACTTCACCAAGGGACGGACGGGGGTGACCGCCAACGGAGGAAGCTCGACGCTGGCCCCAACCTGGTCGGGCGGGACCTGGTTCTCGTCCGCGTACTCCTGGCTGGCATCGGACAGGCTGTCATCGACTGATCGGCGGGTGTTGACGTCGGACAGGCTCATTTCGTTGGCCTCGAGCGCGAGGGCTTTGTCTTCCTCGTCGAATGAGATGTCGTTGAAGATGACTGGCTCGTCCTTCTCCTCGGCCTCCTGAGCGAAATGCCCGGGCGAGTCGGCGGGCGTGGTGCTGGCCTCCTGCAGCTCTTCATCACAGCTATCGCTCATGGGCGAGTCCTGATCGGCGACTGGATCGGCATCGGCCTCTGTATGGGCATCCTCATTGGCGTCGTCAATGGCTTCTTGCTCCAGAGGTTCAGCGAACCTGAGCTTGCGTGCTGTGAGAGGAGCCTTGACAGGGCTCGCCGCGGACCATGCACCGAGCTGGTCGGCCAGAGATGAGAAGCCAAGCGTGGTCCTGCGCCCGGACTTTGAGACACAGCTTGCGATGCCGCGAGATGTAGCGTTCATGCGCAAGTTTGTCGCCGGGGTGGCCGTGAGCTCGTCAGCTCGGGGGGTATCGTCGTCCTCAAGATCCGTGATCGTGCTCATGTCATGGCAAGGATCCTGGTCCTTCTCTCGAAGCTCATACAGGGGGCCCGCCTGCTCATCATTAGTTTCTCGCGGTGATGTCTCTTCGACAGGAGCCAAGTCTGCAGACTCTCCAAGCTCCTCGGTCGCCTGCTCAAGAAGAAGCGCATCCTCAATCTCGTCGTACGCCTTGTCGTTGCCGTCGGCCTCCTCCTCATCGTGGTCCTCGGACTCATCGACTGCTTCGTCATCGTCATTCCCTTGCTCTTCATTCATCGGGTCCTCGCTTTCACCATGACCGTCGATCTCTTCGTCAGCGACTTCTTGTTCCTGCTCCACCGAGGCAGCATCCTCCTCCTCTTCCACAGTCTGCAAGTGTGTAATCTCAGGTGCTTCGTCCCGCGACGAATTCTTAGTCGAAAGTCCCGGGAAGCGAAGGCTCTCAATGGGCCCGGTGAATACCTCGTCGCTGTCGATATCCTCGTTCAAATCAAGCTCGTGCAGAAGCTTCTCCGAAGGCTTGGCAGAACTGATAGGCTGAGGGTTCAGCGCAGGAAATCCCTTGAGCGTGGAAGAGCCCACGGAGAGGGGCTCCGCCATGGACTTGAGACCCGGCATCGCTCGCTTCGCCGGCGACTGGAACAATGAAGGCTTGCTAGCGGATTCGATGACCGCCGGGTCCTGCGCGGGCTGTCCGAGACCCAGTCCCTTGATCGGCGACTTGGGTCTCTTGGCCGCAGACTGGAGGAGACTAGTCTTCATCGGCGACTGGCTGATCTGCTCCGATGCTGAGGGCTTCAGCGCAGATCCGAGGGCTGCGATTCGCTTAGCCGGGGAGGACTTCAGCCCGTCTCCGAGCGAGGAATGCGGTGGCCGGATTGGCGACCCAAGAATGACGGCGTTAACGTCCAAGTGTCCAAAGATGGCCGTGTCCGCCGCGCCCGTCGCGTCCTGTGTTGTCTCTGGCTCGACTTCAGCTGCAGCGGCAGGCTTCTTGGCCGTGGGGGGCTTGATCGGGCTCTTCATCAGAGGCTTGACGGGCGTCTTCTCCTTAGCAAGCTCGTCGTCGGACTCTTCCCATCGAGCAAAGTTCTGCGCCATCTTGATGGCGCTCAATGGCTTCTTCTCGTTCGGCCCGCCCGTCGACGATCCGGTCGACGACGTTGATGTCGCTGCCTTGCTTGTCGCGCGGGTCGTCGCGCGGGCCATCGCAGCGCCACCCCGCCTTGCCGGGCGACCGCGAAGACCAGTCGCAGCGGGCTCCTTGGACCCGACCAGATTCTCCTTGTCTGGTTCGCGGAACTTGACAGCCTTCCTCACCGGCGGCTTCGACGCGCCCATCCCCACTGCTGTCTTCGTCGCGGCTCTTGTCATTGCTGCTGTTGCTGTTGTTGTCTTCGTTGCCGGCGCCGTCGCCTTTGTCGTCGTCGTTGTCGCCGTCTTCGCTGTTGTTGTTGTTGTTGCTGTGGTGGTGGTGGTCGTCGTCGTCGTGTTTGTCTTGTTCGATGCTGAGGATGAGGAGCTGCGTGAAGTCCTAGCTGTCGCGGCTGGTTCTGGGGCGGCGGCGGCAGCGACCACAATCTTCCGGGGCCGCCCGCGGGGCGCTTTCGCAGCGGTCACATTATTACTCGGGGCAGGTTTCTTGGAGGCGGCAGCAGCAGGGGCGGGAGCCGAAGCGGTAAGCTTCCTTGTTGTCTGGGCTTGGGGCTTCGCGGCCTCCTTCTCGCCCTCCTTCTTCGCGACCGAGCCTCCGCGCGGCCGCTTCGCCGCGGCGTCCCTCTTGGCCAGGTCCTCGTCGTCCTTTTCATCGGCCCTCGCCTTGCGCTTCGCGGCCGTGCTTCTGGTGCCGGCCATGAAGTTGGATGTTGGCGCACTCCTCGCCCTCGCGGCCTTGGCTCGCGTAGCCCGCTTGGGCGAAGAGTCCATGGCGGCGGCCGGGCTCATCTCAGGGAGTGCAAATCCGTACCGCTCCGCGTCGCTGCCGTCGAACGTATGTACTTGTATTGGCCGATGCAAGGGTGATCCAGGCCGTGAAATTGAAAAAGTGCACGGAAGGGGGGGGGGGGGGGGTTCGGGCGATGGAATGCAGCAACAAAGACAACGGCAGAAGAAGTGGGTTGTTTTGGATTGAGATGGGGAGTGGCCCAGGCGGTGGAATGTCTTGATGTTGACGGTAGAGAGCGAGGGCGAGGGACGTGGTTGAGGCACAGACCTTTTTCCCGCTCGTGGCCGTGCTCGTGCTCGTGCTCGTGCTCGCTCGTCTGCAGAGAACTCGAGAGAGCGAGAAGCGAGAAGCGAGAAGCGAGAATCGAGAATCGAGAATCGAGATGGGGCAGCAGCCACTTCGAGCTCCGCTGGTGGTTGCCGGGCAACGTCGGGCTGCTCCACTCAGGCTCAGGCAGCATGGAAATATCAATTGATCAATACTTGATACAGTGCGGACTCCAGGGTAGGCACATGCAGTAATTGAACGTGCATTGAATGGATCAATTGCACGCACTAAAGAGAAAAATTCAAACAAAATTGAATGGATGACGGAGTAGGTTCAAGCCTCAAAGCCGCTCTACCTGTACTCCGTACCTACTCCGTACTATGTAAGCCACACATCATCCATCCTCTATCAAGACTCCAGCCACATCTCGCACTTCAGGTGAGCTTCAACCTTGGGAGATTCAACTCTTCAACTTACTCCGTACGTGTATCCGTACTAAGTTGTTCTGCAGAGAAACAACATCCGGAATGTCAAATCTTCGGAATGTGAAGCGAGGGGAGGAGGGACAAAAAATTGAATGTTCGAGCACGACACCCTTCTCGTACCTTAGTACTTAGTATAGTACATACTAATGTCCAAGATCTTCCATGGTCTCATTTTGGTGGTCTTGTGTCGCGCTTGTTTCGGCGCCAGAAACATCGAGCTCCGACGACATATGTACGAGTACTCGTACGCAGTACTGGTACTGGCACGGACAAGGAAAGAATACGAGTACGAGTACGGAGTACGAATACAAACGTGTAGCTCTCCGTGCCTCTTCCAACTTGAAGCTGCCTCCACTGTAGCTATCAATTCCACCCAGAGCTTCCCCCTCATTCTGATGCTGCTTCTGCCGCCGCCGACAAATGTATGTACTACCTGAGACGGGAGAGATTGATACTGTACAAAAATGTCGTGACATGACATTCCTGATGCATCAATGTGCAGGGTGACGCGTATGGATCAAATATGTATATCTTGGGTGTTGGTACGGAGTAGTAGACAGGTACTAAGATGGGGGTGTGTGCCATCGTGCGTGGGCGATTGAAAGCAAACCCTTTTGTACCTTCCGTTGATCCTGTCAATCCAGCAAATTCGTCGTGAGAATCGGGACGGCAAGGTGAGCACTCGGTCGTGGACGCGTCAATTGCGAGCAGAAGGAATGCTGTATCTGTACGCACCAAACGAGCTGTTGCAGCGAGGCAGCACCACAAAGATCGTTCTGACACGTGGGAAATCGTAGGCAACGCAGGCAACCGAGTCAACTCTCAACAGCCTGATCAAAGCCTATTCGCGGACGAGCCGCTTCGGGGGCCGGACGGCTCATCGATTGGGGAGCACTCAATGAGGGAATAAAGGTCATTAGGTACGGAGTACCATGGGGTCAGATGATACGGAGTAGATCCCCAGCTGTCATCGAAATGCCGTTCTGAAAGGCCCCTCAACCTTGATGTCCTTGATGCCCTCGGGCATCATCCGCAACCACTCATTCCAGCTGTCGACGTCGATTTTATCGTCGTTCAACTTGATGGCTAGGTGAAGCTGTGGGCTGTTCTCGTACGAAAAGGTGTTGCGCAGGGGGCTGCTTTGCTGGACAGGCGAGAGGAAGATGGAGGGAAGTCTCGAGTTCCCAGACATCATCGCATGCAAGGGGGCGGGGAAGCTCGTGAGAAACTCCTTCTCGGGGGTCCGGTCCTGAACCATCTTGGGATACGTGGCAAGCATGATCGCGTGTAACTCGGCAGCGGAGAGCGGGCTTTGGCGGGCGGCTCGGGTGCGCAGCTGATCTGCAAGGACTCGCGTGAATACACAGCGATCGAGGGCTGTGTAATGCTCGTCCGACATGGACGCCGCAATGAGCTCGAGTACGCCCTGCTGTCGCACCATTCTAGAAGACGGGTAATATGCCGCGTCCATAATGATGAGTGTGTCCGAGCACGCCTCCTCGAGGATATGTTGGATTCCGCCCCACCGAACAGTGGAGGCTCTTTCAGGATCTCTCGAACTGCACGCTCACAGGTCAGGCGCTGATCAGACATCTTCTGCATTGACAGTGCAGGAATAATCACCCATATGATGGAAGGAGAAAAGGCAGGATTGGCGTCGGAGGGGGATATTATCAAGGGGAGAGAGGCGGGAAAGAAAAAGGGGAAAAAAGAAAAAGAAAGACGAATTGATGGAGATTCAAGTGGCGGAAGACATGAGAAAAACAATGGTCCGGTGAGAAAATAGAGGGAGAAAAAGAGACATCCATACCTTGCCAAAACCATCTCCCGGTTGCCGTCAAGATAGGTGTGGCCTACGTAGTAGACAATCTTCAAAACGTCACGCTGATCGCGATCTTCGGCAAAATCGTTGAGCTTTCGCGACAGCCACCTCCACGAGCTCTTGCAGCCCTCTGAAGATGGGGGGATGGTCTGGATCTGGAACGTATAGTGGTAATATCTGTCGAAGACATCAGCCAGCTCTCTGACTGTGTTCTGGACCAGCAGAACGTCGTCGTCGTCCTGCCAGAAGAGCAGGAGAGCCTGGACGGAGTTGTAACGCCCGCGGCTGCTTGCCGACAACATGCGAGAGACATTGTTTTGCAGATCGTTCCGAAGGCTCTCGATCCCGGGCAGCGACAGTGACTTTTCTAGCCTGGGTCCCGAGGGCAGGGGCGTGCGTATGCGTGCCTCGCTGAGAGGGGGGCGGCCGGGCTGGTGATGGCTCGGGGCGGCGGTATCGAGCTCCATCTCCTGAGCATCGTGAGGGAAGATGGGCGGCGCCATGCCCAGGGGGGTGGCCGGACTCAGAGGTCTGCCGGCGGCAAGCGAAGGAGCGATATCTTGAATTGTCGGACTATGCGATCTGTGAAACTTGTTGACGACATCTTCCCAAGTCATGTTGTGGTGGCTTGGATGGCACTGAAAATCCAGAACAAAGACCCAATGGAGAGCGAAAGGGGGACTCTGTCAGCCAAGATCGGGCAAGCTGCCAGGCGCCATGCGCGCCTACTAGCTCTGACTTTCAGGAAGGGGAACCTACAGCAACCCTCCTCCGACGACAGTCGGGGCAAGCACCCAGTTTTCTGATCAAAGCGGCCCGTTCTCTGGATTGTTGGGATAGAGGACCGGTGCGTCTCCTGCTGGTTCGACGGCTGTTAGAGACGTCGGAGCCATCCTTCAAAGAGAAAATTGACTGGTGAAGGTTGGGGGAGGTATCGGCACTGTACGATGTGTTGTTGGTCTCCGTCGACGCCAGGGTAGCCGCCGTGGCCTGCGTCGAGATGGAGGAAGTGGTATCATGGCGTAGCGGAGGGGAGGCGATGGGAGCAAAATGGGTGGCGGAGGGCGTGGAGGGGGCTTGGTGTTGGAGATGGACATCATCCGGCCTTGGAGTATGGACAGGAGTGGGAGCCGAGGCTGGAGCTGGGACGGGGGACAGAGGGAGGATCCCGACGGGGACCGGAGCCGAGGCCGGGCCCGAGGAGTTCGGGGTCGGAGAGGTCAGACGGCCAGCGGAGTGAGAATGCATCTGGTCACGAGCATGCTCGTGTACGTAGGATCCAGACTGGGACACTGGCTGAGCCGGACTTTGAGTTGTCGACGGCGCAGGAGGAGGCGCATCGATGAGACTTTGTACGGAGTTCATGGCTGAGGGAAAAGGTTGGGAAGGCGGGCCGGCGCGAGCTTCAGCAAGTTCCCATAGCTTGCGGCGGGGCCGAAGAGTGCGGTCTCCGAGGTGGACTAGAACGAAGCCAGGTATGTAAGAGAGGGGCCCCAGAGATAAGGAACGTGAGATGGAGGCTGAGGGGAGAATGGCGGGAGAGAGAAAACGTGGGGAGAGGAAGTAAAGTATTAGGAGGTGAGGGAGAGGAAGAGAAGCACTACTAGTAGGAGTTGTGCAGTGGTATCGAGGAATATTTGCTGCAGGTTCTACTCCGTAATGATTCTGAGGTCCCTGCAGGAACCGCGAATCGCAACGAGGCTAAATGCAAAGCAAGACCGGGGGAAGCCAAAGCAGAAAAGAGGCAGATGGAGGGCCGGATGAAGGCAAGAGGAGGAATGCAAGGCAACGCAACGCAAGAGACATACCGTTGATGGAAAATAAAAGGAACAGTAGCCTTTGAAAAAAGGACCGACCAGCCCCCGCGGGATGAGGATTTTGAAACTGTGCAGCAGGACACCAGAGGCCTGTGCAGACGGGAGACGGTGGGCTTCGAGGGCGTGGGCGCGGGCGCGGGCGTGGGCGTGGGCGTGCCGTGGACGGCTCGGCTCTGCTGGCGTGGCCTGGCAGAAAAGGTACGAGTACCAGAAACGTGCCTGAGACGAGAGCTGTCGAACTTGGGGAAAGGCTCGCGGAATCCGAGCTCGTTTGCGCGATCGCATATGCGCCTCCTTGGTCGAGGGTCCTCTGGATCGAACGTTGCAAGCGGGAAGAGCGTCGAATGTATGGACAAGTATGCAAGATGGCTCAGGGTTGACGGGACCTCAGTGTGTGTGTGTTCGATTCGATTCGAGCTGAAGAGAGGATTGGTGTGACGCCTTCCGGGCACTTTGGATCTCTCGACGGACGAAGTTGAAACGGGCAAAGACCGTGGGGGATGATAGGCTGAAGTCGAGCTTGTCGCTGCGTGGTGACGGATCGATCGCTGGGAGGCTGCGCTGCGCCAGCGCGTGCGCAGAAGCAACAACTTGTTCAAGAAGTACCCCCAAGGTACCGCTCGCCTAAGCTCTGAGCAGGAATATAGTACGAGTAGTACTACTAGAGTGATGTACGGAGTAGTACGGAGTAATAGTAGTAGTAGTACTCCGTAGTAGTAGGTAGTAGACGAGCGATGCTGTTGCACGTGGATCGGGATTTGAAGCAAAGGTCTTGAAGTCAAGCCAGTCAGCAGAAGCTCCTCCTACCAGTAGAGACAGACAGAAGACGGGATATAATACTCGCAGTTCAGAGAGAGCTTCCGTCTTCAGGGAGCAGCAGAGCTATAAGTGGTCGCAGCGCGCGTTAGATGGAGCGGCAGAGAGGTAGCAAGCAGAGACGCGCGGGGGGGGGAGAGGGGAGTACAGCCCCACCACACACAATAACAGCCCGCGAAGGGGAAAAAAAATAACAATGAAGTAAAA
>NQYQ01000002.1:909527-922915 GCA_003055925.1 Escovopsis sp. Ae720 | reverse complement strand
GGGGGGGGGGTTGGAGGGGCGCAATGGCCGAATCCCCCTCCCCCTTTTTTTTTCTTTCTCCCCGCACACTCACCTGTCAGGGAATGGCGCCCCAGAGAGTGGGAGATGTAGACAAATGACAGTATCGTGCTGGCGGAAGATCAGCCATGCCACAGCGAGAACATGAGATCTTTTGGGAGACCCATCCAGGAAAAGGCCTGGGCTAACTTACGAGAGAGCCGAGAGGTCCACGGCCGCATGCCGAGCCATGGCCTCGTGCGAATTGGTGGCGAAGCCGCTCACATGAGTGTGCGTGCTCGGGACCCAAAATCGCCCACGAACGGCCTGTTAAGCCATCACGAGGCGACGATCTCGGGGAAACGGGGCGGATGAAGGAGGAGAGATCAGTTCAATCGACAAAGACAGGATATGCGTCAATAGATCGGCCAAGTCCTCGCGTCCGAAAGGAAATTCGAAGAAAAAAAAATATTAAATCAAGAAGAAAATCCAATGGAAATTCGATCTTGGAAGGAGGGGGGTTCGTTGATGAAGTCGGGGCAGGAGCAACCCAGCCCCCAACCTGACCCAAGGCAGGTGCTGCTTTTGCTTACATAAGCCGGCCTCGGGCTGCCCCCCCAATGGAGTCTTGAAGCCAGCGAGCAGCATCAACAACATACCTGGACCTCCTCGACTCCCTCGACTCCCTTGACTCCTCGACTCCTCATCAACCGTGCTGTCGTATGGCCACGGACGAGGCTTGATTACGAGACGCAGCAACCGACTGGCGGCGTCGGACGACCTGGATACCCGAGCCGGCCAAAGCGCCAACCCGTTTCCGTTCGCGATGGCGGGACTCGGCGACGCACCCTTCATCCAGAGGCTCGCCGTCCCGGCCGTCTGCCTCCTGATCGCCTTCCTCAGCTACTTCTCCCAGGCCGTCTTCCGCTTCGCCTCGCTCGACCCGGGCCCGCCGACGCGCAACGAGTCGGCCGTCTTCAACGCGTCGGTGCTGTGCCTCTGGCTGACCTACTTCCGCGCCGCGACCGTCGACCCGGGCCGCTACCTCTTCCGCGAGCAGGTCCTCGAGGCCCCCGAGGGCCGCTGGTGCCGCAAGTGCCGCGCGCCCAAGCCGCCGCGCGCGCACCACTGCCGCACCTGCGGCCGGTGCATCCCCAAGATGGACCACCACTGCCCCTGGACGGGCAACTGCGTCTCCATGACCACGTTCCCGCACTTCCTGCGCTTCCTCGCCTTCGCCAACGCCTCCCTCTGGATGCTCGGGCGCCTGCTGTGGCTGCGCCTCCGCGCCATCTACGACGCCCGCGACATGCCCGCCTACCTGGGGCCCTCGCTGCCCGCGCTCGCGTCGCTCTCCCTCGTCGCGCTCGTCTGGGCGCTCACCACCCTCGCCCTCGGCATCATCCTCGCCTCCACCCTGCACGGCTGGGCCTGCAACCGCACCACCATCGAGGGCTGGGAGGCCGAGCGCCACGAGGCCGTCCTCGGCCGCGGCGGGCGCGACTGGTGGGACATCGCGGGGCCCGACGGCGAAAAGGTGCGCTTCGAGCGCGTCGAGTTCCCCTACGACGTCGGCTTCTTCGCCAACATGGCCCAGGCCATGGGCACGCGCAACGCCCTGCTCTGGATGTGGCCGCTCGCAGGGCACCCGTCCATCGGCAGGGACGGCGCGTCGTCCACGGGCTGGGCGTGGCCCGAGAACGGGTTCAACAGGAGGGAGGGCATGTGGCCCCCGCCCGACCCGGACAGGTACCGCCAGGCTGCGGGCGCGGAGCGGCCGTTCGCGCGGCGCAACTTCGAGAGGGAGCTCCAGGCCATGGAGGCCCTCGGGCCGGAGGAGCTCAAGGCGGCCTTCAGGGAGCGCCAGGAGCAGGACCTCAGGCGGAGGAAGCTCATGCTCATCGAGGAGCTGGAGGAGGTGGACGATTACGCGACGGACGACGGCGGCGGCGGCGGCGGCTACGACGGCTACGGCTACGACTACGACTATGATGATGAGGACGACGACGACGACGACGACAGGAAGAAGATGATGATAAGGAAGAAGAATAAGAAGAAGCAGAGGGGTGCGGCCAAGGCGTGGACCAACACGGATGGGGAGACACTGCGCGACTACGGCGTCGACGAGGACACCGAGGATGGGGATGAGAACGTCCCCATTGCGGAGCTCATGCGACGGCGCAAAACAGCGGCCGTCCAGGGCGGTTTGAAAATGGACTAGAGGGCCGTCTTGAAGGAAGTAAGGACGGTTCGGGGAGTCAAGCATTGATCGACATATAGATAGCGGAGCAAACCATAGCGCGGCGTTCTCCTCCCTTCTCTTCTCATAGCCTCTCTGTTCTAGATATAGTGGGTAGGTACGAGTAGTAGAGCACGGGGTGTTTAATACTCCCGAGAATCACGCGACCTCTCATTTTACATGGAACAAACGCGAGCGTCATCGTGACAAGCCGAGTGAACAATATTGATGCTGGGAAAAGGAGAAAGAAAATTGCTCTAAAATGTCTATCATCCGCGGGCGCGTCAAGTGCCTGCTTGTCCTTCCGAAAAGTATACCCGTAAGAAATCAAATTTGAAGGAGATCTACACAAGATACGACATGCTTGCGCTTTGTTTATTGCCTTGGTGTTTTTTTTCTGTGCTGCTTTGGTTTCGCGAGGATCGATTTGTGTATACAACCGCCTATCCTTTGCCATGGTGGTCACCACCGGCAAGAACCCGAATCAAACAATAACAAAGATGTAGATGTTTAGAGGGAGAGGGAGAGGCACGCAAAAGACGGACGGAAAGGAGAGGAAGAAAAAGAAGGTTTCGAAAAAAAAAAGGAGAGAGAGGGAACCAACTTTGCAATTTTTGTATAAAAAAAATGAAGAAGAATCGACAGGGGATCAAGATTTGAATTTGGTCTACCAGTCGTCCTCGTTGTCGTCTCTCTTCTGCATCGCGTTCTTCCTGGCCAACAGGGCATCTGCCAAACTTCCACCTAGGCTCGGGGTTGGGGTGTTACTACGGCTCCCTTCTGAACCGGCTCCATTAAGGCTCATACCGGAATCTCTGTGCGCCAGATCGGCGGGCTTGCGGCCTGCCGCCGGTCGCTTGGCGGGGGCCACAGGCTTGGTCTTGGCGGCAGGAGGGGCCGGCGGCGCTCGGGGTGCGGGGGCGGGGGCGGGTGCGGCGGCGGCGGCTTGCTCCTCCACGTACGCCGCGGGGATCCAGGCCTGGCTGTTATCCTTCTTTGCGAGCCACCATCCTGCACGAATATCAGCTGCGGCCTCGCGGTCAGAGAGAGAGAGTTGGGGCAATGCTTACCGTTGTTCGCCTTCTGGACAATCTCGACAAACTCGCCAACCTTGATGGACAGTTCGTTCTCCTTTTGGCCCGAAAAGTCATAGAGCACCTTGGCCATGATCCGCGAGTTGTCGGCCGCTCCAGAGCCGGGAGGCGGCGGAGGAGGCGGCGGTGGTACGCGACCGCCCCCGCTGCCGCTGGTGTTTCGGGTATGGTTAGGAATCGAGGCCGCCAGAGCCGCCTGGGCAGTCCTGTTCTGGCCCACTTCGTTCACGGTAAGCGAGCTGGCGGATGCGGACGGCGCTGGGACGGGCCGCGTGCCGCCTGGCCTTGGTACGGCGGGCTTATTCGCCGTGAGTCTGGAAGGGCGGCCTCCCGGACCACCGGGCTTGATGAGCTTGCCGCGGGTGATTGGTCTGGGCGGCACCGGCTTGCCCTTGGGCATCGGCCGAGAAGCCGAGTTCGCCGGCTCTCCCGGCTTGGTGTGAATGGTGCCGCTCTTGTAGAAGTCCACGGACACCTGAGAGTCTTTGACGACCTTGACCTGCTGCATCTTGTTTGGCTTCTTCGCGTACTCGATGACGTCGCCAATCTTGAGGTTGAATTGCCCAGGCATGGCTCGTTGCATCTGGGTGAACATCTCGGTCTTGAAGATGCAGTTCAGGAGGGGGTCGGGCTCCTGGGGAGAGCCGACGCCGAGCGAGAACCAGTCATCTTGGGCGGTGGAGGTCCCGACGAATTTGATGGCGCCCAGGGGAATGGCCTTCTCCACCGAGACTTGGGGCTGGCCGCCGACGAGCATCTGAACGATGACGTAGAACTTGCTGTTGGTGATGACAATGGTGCGGGGACTGGTCTTGCTGGATCGTCCAAACTTGGCTTCGAGGATCTCGGCACGGCAGGAGAAGACGACGCGCTCGTTGGAACCGAAATTGGCAGCATTGCGGATGTTGAAACCGGGCCCGTTGACGGCGTTGATTCCGAGGTAGTCGCCGAGGAACCTTCGGGACCCAAGCAGACTCATCCTCCTCCGCTCCTTTCGCCCCTGGAGCACCTTGTGGCCCTGATCGCGCAGCTGCAGATACTCCGCCCCCGTCCGTTTCTTCCGCCAGAAGCGCTGTATTCTCGTTGCCGATTCGGCCCTATACGCGAGGTAGGCTCTCCACATCCTTTGGATACGAGTCGCCATGTTGTGCCAGTATCTGTCTCTCATGTGTTCGAGGGCGAAGAGAGTCTCGGGAGACTTGACGAAGGCTTTCGTGACACCCAATTGCCACTCCTCCTTGGGGATACTGGTGTCCTTCAGGATCTGCTTGACCGCGTCTTCGTATGACCCCTGCCAGGTGTACTCGCCCGCGTATGAGGTGGCGGGGGATAGCAGGAAGAATCGATCGACGAACTTGTCAAAGGCCTGTCGGTAGGCAAAGCCGGCTCGTCGGATTCGAACGTTTTCTTGCAGACCGAGGTATTTGATCTGGTGGAGGACGTTCGGGGAGTTGTATTCCGTGGGCGACTTGTTCTCGTTGGGCTTGATGGTTCGGATGTAGGAGGGCTGGCACTTCATGAGGGTATCCACCAGCAGATTGGCCGACGACTTGATACGGTCTCCCGCGGAGGGAGGCTGCTTGCGGTTGTCTTGGTCCACGGGACGCGGGAAGATGGTGTGGACGAATTTGTTGCCGCTCGTCTGGAAGAGGTTCAGGAGGCCCTTGAGCAGCTGGTCCTTGTTCTTGTCCGTGATGCCGTCCACCGAGTACTCGACATCACCGGCATAGTGCCGAATGATGAAGCCGTTGGATCGGGGAGACAGATGGGCATGCGACATTCCGCTGATACTCTGCATGAAAGTCCGGTCGCAGGCGGCAGGGTCCGCATGGGCCGTCTTGGTGGCGTCCTTCATCGCGGAGAAGATGCCGGGGGGTCTGGTCTGCTCAATCAGGTCGCACACGACCTTGTTGTCGAAGTACTTGATGGGCGTCCATTGAATCTGCTCTCGGGCGTATTCCTCCTGCTCGGCCTTGAGTGTCAACTGGATGAAGATCTGCTGCAGCTTCTCGTTGACGTAGTTGATGCACAGCTGCTCGAAGCTGTTGTTCTCGAAGATCTCGAAGCCGTAGATATCCAAGATGCCGATCGAGGTCGTGGTGGCCTGCCGAGCCTTGAGCGAGATGTTGATGCGCTCGACGATCCAGTCGAAAAGGTTGCTGTAGATTGCCTTGGCCAGTGCGTCGCGAGTCGCCGTGGCCTGCGCCGGGTTGGCCGGGGATTCGATCACTTCGCCGTTTCGAGGCGTCAGGATGCGGATGGTGATGCCCTTGATCAGCTGCTCGGGCGTGACCTCGAGAAGGTACGCGGCGAAATCGACGACGGAAGTGTCGACGACCTCGGCGTAGCCCTCCTGGTCCTCCTTGAAGCGGATGTTGCCGATCCAGAGGATCGTCGCAAGCATGCGGAATATCTCGTCTTGCTCGGCCTGACTCAATCCTATGACCTTCATGGCGTTCAAGGTATCTTTGAATTCCGCGACATCGTCTATGCCGTCCACGTCGAGACATTTGGAGCGGCTCGTGTAGATGTAGGTCTCGGGTTTCTGGATGCCGAACTGCTGCTGGTACTGGCTCGACGCACCCTTGGTGAACTGGTAGAAGATGTGGAAGTTTCTCTCGTTTGTGATCTGGCCGACGACTCGCGACTTCTCGAGGAGGTAATTCGTGATGTCGGCGCCGACAGGCTCGCCGGTGGAGTTGAAGTGGATTTGGAGGTACTTTCCGAACCTAGAAGAGTTATTGTTTCTCAGGGTCTTGGCGTTGCCGAAGGACTCGAGGAGGGGATTGGTTGCCAGCACCATCTCCTTGATCTTCTTGATGTCGCCGCTCTGTTCGCCCGAGACGCTGGCGATGTACTGCATGATGCGTTTGGCGGCCTCGGTCTTGCCCGCTCCCGACTCGCCCGAGATGATGACGCACTGGTTTTCACTGTACGCCTTCATGTTGTAGTATGCGGCCTCGGCGATGGCGAAGACGTGGGGCGGCATCTCGAGGCGGTTTTTGCCCTTGTAGCTGTCGAGGACCTGGTCGGTGTAGATGCCGAGATCACGGAAGGGGTTGACCGACACGAGCACATGGCCAATGTACGTGTAGATCTCGGCGCCCTCGAACCGCTTCTTGAGGTTCTCGTTGATGGCCTCGTTGGAGACTTTGCTGAGGAGCGTCAAGTCGGAGACGCCGATTTCCTTCTTCTTCGTGACCTCGTACATGGCCTTCTTAGGCTTGGCCGAGCCGGCGGCGGCGGCGCCATGGATGCCCGAAGTTGCAGGTCCGACATTTTGGGCGGCCTTGCCCTTAGGACGCCGCGATATGCCCTGGACGGTTCGCGGTTAGGTCAGCGCGGGATGGACTCGGCGGAGGAGGGCTCCAGCAACTGCCGATTTCGCACTCTCTCCCAACTTACCATGGAGCAAGACGGTGGGGAGGGATCTCAACGTTGGCGGGAGGAGGGGGATGAGCGAGAGAAGAAGGGGGGGGGAAGGGTCGCGAGGCGGAGTTGGAAAAGGGGCGGACCAGTCTGGATTTACTGCAGCATCCGCCGAGCGACCGAAAGAAGCTGTCCGCGAAGAAGATGGGGGGATGGAAACAATAGATGATAGTATGAGCGAGCGATTGGAGATGTCGAGAAGCCGGCGCGGAGGAGAAGACAAAGAAAGGCTACTAGCAGTGAGAAGGGCTATGGGATGATCCAACGCCTTGGAATAGAATAGAATACGGAATACGGAGTAGAGGTAGTACGAGTACTCGTACGGAGTAGATGTGGCTTGTTCCCCATAGGATACGCGCGGCCGACGATTGTCCTGTGCCTGAAGGGTGACGACTCGTCGAACGCTCGATAGTTTTTCCGCTTCGGCAACACTGGATGGAGCGATTCGGAGGGATCAATCAGTCCATTCCATCATGGAATTGATTGATGGATCCAAAAGGCCAAAGGGGGAGGAAGGGGGGGGGGGGGGGCAGGTGCTCAGCCACAATCGCTTCGACGGCGCTTTCTCCACGGCGAATACAGTACAGGTACGGAGGAATAGTACAGTGTACTCCGTATAGTACTCCGTACGTGTGGTCAGATACGGGTACGACCTGTGCCTGTACGAGTACCTAGTACTCCGCACTCCGTACAATTTTCCTCGGGAATGGGAGAAGTCGGTGCTAAGCCGTGCGTAGAAGGTCGCTCACCGATGCGCCGAGTGCCTCTGCGGCCTTACCGGTAGCACCGAGTTCGGATTCCAGCTGTGCCCGGAGTGCGGGCGGCATTTGAGGCTCTCCCGCATTCCATCCCAAGTGATTTCGCTCTCTCGAAATGACTCCCTCGCCAATTCGTTTGTCCTTCTCCTTTCTTTTTCTTTTTTTTTCTCACTTCTAACTTGAAGTTCAATCCTTCAATGCAAAAAGGGTGAACCCCAATTTCACTTTCCCGACTTGCCTCCAGTGTCGACCAAGTTTCCAAGTCGCATTGATGTACTGCGTGCTATCTACAGATAGTGCAAAGTACTTAGTAGTACCTGTTCCTGGTGTCTTCAGCCTGTTCGAGCAATGAATCCAATGGCTCCTTCCCGTCTCCACGGCCTCTCTCACCGAACTCCGGAAACCAAGACCGAGGCCTGCCTGCCGTGCTGCCTCCAGCCTCAAATTTCCTCTTAGTAATTGACTACCCTATAGCTGGGTTTGAAACGAGTCCACATCAATATGTATCGTGCTGTGTGACCACCAGCATCAAATCAGCGCGGAAGTCCTCAGTCCTTTGGCAGCCCGATCAACGACAGCTTCAATGTGGCATTGAGCCCGAATGTCGCCAGGAAATAGAGACGAGGGGCCGTGGGGAATGCCCATTCGACGACGGGCAGCCATCTACACGTAGGACTTCGCATGGCTCTGCAGGGCGAGTCTTCATGCCATGTTGCCAACAAATCAATCCTTCTAGCGCGCATCATATCCCGAGCATGCCCCCGTGTTCCTCGTACCGAGCTGAGCACCTCTGGCAGGTCCACTTCGACAGTCTCTCATGCTCCCGTCCCGCTTTGGCCCCTATGTTCATTGTTCAAACTGCGGGGCAGGCCAAAAGGATCGGGCCAAAAGGATCGTGGGATGCAGCTGCTCAGCCTTACTTGTGTTCATCCATGATGCGGGAGAGCTTCAGCTACATACTGTACAGATACTACATCAAACATGGATATGTAGCATGTAGGTACGAACTCGGCGGCCCATTGATGTGCTCTATTGATTCACCTTAAATACAGGCCGTCGGCCCGACCTCCGCTTTCCAATGCTACTCCGACCTGAAGCATTGATTCCCGCCCATCATCATCTTTCGATACCGCTGATCCCTCACTCGTTCGAGTCTCGCCTCCCCACCGATCCATCCATTGATCCATCAACACTGATGGAAGTCTGGTGACATTGATTGATTGATCAATCCATCCAGGTAATTACTGCGTGCTGTAGAGGTAGGTTAGGAGGTACAACTACTAAACTTGTTCTTCCCTCTCGATTACATAAGCTGCACCTTCTCCCCGCACTTTTGGATCTTCATCCCAGGATCCAAGACCTTCCCCAGATCCTGACGTCATTCCCATTCGGAGGCTTTCCCTACCTCCTACCTCCTACAGCCTCCAAACAAGTCGAGACAGACTTCCAGTCAACTCGTTGCACCTTGCACTGCTAATTGAATCACAAGTCGAAATCAATTGAACCAGGATTCGCCCGCTCACAAGGATCCATACACTTCAGCAATCTGGGGCGTCATGACAGACCACAACGCGACCGAGTCGGCCGTCGACGAGACGCCCATCTCCCCCGTCAGCTCCAATCCCGATCGCAAGAACTCCCTATCCAACCACCTCGCCCATCGCCCCGATCGCTCCGAGCTCATCGACAGTACGCCGACCCGCCCCTCCTCCTCGTCCAGTTGCAACAAAAAAACAAAACCAAACAAAACAAGACACATCGTCGAAAGCATTGATCGATCGATTGCTGACATCAGGCCCCATCCAGGGAACATCCTCATCGACTCCAAAGCCGCCCCAAGCCTCCAAGCTCATCAGAAAGAGGTACTGATCCCCCCCGCCTGCCACTCCGATCGTCTGCACTGCGATTACTCCGTACTACTACTCGTACATAAGGAGTACAGTATACGAGTACTCGGACGTACCAGTCAGGACCCGCAACTGACGCCGGGAATAGCTTCAAAAACACATGCTCGAGGATAAGCTCAACGAGAAGATCTCCCACCGCCCCGCGCCCGAGGAGCTCCTCAAAACGGGCGTCTTGCACGATGACCCGCGCTCCCCGGAGGAGATGTACGAGGAGGCCATTGAAGAGGAGTACGCAAAACGTGAGGGCGGCGCTTAGTCGGGGTGCGACTCCTCGTCATCACACACAGATTGATCATCCCTGATTTGTCGCCGATTTCGACATGAGTGATATGAGCTGAAGAACGGCAAGACCGGTGACACCAGGAAAAGAAAACAAGGGAAAAAAAGGAAAAAGATTCATGAGAAAATGCTTCAAACGGAATCCAAAAAGGAGGCCCCTCTTTTTTTTCATTCATGTAGGTGCTCTTGGTTAGGATATCTCGGGAATTGATGTCCTCAATTTGTTTCCATTGCTTCAGGGAATGACTAGGAGTGTGATTGAAGGAGGAGGATAGCCTTCACTGCTGGTCAGAGGCAAAGTTTCAAAATCATTTTGATCCAATTCATACTCGACTCAATCTCATCCAACTAACTACAAGCCCCCGAAAGACACCTCATTCTGTGCATTTCTCTTTTCTGTCAAGCCCCCTTTCCCCCCCTTTCTGACGCACCCCTTTCCTTCCCCATCTTTTCTTCCTTCTATTTCCCCCTTGACAGAAGAGATCATGATGATTCACGAATCATCAATCGTTCGACCAATTGACGAGGCTCAAGCCTCGTTCTGGCGAGCCTGGCATGCGTTGCATTTACAACGCGAATTCTTGGCACAATTGACGCCGGCGGTGGCATATGAGGGTGAGCCGCAGTCATCAAAGTGCCTCTTCCCGTGAAGAACCACGACAGGATGGCCCTCCCTAGTGATGACCGTTGATTCATGCTTCTCTGAGATGATGGTCAGTGGACTGTCTGGGCAGAACATGGACCCCGCGAGCTAACGGACCTGCGTCATATTCTCGGCACTTTCTGATCGAAGCCGGCGCGGGCGAAGAAGTCCCGTGAACGGAGGAGGATGAAGAATGCGAGGGTGGAGCCTCGGAGGCCTGGTTGACGTTGGCGGAGGCGTTGGAAGACATGTTCGTCGAAGCTGATGTAGGGAGGCTTCGTTCGTCTTTGCTGGCTGCCTTTGATGGATTTTGCTGGGAGAAGGGCGCCGAAAGATCCAAATGCTCGTGCTGATCAATCTTCCTTTGAGGTCCGATGAGGAGCTCCGGAAGCTTGTGTGACTGGAATGCTGGTGGGTGATTTTCATCTCGGAACGGTCTGTCTCGAGCTTCCAAGAGACCGGCCTTTTATATCCAAGCTCTTTCAGGAGAAGATAGATTGCCGCCTGGTCATCGCGCTTGCCAAGAGCGCGAGCAGGCAGACCATCGGCCGGATGAGACCAACGAGGAGAGGGTGAAGAACTGAGCAAGAGGCTCCATCGCGGACGACGCTTGGCCGGAAAGAACTTACACACCGAACTCGTGGCTCAGCTCCAAACGTCGGTAGCCCAGGTGCTGTCGACGGCCGTCAGGAAAACCTCCCGCGAGCAGTGACCGCAAGGCTCGCTCCACCGGCCCCGGAACTCATCTCAAATGGGGGATGATGGCCCGTCGATGGGTCTCTGCTATCCCGGAAAGCTTGCTCCATCCTCGCCAGGTGATGCTTCAAAGCCATGGCGATGTAGGGCGCACGGCCGAAGACACGAAGACGAAAACTCTCTGCCGACCATGAGGTTCGGTGAGTAACGCGACGGTTTAGCCAGTCGAGCTGGCCGACTGCGAACTGGTTCAGTACTGGAGTGGTCCAATGGTCGTTGAGAACAGGGACGAGGAGAAAAGGCGAGGCTTACCTACTTGCGTGTGCTGCCCACCGAGGCAAGCGTCGCTACCAGGACAGAGCGGGTTCGGGGTGGGCTTTTGCTTGCAATGAGCAATGAGAAGACATGAGAGGTCGGAGATGTTCGTCCCACCTCTGGAGATCCGGCCAAGAGGCCGAGGCAACAAGATGAGGTGCTCGGATGAGCCCTGGAGTGGCCTCGAGGTGGCGCTCGGCGAGGTCTGCGTGGTTGATGCTCCTCAACATGGATGACTCATAGATTGAAACGACGAGCCAGGAGAGCCATTCGGAGGCTTCAGTCCCTACCGACTGCATCGCGAGAGAAGAGCCGTGTATCCGATGGAGAGTGTCCGAGCTCTTGGCCCTGCATTTGATGTGCGGTATTCACCAAATGTGGATCCGAGTCATTCATTCTCCTGTACCTTTTTGGATGGGGTCAAGTTCTTTACTACAGTACTGCTACTACTAGAGGTACTAAATAGGTACTACGGAGTAGTACTACTAAGTAGAGGTAGGCCTCCCCCTCTCACGTCTTGACCGACGTTGGGAAAGACCTACCGGTATGCACGAGTTAGTACCCGTAGGTAGGTACTCGTACGGAGTACTGGTAAGTTGAACGCAAGACTGCAGGAGCGATTGATGCGAGCACAGGGGCACAGTGCGAGATTCATCCATCCATCAATTGATTGGACGCTCGTGACAGTGGACAAGGCGACCAGGCCCTGAGAATCACTGGGTCCACTAGTCATCCAGGTAAATCCCCTCGGCTGTTGGGTTCGGTTTGCGAGTTGCTGCCAGAATCCATTGATAGTACGAGTACAATACGTGAACTGCCACGACCTCCTCCCTCAAAACTAACAGTAGGTACGGAGTAGTAGTACTAACATAGAACTCGTACGAAGGGGCAGAGGGCCCGGCAATTCCATCATCGGTGACGGATCAATGCATGGCAAAGTTCATAGGGTAATTGAGATTTCTGATCCCTTACAGATCGAAGCACAATACTACTATAATCAATCCTGATCCAGATCTTGTCGTGCTGGATTTGATCGATCAATACGCCCGATGAAGGAGAGTCCTCAAGCTGCAAGCTGGTGCTCTTCGTGCTCCATTTGTTCTCCATAATCGTACTGTGCAGTGTGGGTATCGATGAGGCTCACCGAGGCCGCCTTCCCATCCTTGTCGAAGCTTCGGAGAGTGCCACTGCCTTCGATAAACACGGCAACAGGTACGAGACCACGTCAAGGGCGCATCGGAGTCCGCCCCCACCGTGGGTACTACCTACTCGTACTCGTACTCGTACCGGTACTGCCTTCTTCGAAAAGACTCAGCCCCGTGAAACTTTACTCGCACTCGTACTCGTACCTCTTGCCATCAATGCCTAGGTACTACCTACATACTAGAGTACTCGTACTGTCTGCTGAGGCAGCAGCCCGGCACTGAGACTACCGGTACCTGTATGTCATGGAGGCAGGAGCTTGCTGAGGCGATTGAGGCTGAGTCAAGAATGAACTTTTGAAACTTCCGAGTCTGATAGTATGAAAAGTGGCAGCAGCAGCTTGAACGGAGAGTACGGAATTACCTAGAACGGAGTACTCCGTACATGTACTCCGTACCTTTTACCCCTCATCTCGGGTCCTGCCCCGCCACAACCTGAGTCGCCCAGACCGAATCGGCATCGGGAGAAGCTCTGCTCCGGATCTGCCTTTGAGAGAGAAAGAGGGAAAGAAGAGAGAAGTCCCCACGGCAAGTACGACCTGTATGTACGACCTTAAGTTGACACTTGGCCTCCGTCCAATCCTTGATTGATTGATTTGGCAAATTCGATCATCTTTCGGCCTGGATCCCCAGCAGAGCTTCTGTCTAGTTCCAGATTCCCACCTGAACAGCCTCCCCCCCCCCCCCCCTCCCCCCACCCCCCCCCCCCCCCACCCCCCCCACCTCCCCCCCCCCCCCCCCCCAACCCTCACCCCCACCCACCCCCCCCCTCACCCCCCCAACAACCACCCTCCACCCACCCCCCCCCACTCTCCCTCTACACCCCCTC
>NQYQ01000002.1:893096-909515 GCA_003055925.1 Escovopsis sp. Ae720 | reverse complement strand
CCCCCCCCCCCCCCCCCCCTCTCCATTGATCAATCCACTTCATCAAAAAGCCTCCACTGGCCATTGTTGACTTGGGCTTTTCTCGACGTAAGCATCAACCCAACGTCTCTCGTTTCTCTCAAACTCACCGACCGCAATGAGATTTACCTACCTCTTCGCCGCCATCATGTCTGCCGCCGCCGCCGCCTCCAGCTTCAACATTGAGGTCACCCGCAAGGTCGAGTGCGACCGCAAGTCCAAGAATGGCGACACCTTGAGAATGCACTACACCGGCACTCTCCTCGACGGCACCAAGTTCGATTCTAGTATGTAGCTGCTGCTGCTGCTGCACGCATGGCCCGAGATTACCTCTGCTACCCGTCGGAGCTCATCGCCCTCGTCCCACGGAGCAACAGGCGGCTGACAATGGCTTCTACCACCACCTATAGGCTTGGACCGCAACCAGGTCTTCGAGTTCGTTATCGGCAGCGGCCAGGTCATCCAGGGGTGCGTCCGCGAAAACCACCCTCCCTCTGCCGTGATGGCTATTCTGGGATTGGCTTTTGCTGACTGACGGATGATGACAGCTGGGAGAAGGGTCTCTTGGACATGTGCCCTGGCGAGGAGCGGTATGTTGATTGTCTTTTTTCCTCCTCCCCATCAGAGCCCCTTTCCTGCCATTGTGCTTCGTGAAGCTGAAAGCTGACTGATTCTCTTTTCCTCTCAAAAAGCACTCTCACCATCCCTCCCGAGATGGCCTACGGCAACCGCAGAATCGGTCCTATCCCCGCGGGATCTACTCTCAGTACGGTGTCTCCCTCTTCCTTTTGGATCTGAATGGGCACTAATTGAGCATTGCAACAGAGTTCGATGTTAAGCTCGTCGAGATCAAGGGCTACAAGCACGCCGACAAGGTAAGTAACGCCAATTTTTTTCGATAATGGGGAATGACACGATCAGAATCGAGTCCGCGAAGATAGTACTGACAAGAGCCCCTCCCCAGGAGCTGTAAATTTCCCAAGTCAGTGCTCGACTGAAGCGATGGACAAAGAGACTCGTTGAACGAGCATCTATGAAGATGGGGCCGACGATTTAGATGTCCATCGTTAGTGCGATCTAGTATGCAATCGATAGGTACGGATGCTTCTTGATTGCATACAAGAGGTTCCTACTTGTGCAGAACTGCCTTGGCATACCACTTGGAACGATCATGACTCCACGGTGACGCAATCACAACTTCCACCTGCTCCGAAACTTGTGGATGCCAGCAGTCGATTTTGCCCTCGGACGTGGATTTCGAGCCACCGACGCGGCCCGTTTCCTCGGATCAGACGTCAATTTTAGGACCCCCAAAGAACATGTAGGACGCTACCGATGGTGTAGAGCCGAACGGACCCTTTTACTGTGAAGAGCTCAAAGTGATTTCTCGCCTCATCTTTCGCCTCATCTTCACGGACGTTCCTGTGACGATTTTTCACAAAACTTGAACACCCGCCCCCCCTTTTACAGATTGAGGACCCAGGCTCTGAATCTTCAGCCATGGGTTCAATTAAGATGGAAGACCAGCCCTGGAGGGTCAAGGTCCGAGACCATCCGGGATCTACGGCCGAAGAGATAGCCAATGAACCGAAATGGTCTGCGGATCATCAACATCGAATCGGCTACAAAAATCGACACCACCGCGTCCCTGGTATCACTCATGAAGACGATGAGTATCGCGAAGAGGTCGAAAGAGCCAAGGGGGAATTTGAGAAGCTCAAGGATGAAGCAAAGGCGGGCGTGCTCATCAACTTCCGCGACGCCATCCAGCATCAAAAAGTAATTTCTGCTCTTCCCTTCTACGGTCTTTGTGTCATGGCCTTGGAGATCGTCGCTAATCGATTCAGGATCTGCATCTTCGACATCCTGAAAATAAGAGTCTGGGATGGAGATACGTGCTCAACACGACCGAAGACTGGGTCAAGAACGAGGAGCCTTGGCCAGCGAACATCGAGCGTAAGAGGAAAAGACAGCAGCAAGAGGAAGAGGATCGCAAGGCCGAGGAGGAGAAGCACCAAGAAGAGCACGAATGGAGGAGACCTACCGATAAGGAGAAGCATCATGAGGCGTATGCTACGACAGCTCAGGAGGACGAGAGCAGCAAGGATGAGGCCGTCAAGTACACGCCCCAGGAGCTCGCCTTGCTTCGAGCAATCCAGCATGAGAATGCCTACATCCACGCCCTGAGACACAACGACGGGAAGAGAGACTCCCCCCAGAAGCGCAACATGACTCAGATCTCCATCGACGCGCAGGACCAGTTCACTCCCGACAACTGGGTCCCGCGATCGTCTGACCTGATCCGGCTGACAGGCAAGCATCCGCTCAATGCAGAGGCGCACCTGAGCCATCTGTTCGACGCCGGCATCATCACGCCGAACGAGCTGCATTACGTGCGCAGCCACGGGGCTGTTTACCGGACACTCTGGGAGTATCACCAGCTGGACGTCGAGTACAACGGCAAGACAAAGACCCTCTCCATGGATGATCTGCTCGCCTACGACGCCATCAACATCCCGATCGCGCTCGCCTGCGACGGCAATCGGCGCAAGGAGCTCAACATGATGCGCAAGAGCAAGGGCTTCAGCTGGGGCCCGGGAGGAGTCAGCTGTGCCTACTGGAAGGGACCGCTCGTGCGGGACGTGCTGCTCGATGCGGGCGTGCCCGAGACGCTCCCGAACCAGGCAACTCACCGCTACTGGGTCCATTTTGAGGGCGCCGACGAGCCCAGCCACGGCAAGTACGCGACGAGCATCGCGTTCGACCATGTCATGAACGTCCAGAACGACGTCATGCTCGCGTACGAGATGAACGACGTGCCCCTGCCGCCCGACCACGGATATCCAGTCCGCCTGATGATCCCCGGCTACGTGGGCGGGCGCTGCGTCAAGTGGCTGCGCAAGATTTGGGTCAGCGACAAGGAGAACGACTCGTACTACCACATCTGGGACAACCGCGTCCTGCCATCCTTCGTCACCGAGAAGGACGGCCCATTCGCGCAGGCGCTTTTCCACCACCCGGACACCGCGTGCAATGAGCAGAACCTCAACTCGGTCATCGTCAAGCCCGCCCACGGCGAGGAGATCTCCCTTTCGGACATCCACAACGGCCAGACCTACCGCATCGAGGGGTTCGCCTACGACGGCGGCGGCCACGAGGTGCAGCGCGTTGAGGTCTCGCTCGACGGGGGGGAAACCTGGCTCTACTGCATTCGCAAGTTCCCCGACTATCCCGTCCGCCACGGCACCAAGTTCTGGGCCTGGATCTTCTGGCACGTCGACGTGACCAAGTCTCACCTCGTGCGCGCAAAGTCCATCACCGTCCGCTGCTTCAACGTCTTCAAGAACACGCAGCCGGAGCGCCCGAACTGGAACATCATGGGCATGCTGAACAACTGCTGGTACGTCGTGCGGCCCGAGATCGTGGATCGGGAGGGTGACAAGCCCGATCCCGCCGTGCTGTTCCGGCACCCCGTTCAGTCCGGCACTGGGGGGCTCGAGGGCTGGATGAAGCCGAGCGTGGAGAACATTCTCGCCGGCGTGAGGAACGAGGCCGGCGCGCCCCAGAAGCAGTTCACGCGCGCCGAGATCGAGAAGCACGACAAGAAGGACGACTGCTGGATCGTCGTCGACGGCAACGTCTACGACGCGACGAGCGTGCTCGACTGGCACCCCGGAGGCGCCGAGGCCATCCTCGGCCATGCGGGCAAGGTCCACCAGGAGACGAGCGAGGAGTTCGCCACGATCCACGACGACTACGCGTACCAGAAGCTCAAGGAGTGCGCCCTCGGCAGGGTCACCGACAAGGCCGCCAGCTTCATCAAGCAGCGCGCCGAGGCCGCCGCCAAGGAGGAAGCCGCCGGCATGCACGCCGCCGCCGGCCCCGGCGAGGACGAGGACAAGGACAAGATCGTGCTCCAGAAGCACCGCTGGGTCCCCGCCAAGCTCCTCAGCCGCAAGGAGATCTCGGGCGACACCAGGACGTACACGTTCAGCCTGCCCGGCAGCAGGGCCCTGCTCGGCCTCGGCACGTGCCAGCACGTCCTCGTCGGGTTCCACCTCAAGGACCGCATGCTCGTGCGCCCCTACACGCCCACGCGGCCCCTGCTGCCCCACCACCACGGCGAGAAGGACGCGACCTTCCGGCACCTCGAGGACGGCGACGGCACGTTCGACCTCACCGTCAAGACGTACTTCCCCAACGACGCCCAGCCCGGCGGCGCCATGTCCAACATCCTCGACTGCATCCCGCTCGGCGAGGAGGTCGAGCTCCGCGGCCCCACGGGCGACATTGTCTACACCGGCCACGGTGAGTTCATCATCGAGGGCAAGCCGCGCACGTTCAAGCGCGTGTCCCTCGTCCTCGGCGGCTCCGGCATCACGCCCGGCTACGCGCTCATCGGCCGCATCCTGCTCTCCCAGAAGCACAAGGCCAAGCACGCCGGCGGCGGGGCGGACCGGACCGCGATCCGCGTCGTCGACGCCAACAACACCGAGAACGACATCCTGCTGCGCGCGGAGCTGGACCGCTTCGAGCGCGAGTCGGACGGGCAGCTGGGCGTCACGCACGTGCTGAGCAGGGCGGACGAGAGCTGGACGGGGCTCAGGGGCTACGTCACCGAGGACATTATGAAGAACAGTCTGTTCCCGCCGGCGGAGGACTCGATTGCGCTGCTGTGCGGGCCGCCTGCCATGATCCAGAAAGCTGCTCTGCCGGCTCTGAGAGGTATGTTCCCGTTTCCCTCATCGGTTGTGCGGAATTTGACGAGTACTTACGATGAATTTTTACAGACTGGGGCTATGTCGAAGATGTCAATATGTTTGGCTTCTAAAAAAGTTGATTGGTATTTCAAAATCAATGTAAATTACAGAGATCCAGGGCTGTATATACGCTTCGTGTGACAGGATCAAGAGCGCAAAGCTCTTGCGGGCTTAGGGCCTGCTATCCATTTGAGTGTGCTCCTCCAACTCCCTAGATATGTCGTAAGGAATATAAGACTCAGGAACTATCATTTTTTTTTATCCAAATGAAAGCTTCTTCTGCCTTGGATCGGAAGATCTCGGCCGCCCCCTCTTCTTCTCCGAGAGCTTGACACGCTTCACTTCCCGCCTGGATGACCCCTGCTCGCTTGCCCCATCCGCCTGGAGGGCGTCGCGAATCGTCCTGCGAGAGAGACACAGATCGACGTGCTCATTGAAGGCCCGGCCGTCTGTAGCTTGGGGCCGGAAGCAGATCGGACAGTCCCACCACTCGTCTTCTTCCTTCTTCGGGCCGCATGAGGGCTCACCGTTCTCCTCACAAGGTGCATTCTCGGCTTGGGGATCTGGGGCACTTTCTTCGTCCGGGGCGTCGCCATCCGCCTCATCGACGAGGAGACCCGCGTCGAAGTCGTCGAGACCGGCCAGCTCGTCCGGGAGCTGCTCCCAGTCGTCGTCCCCGCGCCAGAACGCGCCGCCGGTCGCACTCCTCTTCACGCCAAAGCCCCTCGCGTCGTGAGGGGCGGCATCGCCGCTGCGCGGCCTGAAGCCGAAGAAGGCCATGGCGTCCGGCTTCCTCGTGCTGACGAGCTGTGTGCACCGCAGGCCCATCAGGCGCAGCTTCATGCCGGGGATGTCCTGCTCGAGCTTCGCGAGGATGGGCAGGGCGAAGTTGTAGAGGTCGTCGGCGGAGCCGACGGCCCACGGCGTGGCGGCCTGCCGCGTGAGGACCTCGAACGTGTGCAGCTTGACCTTGAGCACGAGCGTGCGGCCCTTGCACTCGGCCCTGCGCATGTCCTTCTCGAGGGCGTCGGCGGTCCACCGGAGCTGCTCCCTGAGCTGGGCGGGGCCCGACATGTCTCGGAACGTGCTCTCGGTGCCGACGCTCTTGCGCTCGTATTCGTCCGCGGGCTGGATCCGGGTCCGGCCGAGCCCGAGGTAGCAGCGGAGCAGGAACTCGTGTGTCTTGTCGCCGAAGAGCTGGTTCAGGTACTGCCGCTGGCCGTGGATGTCGCCGCACGTCTTGACGCCGATCTCGGACAGTTCGCGCTCGAGGACGCGGCCGATGCCGTTGACCTTCCTGGTGGGGAGGTCGTGCATGAACGCCATGATGGAGGCTCTGTCGCTGGGGAGGACGAACTGGCCGTTGGGCTTGTTCCTGTCGGAGCAGATCTTTGCCAGTCGCGCGTTGGCGGCGATGCCTGCCGAGACGGTGATCTTGGTGGTCTCGTGGATTTCGCGCCTCATCTGGTCGACCACCTCGGCGGGGCCCATGTTCTTGTCTGTGCAGTATTCCGTGATGTTGAGGTATGCCTCGTCGATGCTGGCGCTCTCGAACCGGGGATCGTAGGTGGCCATGATCTCCCTGACCTCCTTCGCCTTGGCGCTGTATTTCTGGAAATTCGGCTTGATCGTGATGAGCTGCGGGCAGAGCTTCTTGGCGACGAACCCGGCCATGCCGGACCTGACGCCGAACTGGCGGGCGACGTAGTTGCACGTCGTCAGCACGCCGCCGCCGACGGCGAACGGGACATCCTTCAGTTCGGGCCTGTCGAGCTGCTCCACGGCGGCGTAGAAGGCGTCGCAGTCGACGTGCACAATGTGTTGGGTCAGGTCCCTCTCGAGCTCGAGCTCGGCGAGTAGGCGATCGGCGTTGCGTAGGTCCCGGGTGAGGTCGTGCTTGTCCAGTTGGAGCTTTCGGGCCAGGATCTTTTCGATCCTCGATGTGAGCTCTTTATCCCGGAGCTCCTCTCGGTGGAAGTATTTCGAGCCCTTGGAGGCATTGTAGATGATTTCGGAAACCTAAACCAGGTCAGCCACGACGAGCCCGATCGAACCGCCTGCGGTTGTTGCTGACCTTGGTCTGATCGACCTTGGTCTGACCGGCCTTGGTCAACGATGGGCCCAGGAGGTGATATTTCAAAGTCCTGAATTCATCCTCTTTCCCCTTCTCCCCGTCTGGCTGGGCTTGCGGAGATTCGCCTCCTTCCCGAGGCCTGTCCTCTAGCCCCCCTGCGGATCCGGAGGCCGACATCCTGAGGACGATATCGTGGAAAGCTCATGAGAAAATATCATAAGGAATATTCCGAAGGCATCATCGCCTGTCATGACAAGACCAGCCGACCTCGCGATGTCATGCGTTGGTAGCACACAAAGGATGGGGGGGATGCGACGGGACCGCGTCCAGGCCAAGACGAAAGGAGTCGAGATGATGCGAGAGCAACACGGAGTCACGTGATAAATCAGGATAACCCCGCATGATTGAGCCGTTGTGATTGGCTGCGCGGGAGACGGCATTTTCGCCCAATCGCTCAGGGGTTTGGCGCTGGTCAAGGGCTGTGATTGGCTGAACGATCACTTTTGATTCGGGACGAGCTCTGATTGGCTGCATCCAGCCGCCTTGGGACTCCCCCCACCTTGAACGCCGCGACGTCCAGCTCATCATCAGTCATGGATGCAGTGGGCTGATGCTCTCAACCGGGCTTGGGATGCTGCTGTACGACTACGAGTAGTACTCGCAGACGTGTCTCGGGACAGCACGGTCCTGGGGGAAGCTGAGCTGACCCGAGCATACTGGTAGATGACATGATTTGCTTGGACCGTGTAAGCGCCGGGCTGCGGAAGCGAGCTGTTTCTTAGCTCGTACATACAAAAGGTGATCACGGTCCTTTCCCGGGGCCAATCTGCGCATTTGCGATTCCGATCTTGAGCATTCTGAGAGCTTGAATTGTGCTTTCGTTTTCAGGAGGGACTTTGTGCGGTCAGTCGAACGGAGTAACGGCATCATCCATCAGCATCATGGCGACGAAGCAAGGCGAGGAGAATGTGGCAACGCTGTGAGTGTCTTCTCGTCCGTCGCAAGCCTCGAGATGAAGGCGTAGAATCGACTGCTGACATCAAGAGACTCTTTGGGTCTGCAGCTTCGCGGACGTGCATTACTTCTACTCCCCCGCCGAAGTCAAGCCCCGCCACCACCGCTTCGACAAGGGCTCGTACGTCTACCTCTTCGAGAACGCCGGCGAGCGGAGATGTCGTGTCGAGATTGCCAACAACCCGGGGACGAGCGACCAAGATGCGTTCGAAGGATGTGAGCGTCGGAGCCTGCCCCTAAGGGTCCCCCCATCCCCCCCCCAACCTTTCAGAGAGATCTGCTGGCTGACAGGTGTCGCCAATCGATCACAGTCCTCGACCAGACCTACGTGCGGTACTCGTATAGGCAGCACTGCACCGTCTCCATCACGGTCGCGGACTCGGTCGCACAGAACCAGTGGCACCTCCCGACGTACGACCCGCGCAACGAGAACAAATACCACTACAGGCTCCACTCGCTCGACATCTACTTCTGGACGCAGCAGGACGCGCTCCAGTTCGTCAACGCCATCCGGAGGGTCCTCCCGCCGAACCGCCTCGAGGTCCTCGACGAGCCCGCCCCGCCCGTGTCCCAGCCAATGGGCCTGGGCATGAGCGCCGTCGTCCAGAGACTCGAGAACGCCGCGATATCCGACTCCAAGTACAGGAACGACCAGGCCTCGATGCACTCCGCCAGCAACTCCCTCTCGCGGAACTCGATCGGGTCCCAGGCGGACCCGCGGGCGCCCTCGGGAGGGCCCGCCGCGGGCTCCCTGCCCCCGCCGCCCCCCAACCCGCCCCAGGCCGCCCAGGCCGCCCCGGCAGACTACACCCCGATGGCGTACAACCCGGCCGCCCCGGCCGCCCCCGAGGCGATCCGGCACCGCGAGAAGACACCCCCGCCGGACGAGGACCCCCTGAACCCCCTCGCCGTGGCGGTGGCGTACGACTACCAGCGGCAGCCCTTCACGCCGGGCCCCGCCCCGATATCGCAGTTCCCTCCCATGGTCACGGGCCACCCGCCCAACTTCGCGCCCCCGCCCATGCACGCCGGCCTGCTCCGCACGGCGACGACTCAGGCCGGCCTCCAGGCGCACGGCGGGCACGCCGGGGCCGACATCTCCGGGGTCCAGGGCATCCCGCCGCCGCCGCCGCTTCCTTCCCAATCTGCGCCCGCGCCCGCGCCGGCACCTCCAGCGCAGCAGCAGCAGCAGCAGCAACATCAACAGCAGCACCAGTCGCCGCCGCCGCCGGGAGGCTTTTCCAACTACTCGTACGAGCAGACGTCCCCGCCGCCGCCGCAGAACATGCCGGTGGACTACTCGATACACAACCAGGTGTACCGGCCGACGGAGCATGAGGCGGGGCACAGGGTGCCGGCGTATCAGCCAAAGGGCGACACGAGGGGCCGGATGGAGGAGAACGTGGGGCGGTTTGAGCGCGGCATGTCGGGCATGCTGAAGAAGTTTGAGAAGAAGTTTGGATGATGACACAATGCTGGATCATATGCGTCGGAGTGCGAGACGTTCACATCTGGTTGGTTTGCAAATTTAATGGCAGCGTGGATATTATTTGATTTTCTCTTCTCCTTTTCTTTCCCGCTTTCCTCCAATTTTGAAAATTCACATTCTTCCAATCGTGGATTTGCAGCCGCTAGATCCGCGCATGTCCTGCAGGAGGTGATCTTATATACGGGGTGGACAATTTTGAGGGGACCGTTTATCACGGCCCTGATCACTTACGGATGAAAAATATGAGAACCTGAAAGATGCTGACGGGAAACCGCGTCAAGTGTTGTCCGTACTGTCAAGAAGGACGGCAGACCGCGAGCTAAATTTGGAATCTCACGAAAGCGTCATGCCACGGGGTCCTTGACTGGACCAGGTTTGATGGTGCGGCATTGAAAGAAGAAGAGGGGGGGGGCGCTTCAAGAACAATGATTCGCAGCAGAGACGCGCGCTTGGATAAGGCGCTGTCCGACGTGGGAAGTTGAAGCCAACGAAAAAAATCCATTTGGACTTCGCGAGGCACTCTCCGGGATGAATGGGGTGGTCCTTTGCCGCAGCAATTCAAGGGCCGCAGCAGAGCAGCAAGGCCTTGTCGGCCCCCCTGCATGGGGCGAGGGGCCTTGAGCCTTGAAACATTGGAAGATTGCTTCTTTTCGTCGTCGCCGTCGGCCTGGAATGTCACTGTCCGGGTGTGGAGTATGGAATACGTCGATGAGATCTGCCAAGAATTGCGGCTCTTGGAGGAGGCTCGCGGCGAGCTTCGACTGCATCCATGTCCGTCCGCCTGCTTGATCATCCCCAATTCGATTCCATCCATTCTCACTCAGCACAGTTGTCCGGCGCCGTTCAATGATCAGTCGGCGAACGGCGTCTTTTCGTACTCGGTCCTGTCCCTGTGCAGGTTCCCTGGAGAGGCTCCAGGGGGTCCCAAAAATAGGCTGCGCGGCTTCGGTTTGGCTTCTCACCCAGCTCGGCCCTAGATCAGACCAGCGTTTGCCGCGGTGTTGGATTGATGGGATTGTTTGTGTCTCATCCTCGTCAGCTCATCATTCAACCCCTCACTCGGCTTCATGGTCTTTGCGATATGCGGAAGAAGCCATCTGTGTACTGCGTACGGAGTATGTTTGTATGGAGTACTTCGTGCTTCTGTGCCCGTGGAAATGCAGAGAGCGAGAGGCAAGGTGGATTGGGGAGTGAGAGCACACGCAAGCCCCAAGAGGCTCAGGCTGGTCGAGGGCGCACAGACTCTGGAGCACGGAGCTGCTTCCGGTGGGCATCGACGGACGATGGTCTGCTGACGTGACGCTCGCTCTATTGGGAGATGCCTGGACTTGGTCTAAGCTGTACGAGTAAGTGGCGGTATTCGCAGAAGATCATCATGGAGATCACTGAACAGTGCCTCGATGGCCGCTCGCAAATCGTCATGGCTCCGTCCAGGCGGTGCTGGCCCACATTGGATCTGGATCTCGGACTCGTGAAGCCGGGCATCTTTGAACTGATCAGCGAGATTCCAAATCGACACCTTTGATATCTGTCTCTCTGTCTGGACATTAATCTCAAATACATACCTCTAATGCGACGGATCTATGGCCGTGCTCGATCGCCGGAGCTGGAGGGCTTAGCGACTCAGCCCACAGGGACTCGATCCTACCGCCCTGCTGGGCCGATTTGATCAAGGCCATGATCCCCTTTCCCCGCCAACTCGGATGATGGGTCAGCTTTTTTTGATTTTTTTTTTTTTGCACTGCATCAATCCGTCAGTACGAGTACATATCCGTCTGATCACAGGCCATGTGCATTGGCATCACGGCGGGACAATACTCGGAGTCGTCCTCGTCCTCGCATGTACGAGTACAGTGCTATGGGAACAAGGCGGGCCTGCGCGAGGCTCAACCTGTCAGCCCTGGCTGGATCAATGGATGGATGGATGGATGGATGGATGGATGGTTGGGTCGATGGATCGAGCACGATGATGACCGGGCCTACTCGTACGAGTACGAGTACTAATTGGCACTGGATCTGGGCGAATGCATCGTATCAATGTATGTATGTACTCGTACTCGTACAGGTACGCGTGTGTGCCATCAATCGTGCGAGTGGCATGGATCAAATGGATTGATGGATCATGGATGGATGGATGGAGGGAGGGATGATGGAGAGAAGAAGAAAGGAGGGAAAAAAAAAAAAAAAAAAAAAAAGGTCGACTTGCCAGCCATCCATTTCCATCTTGTTGCATCGTTGATTCTCGTATTTCCTGCTCTCCAGCTGCTCCTTCCTCTCACCACAATCGACTCCTCCATCCTCCCGAATTGCCTCACCCGCTCGTCGTTCCTCTTCTCTTCTCTTCACTTCTCTTCTCTTCTCTTCATCATCATCATTCAATCAACCAATCAATCAATCCTCTCTCTCTCGCTCTCTCGCTTCTGTATCTGTCTCTCTCTGTCTCTTTCTGTCTCTCTTCGTGCTTTTACCGAGTTACCATCTTTGCTTTTCCCCACGCAGCTGATCCGCTTCAGCCGCGGCACGGACTCGCTTTTGCCGCCGCCGCCCTCCATCGTCGCTCGGTGCTTCCCCTCATCCCGACGGGCCCTGACCAAGAGGAGACTCCATCGAATCGACCAGCCCACCGCCTCCAGACACCTCTTGATGCCGACGCCAGCGATCGCGGACGCATGAAACCCGAACAGTCGCACCGCGCTGAGCTGAGCTGAGCTGGGCCGGGCCGGGCAGGGCCGAGCAGGCAGAGCAGAGCAGTGATTTGGAGAGCTCGGCGTCCCATCTTCATCAGCATCTCACACGGCCTCGCGCGCCCGTCATTGCATCAACGATCCTCTCCTTGATTATGCGGGGCACCATGCAGGACGCTTGGATATTCCTCGTAAGTCTTGACCCCAAGGTGATGATGGCGGTGATGGCGGTGATGGCGGCGGCAGCAGCAGCAGCAGCAGCAGCGAGGATCCCCCAGGGAATGCTTCGGCATGCTCGTCTCCGCCTCACGAACGCTTGGAAGAATCACGCAATACTCATAGCACCTGGCAAATCATAGGTCGTCGTCGGCGGAGGCGCGGTCATCATCAGCGTAGTCCTCTCCGTCGTCTACATGAAGCGGCGCAAGCAGAAGCAACGGTCCACCAAGTACCAGCAGGCACTGGGGGAGGACAACCTCGAGTCGCAGCCCAGCTCGCTGCGGCTCGTCGTGGCAACGCCCCCGACGTCGCAGAGCAGTCGAACCGGACGGTCACGCAATCCCCCTCCGTCGACGTCCCGAGCCTCCTTGTCCGCCGCCGCCGCCAACGCCCGCAACTCGGCCGCCGTCGACCGCCACGCCTCGATCCGGTCCGTCATGACGCTGCCGGCCTACCGCCAGACGGCCTCGAACAACGAGCAGGTCCTGGGCCGCGAGGGCGAGCGCGACGGCATCGACACCATCATCGACCTGCCCACCGAGGAGGAGCACGAGGCCCTGCGCGAGGACGAGATGGAGGCCATGTACCAGATCCGCCTCGCCCGCCGGCAGCAGATCGAGGACCAGCAGCAGCGCCGTGCCGAGCGCCGCGATGCGCGCCAGCGCGGGGACTCGGCCGCACTCGCCGGCCTCCGCGCCCGCGCCCGCGCCGCGAGCAACAGCAGCCCCATTGAGCACCTGAGGCGCGAGATGGAGCGCGCCAAGCAGCTGCGCAACCGCGCCGTGCCCACCGTCTCGTACGCCGACCTCGGCGTCGCCCGCCACGACGGCACGCGCATCCGGACCAACAGCAACGACAGCGAGCGGATGGCCCTGCTCACCGAGGCCGCCGCCGCCGCCATCACCAATACCACCACCAACACCAGTACCGCCGACGGCAGCTCGCAGCTCCCCCGGCCCTCGCTGCACACGCGCGAGCCGAGCGCCGCCTCGGTCATGAGCATCGACAGCGACGACCCGGCCGTGCGCGTGCGCTCCGCTCTCCACTCGCGCGGCGGCTCGCAGTCTGGCGGCGGCGGCGGCGCGTTGGCCGGCTCGAGTCCGGAGCTCGTCGAGGCCGACGTCGGGGACGAGCAGATCCCGCCGCCGGACTACGAGGAGATCTCGCTCGCCGACGCGGACGCGGACGGCGGCAGCATACAGTCACGGCACTCGATCGCGGGACCGCCCCCGGACTACACGGGCCCGTACCGCTCGGCGTCTCAGGCGACGCAGCAGGGCCGAGCGCGGGCCGCAAGCACGGGACGGGAGACGACGAGTGACACGATAGGTGCGCATGCATCTCCACCAGGATCTCCCGATTCGGGTCTGGCAACCCGCGCGATTCCGAATCGCGCCTCACGGCTCTCGGGCGTGGGGCCCCCCTTCTTGCCCGAGATTGTAATACGGCCGTCAAGCGTGTACTCGCAAGATGATATAGAAGCCCAAACGACAAGAAGGCCTTGACAATGGCTTGCTTGACGAAGGTTTGATGGAATTAGAGTCACAGGGCGAAGACACCCTGCTTGACGGAGATGTGCTCACAACGAGGCCACGAAGGCATGAATGGCTCGACACACACACACACACACACACACACACACACACACACACACACACATACGAGAAATGGGTACGGTGTTTTCCGAGCACATCGAACGACCACGATCGTCTCTCATGACTTGGGATCGGAATCATTTCGCCGTTCGAATCCCCCTCTTTTCATCCTCCTCCTCCTCCTCCTTGTCTTTTCTGCCTCTCCTCGTTTTTTCTGTTTGTTTTATTCTTCTTGTTTATTCTCCATCGTGGGTTCTTGCCATCTCCCAGCGAATTGTGAGAAAGGCCCGGCGATTTTGGTACTGCAAAGAGGCGTTGAGCTGTGTTGGGCACTTATTCATCTTCTTTTGAATCTTCAATTCTTTTCTCGCACACCTCTATAGAAGCGAAAGCGAGAGCGAGAGCGAGAGCGAAAGCGAAAGCGAACGGTTGGACATGGACATGAGGATTCTTGCTCCTGCGGCTTGTGAGCGATGGCCGAGGGCGTCAGTGTATATACCTCGTATTTAATGGTCCATATATCGAGCTGCTGGAGAGGCAGCAGCCATCTTTTCGCATCGAGAGCCGTTTCCTTCTGGGATATTCAGGGTGTTGACAGTCCGACGGTCTCCTGTCGCCTGCGCAAGGGGGGGTTGTTGGATGATACTAATACTCTGGACAGGTCAATCCCCAAGAATCGACGGCACTTGATGGTCTGAGACTTGCGAGTAGTACCAGTATGTGGTAGGTTGTGTCCGCATGACGCACGCGTACTCGTACTCGTACTCGTACAGGTAATGGATGGATTGATGTAATCAGGACACCTCGACTCATTCCTTGTCTGGGATGTCAGAGCTCCCATCTTGAGCAATGACCCAATGTCAATGTCACTGCGGCGTTGTCAGCCAGTCCTGCAGATTGGTCATCGAGCTGAATCGATAGTCGAGACTCGAGATCAGGTCCATGCATCGACTCAGGGTCCAAGGGCCATGCTGTCCAGAAGTGCCCTGCAGAGGGTGGGAGTACGAGTACTCATACTAGTACGAGTACGAGTATGTACGACTCGTATCTCATTGACTTCCAAGGATCTGGCAATTGATATGATGGATTGATCATTCAGTGGATCGAATTCGGAGTTTCTGCAGCAGGGGGATGAAGTCAATTGACCGATTCTGGGGCATTCACGTGGCCTAGGCCCGGCTATCGCCAAGGGGGGGGGGTTCCTAGTAGTACCGTACGAGTAGCGGAGGAGGGTTTCAAAGGAAGACGTGCTGGCTCCATCGAATGGATTCGATGCCACTCGTACCTGTAAGGATCCATCTGACGATTATTAAGTTGTGAATAAGCAAGGCGAGCTGAGATTGAATGCGACCCGGCCATGTTCCACGTTACAAATGCGGATTGATTGATCGATTGAAGATTGGGATGGATTGATGGATCGTGGATCCAAGACCCCTGTGTGTCGTGTACTCGTACTGGTATTTGATTACGAGTACAGGTACTTGTACTTCTTGGGTTCAATGTCAGAGCTGAAATGCACGGGTGAGGGGATCGAGAGTGCACGGCAGGCGTGGGAGTAATGCTGACGAAATCAGCGTCGGATGCTGGCTTGACGTTGATGTGCGGCACTTGGACCGACGAGGAGGCTGCTCGAGAAAAGGGGGCGGCATGAGAGCGATTGATGGGTTGGGTTCGCTGATGGGGGGCAATGGAAGATTTTGGAATTGGACCAAAGACGAATTTCGACCCCATTGGAGTCGCTGTAATTCTTGCAGCATCAATCAATCGATCAAAATGGATTGATCGATTCAATGCACGATGAAGCCATCACCGTCGGGCTGCACGCACATGTGCACGTGTCAATCACACGTGCATATGTGTACTCCGTAACATTGAAATCTCAATGCCAGAGTCTTACCCTAGAGCAGCCCCCTTCAGCGTGCCATTGATTTCCAAACTCTTTGAAATCACATATGGAGATACTCGTGAATTCTCAGAGCATTCCCGATGACCCTCGATACGAGTACGATGCCAGGATCTGACAAATTCTCCGAGAACTCGTACTCGTACCGTACCTGAAGCTGAAGAGGGAAAAAAAAAAAAAAAAAACCTTACCGGTAATGATGGCCTGGTTTGGATCCAGGAACGACTTGGGCTCGATGGGCGCTGACATGGGACGGGATCAACAGCGCTAGAACAAGCCGACCCCTTCTTCCGCCTTCTGTGTCTGAGGTATACGAGTACTCGGAGTACGGCCCGCGTATTTGTCTTGGGTTGGAAATATGCCCCCCCCCCCCTCGGCGCTCAGATGATTGCAGTCTGGAATTGATTGATACTCTGTCCGAAGTACGAGTAGTACGAGTATGTACGAGTACGGAGTACTACAACTCCGTATCAACTTGGGGTGCGGTGGTATCAATCTATCCATCCATCCATCCATTGATGAAACCCCCCCCCCCCCCCTCTCGCCAACCCCCCCCCCCCCCCCCCCCACAGAGGATGACCAACGATGCATAATCGCCGCGCTGCCGCCGCGATCTGTCTGCCGGTGCTGATAACATAATGCTGACAAAGAGCGCCAGCCCTC
>NQYQ01000002.1:825994-857157 GCA_003055925.1 Escovopsis sp. Ae720 | reverse complement strand
GGGGGGAGAATGGAGGGAGGGGAAGCCTGGGAAGGCAAGGCAAGGCAAGGCAAGGCAAGGCAAGGCAAGGCAAGGGAAGGGAAGGGAGGTGGAGTGAATGAAACCAAAAGTAAAGCGTGATCATTACCTGCTGGGATTGGAGTTGGTGTCGTAGCACCAAGAGATCTACCTCTTTCGTCAGGCGGACTCGAGTCCCCTTTATTCTCGAACATGGCCCTCAGGTTCTTGACCTGACTCATTGTGACGGCGAGCGCTGCGACGGCAGGCGAGCGGGATGCACGACACGTTTTCTGGGGGAGGACGGGGGGGAGGGGGGGGCAAAGATAGTAGTAGTAGCCGTGGAAGAGATTGATAGGAGTCGTCGTCGTAGCAGTGATGGGAGGGAGAGAGGGAGCGAGACTGCGCCGCCGCAGGTTGGGAGCCGGTGATGGATGCCGCCTTGGTTGATGGGATTGGGTGGGACGAGAAGGGGGATGCACGAGTAGTAGAAGGCGTCACCTCCCAGGCGGGCCTGACGGGTGTGACGGTTGGGGAGGAAAGGAGGGGGAGGGGGAGAAGGAGGAGAGGGGAGGAGAGGGAGGAGAGGAGAGGAGAGAGAAGAGGAGGACAAGGTAGTGATGGTGGTGGAGGTGGAGGTGGAGGTGGAGGAAGAAGAAGAAAAGGGAGGGGGAGGAAGAGAGGAGAAGGAGAGAGAGAGAGAGAGAGAGAGAGAGAGAGAGAGAGAGAGAGAGAGGAGAGGGTGGTATTGGAGGTGGTGATGGAGGTGACGATGCGGGAAGGGGAAAAAAAGGCTGGCCCAGTGGAAGAGGCCGGGGAAGGACTTGAGCTGATCAATCCATCAATCAATCAATTCAATCAGGTTGATGAATCGATTAATGATCGATCAAATTCATTGATTTCTGGAAGAACGACGTAGTAGTTGGAGTAGGTAGATGGATAGATGGATAGATGGATCGCTGCAGCCAGACTCGGTCAAATGGGAATTCCCCTCCCCACCGGCGCGAAGGAGAGGCGGTATGTATTGATTGATACGTGTTATGTATGGATGGGGGGGATGGATCAATCTGGATGAGTCCAATCCGATGACACGAGATACGGCGAAGCAGAAGAAGAAGAAGAAGAAGAAGAAGACAAAACAAAGAAGCGCACTGATACTTGCTACGAGTACTGCTTTGTTACGGGAGTGAGGGATATCAATACCTACGAGTAGTCCAACAAGGCAGGGGAAGAGATGGAGATCCATCCGAACAGAACAAAACAGAACAGAACAGAACAGAACAGATGGACTGATTTGCTGATGACGAGAAGCTCGCACTGTGTCCGATGATGACGACTCCGACGCGAATCGATCCATCCATCCATCCATCCATCCATTGATTCGATTTGATTGATTCGATTGATTTGGTTGATGCATCATCATCACGGGCTGCTGCTACTGCTAATTAAAGGGCGCAAAGCGGCCGTCAAGAGGGACACCACGAGATGACACGGGGCACGCGGCGGCATCAAGGTTGCATCGAGAGCAGCGATGGATGATTGCAAACGGCCTAGGCAGCTGGCCCAGCGTGTCTGCGCGTCGCTGGACACTTGATACTAACCAGCATCACCTCCACGAGCACAGTACCTGTACATGATGTGAGGACAAAGGGAAGGGATTGAGGAGACCGACAGATGGCGCGAGACGTTGAGCCAGGGCCAGGGCCAGGGCCAGGGAGAACAGCTGCCGGTATCCCATAGTAACGGGAGGTCTCCAGAGGCGAGCGGAGAGTTCGGAGACACGAGCGCGAGGCGAGGGAGCATGGGCCATCATCAGTGTTTCTCTCTGAGCGTTGCATCTCCGTACTGGTAGTACCAGTACTCCGTACATACATAGTACTCGTATGGATGGAGCACGGAGCACGGAGCACATTGATACAGGTACCAGTACCAGTACTCCATACATACATCAAAGCGCTCATGTGGCATCATCATCATCGATGAGGCCCTCGTCACGGGCCGGCTTCGGGTACTGCCGCGGTAGCTGCCATTGTCCCGGCCCGCGCACCCGCACGCCAAAAGAATACCTCCCTCCCGCGACGATGCTACCTCTTCGCGACTTACCACCCCAAATCCCTCTTGGAGTTTTTATTATTATTTATATTTTATTTTTATTTTTTATTATTATTATTATTTTGTACCACCACCACCACCACTAATAGTAGTAGTAGTAAATATTGGCATTCGTCTATTTGTGAATCAACCAAATCCATCATGTCAATAGTAGTACGAGTATGTACACGCCTCGAAATGGACCCCAAAGCCAGCCTGGCTATGTCCATAGGGCCGGTATCGTTCGGCGGCAGAAGCGACGGATCAAGAAAAGGGGCCAGCAGAGCCCCATCAAGCTGCGCGACGACCGCCCCCTTATTGATGCTGCCTCTGCCACTACCACTGCCACTACCACTGCCACTACCACTGCCGCTGCCAGTCAGTGCTCCCTCTTGGCAGCGGGCCCCCAAAGCTCCCATTGACCAATCCCTCAACGGTCAAGCCCCTCGTGCACCCGCCCTGACCGAGCACGCGGCCCAGTCTGACAGCCGCATCCCCCACGCCCGACCTGGGAATAGAGGCATTCACCCCCTCCTCATCCTCTACTCCGTACGAGTACGTGGGTCCTCCTCTACCTCCTCGGGCCAGCATCGATCATGTCAGGTAGTATGGAGTGAACCTTTCCACTTTTTTCAGGAGAGGCATAGGCGTCGAAAACCTGCCCACAGTCTATCCATTCATCCCATCTATCTAGGCAAAATACGCATTCGCCAGGAGACAACTCATCGTCTCGTGTGCCTCTTGGTCTCTCTCTCTCTCTCTCTCTCTCTCTCTCTCTCTCTCTCTCTCTCTCTCTCTCTCTCTCTCTCTCTCTCTCTATCACCACCGCCGTCTCCAGGCCCAATCTCGCCACGGCCGTCTATCATTCGATGCGTCTAGATCCTCCCATCATATCTTACAAAAGTAGCACAAGGTGGTATCGTCAATGCGCTGGCTAAATCGTTTCTTCTCCCCCCTTTTTTTAGTCCCCCCCCATTCCCCCCCCCCCCTCCGTTGTTTGCTTCTCATCTCTTCAATGGTTCATGATCTCGCCCTGTTCGACGCTTCTTATTTGGTTCGCTTGGCGTCGAGCTCGGCCTCGTACTTGGCAATCAGTTCCTTCCTGCGAGACTGTCAGCATATCGAATTCATCCGGGGACTCTCTCTCAATAGCAGATGGGAAAAAAAAAAAACTCACTGCAGGTGAGGCGGCGCCGGGGCATAGTGGCTAAACTCCATGCTGAACTCGCCCTTGCCCTGCGTCGCGGCCCGCAGCTGCGAGCTGAACCCGAACATGGCGTTGAGGCTGCAGTCGCACGTCAGCGTGAAGTCCTCGGCCCCAATGTCCGTGTCGTGGATGGTCGCGTTGCGCTTGTTCATGAGCATGAGGATGTTCCCCTGGAACTCGTTGGGCGCCGTGATGGCCGTCTTCATGAGCGGCTCGAGCACCTGCCCGCCCGCGTCGGGGAACGCCTTGCGGAACGCCATCTGCGTGGCCAGGCTGAAGGCGTAGTCGGACGAGTCCGTGACGTGCGTCTGGCCGTCGTTGATGATCATGCGCGACCCGATGACGCGGTGGCCCAGCAGCGGGCCCTTGTCGCACGCGAGCTCGAAGCCCTTGGCGCACGCCGACAGGAACTTGTCCGGGATGTGCCCGCCGACGACCTGGCTCTCGTAGTGGTTGTCCTCGGGCGACTCGTTGGGCTCGATGAAGCCCGCCACCCGCGCGAAGTCGCCCGGCCCCCCGCTCTGCCGCTTCAGCAGGTAGTCGAAGTCGGCCCGCCGCGAGATGGTCTCGCGGTATGCAACGCGCGGCTGGCCCGTCACGCACTCCGTCTTGTACTCGCGCTTCAGCCGCTCCACGTACACCTCCAGGTGCAGCTCGCCCATGCCCGAGATGATGGTCTCCTCGCTCTCCGCGTCCACGTGCACCCGGAACGTCGGGTCCTCCCGCTGGAACCGGTTCATCGCCTTGGAGAAGTTGTCCGCGTCCCCGCTGCGCTTCGGCCGGATCGACAGCGACATCACCGCCTCCGGCACGAACATGGACGACATTGTGTACGGCAGCCCGCCGTCCGTGAACGTGTCGCCCGACGCGCAGTCCACCCCGAACACGGCGCAGATCTCGCCCGCGCCCACCTCGCTGACGTCCTCCATCTCGTTGGAGTGCATCCGCACGATGCGCGGGATCCGCACCTTCTTGTCCGTCCGCGAGTTGAACAGGTACGTGCCCTTGTTCAGCGTCCCCTGGTACACCCGGATGTACGTCAGCTGCCCGTAGTTGTTCTCCTCCAGCTTGAACGCCAGCCCGACAAAGGGCAGCGAGTTGTACGGCACCAGCTTGACCGTCTTCTCCGCCTGCGCCTTGTCCAGCGCCGTGTTCTCGATCTGCCCGGGGTTCGGGAGGTAGTCGCACACCGCGTCCAGCATCGGCTGCACGCCCTTGTCCGCGAGCGCAGAGCCCATCAGCACGGGGCTGAACTTGCGCGCGATGGTCGCGCGCCGGATCGCCGCCTTGATCTGCTCGTTGGTCGGCTCCAGCTCCTCGAGGAAGATCTCGGCCATCTCGTCGTCGACGTCGGCGAGCTTCTCGATCAGCACCTGCCGCTTCTCATCGGCGAGCCCCCTGAGGTTCGCGGGCACGTCGGCCACTCGGATCTTGGTGCCCCGCGGACCCTCGAAGTACATGGCCCGCATCTCGATGATGTCGACCACGCCCTGGAACTCGTCCTCGGCGCCGATGGGGACCTGGATCGCGGCAGCGGGGATCTTGAGCTTGGTGTTGATCTGCTCCACGGCCTTCCACGGGTTCGCGCCCATGCGGTCCATCTTGTTGACGAACGAGAGCCGCGGCACATCGTAGCGCTTCATCTGCCGGTCCACCGTGATCGTCTGGGACTGCACGCCGGAGACCGCACACAGGATCATCACCGCGCCGTCGAGGACGCGCAGCGCGCGCTCCACCTCGATGGTGAAGTCAATGTGCCCGGGGGTGTCGATCAGGTTGATGTGGTACTGTTCCTCTTTGCCGTTTTCCGTTTTCGCCCAGTCGCAGAACGTCGCCGCGGACTGGATAGTGATTCCCTTTTCCCGTTCCAATTCCATAGAGTCCATCTTGGCGCCGACGGCATCCTTGCCCCGCACCTCGTGGATAGCCTTGATGCGGCCCGTGTAGAACAGGACTCGCTCCGTCACCGTCGTCTTGCCGCTGTCAATGTGCGCCGCGATTCCGATGTTGCGCACCTTGGAGAGCCTGTGCGCCTCCTCCGGTGCCATGTTGGCTGCGATGTACTCGGGGGTCAGGCTGGCCGCATCATCGTGCGCCTTCTTGAGTCTGCACAAACACCAACCCGCATTAGCCAGGAGCCTCGGGACGGGCACCGCCATCATCCCATTGCCACATTCCATCATGTTGAAAAAAGGGGATTAGAAACAAGAACGAGGATATCATACGCTTCTTGCGCCACGCCGAACCGTTGCGATGTTCCGCTGAACGCCCGCCGGGCTTGATACGCCAGCGGCACGATCGCGGCCTTGAAGTCTCGGGCCCCGAAAGTCGCCTTCTGGGGCCCCGAGAGCAGATGGCAACTAAGCCATCTGGTCGTCCCAAAGGCCCTCATGGTAGAGAGCGTGCTCGGAGACGATGCCTGTTCTCGGCGTTGACAAGCAGGAACTTTCTTGGTGGATGAAACATCCAAAAGCCTCTCCCATCACCACTTTTGCCTGTGTCCTCACTTTTTTTTTTTTTTTTTTTGCCATTAATTCGGCACTTGCACCTGCACAGCCTCACGTCTTGCCATTGGCCAATTGACGACGCCACTTTCCATTACCGGGTAGGCGCCGAAATCGCCGAGATTGTGTGGCTGATCTCAATAACTTGGTACGTCTAGCATCGGACTTCAAGTCCCTCGAGGGCTTGAATCCTCCCGAGTCTCAAGCTTTGATTCAGTACGAAGTATACTGACAGAGGAGGAGTAGTGGTCATCTCAACGGAGCAGCAAGGTTCGCGCCGAGATCTTGAGTAGTAGAATGAGTCATTATATGTGCCGTATTCAATGCGTTCTAAATACTAGGATATCAGGCGGGAAATAAAGGTGTGCAAAAAAAGAACATGACAACTACCTTGTGCCCTCCTACTCCGTAAGTGGCCACCTGCTTGCCAGGGTAGGGCATTGCCTCTGTTCCAAGCCGTTATACAATCGACCGCTGGATACTCCAAAACATCAGCGTCAAATGCCTCTATACGCCGTTCGGAATGTACAGAATCTATCAATGCATCATAGAATATGGACGTCATGAGATGACCCGAGGGATCTTAGAAGGCACTCCCCATTAGGGAGACTGTCAAGGCGAGGGTGACGACGGCCACGCCAGCGCCGGAAAAGGTCAATCGGGGCCCGGCCGCGTTCTTCTTATCGAGGTTGTTTTGGAAGCCGGCCGTGGAGGAAAAGCTACTCTTCTGAGAACCGGTCATGGTGTCCTGCTGGGGCCCGGCAGCCGCCGTCGCGGAGGGGATAGGAGCGCCCATCTTGGCGAATGGCACGATGTTGGACTTGGTGGCGTTGAAGTTGGTGGGGCCGATGGCGACCTGGTTGTTGACCAGGTCGTAGACGACGTATGCGGATCGAAGGAAGGAGTCGCCGAGGAGCCAAGGGCCGCTCGTCTCGTTGACGATGCCGAACTCGCAGACGAGCTGGTTTTTGTAGGGTCCCGAGGGGAACCTGGGCTGCTGTCCGCCGGTGACGTCGAGGACGAGCTCGTTCATGGGGACGTTGATCTTGGGGCCGTTGGGGCCGGCGAAGCCGAACGTGAAGTGGCCCTCGCTGTTCATCATCGAGCAGGGGACCAGGGGCAGCTGCACCGACGGCTCCCAGATGGCCCCCACCACATCCCAAGCCTGCTCCGCCCATTGCTGGGGGAGGTACGTCAGGGTCGTGCCGGAGTCGAGGATAGCCACGACGTCCTTGACCGACCCGAGAAGCGAGTCGGTGCCGCTGCTGCTGGTTGCGTCGAGGGAGTAGAGCTTGACGGCAAACTCAGCAATGGTGCTATCTGTCGAGGACGCTGGCTCGAGATTGAGCGTTGTCAGGTTGCCGGCGAACTTCTCGGTATCGATGCCGCCAAAGAGGATGCTGCCCTGACTGGCGTCGAGATCGTTGAGCCAGAGACTGTAGGCGATGGAGTTGATGAGGCCGTCCTGCTGCATGGCCACGGGAAGGTTGGGATATGTCTTGCCGATCGTCTGGATGGATGCCTCGTTTGTTCGGTAGCCCACGCCGATGAGGCCGTTGGGGATGGTCGTGCTGAGGCCGAGGCCCATGGTCAAGTTCTGGATCTTGGCGGCCCCCATGGTGAACGACTCCTCTATGTAGTCGCCCATTGAATTGCTGCCGTCCACATACTGAATGTGGAACTGCCTCCGGCCCACCTCTTGGAACGACGATGATGCGGAGGGATCAACTATGGCGAGAAGTGATGAGCACGAAGCCTCGGCCGGCAAGGGGGACATTCGAGACGCGCAGCCGCGAGGGGATAGACCTACATGAGCCGAGTTGACATCCGGGATTGGTCCTGGAAACTCTCTGGCATATGTCGGCGTCCGATGAGGGCACCCAGACATCGCTGCTACCCGTGTCAAGCTGGAGGGTGAGTCGCTGTCCCGGAGTGCCGATTTCGACCTCGACGAAATAGCCACCCTGCGACTGGAGGTTCTCGGCCGGAGTGTCGAAGACGTTGGTGGCGCGTTTGTTGAGATTGTTTCGCGGGAGTTTGCCGATGTCGAGCTGCACCACCTGGGCCTGGGCCGCCGAGGCCAGGGCCACGGCTGTGGTGAGCACGGGGTTGGTCCTCATGGCGCTTCTATGCGTCTGTCTGTTCCGGGCCGCCTCGCGACAGGGGAAATCGAAGAGTGCTGGGCGCTTCTCCGTTCGCAAAACGATTGCGTCTCGAAGAGATTGGACTCCCTCTGATTATTGATGATAAAATCCGCTCTCGAAAATGATGTGAATTGCGCCGCTACTCCGTAAACGAACGACGATGTTGCGTATACTGGTGTTCCTCGAAAATAGCTGCTTACGCGGCGTTGTGCAGGTGTAATACCACTCCGCGCTCGTACTGGTATGCGATTTGGTAGTAAGGAGGTCGATTGCAGCGACGAGGAACGGATGTAAGCAAAGCCGGAAGCAAAGCAGAGCAGAGCAAAGCAGAGCAGAGCAAAGCGAAAGCTAGGAGATGATTGAATCAATCAATATATAAGATTGAAGATATAGGAGGTTGAGAAGGCCAAAGCAGGCACAACCCAAGTCCAGGCCAAGGGGAAGGATCTCCTTTGAACCCGAGCGCTTATTCAACCTGGCAACGAGTCACTGATGCTTGTTACCAGGTGTTGAAACGGCTGATTGTGTGTGTGGAGAGGGAAGGGGGGGGGAAGGGGGAGGGGTGGAAGAGGCGCTGAAACGATCCATGAAGACCTACCAGGAGTGGTCAATTTGGACGAAATCCTCCGTGCTCCGACGATGCTTGTACGAGTAAGATGCTTGTCGACGGGACGCGCAACGGGGCAGTGCTCGCGAGCTATGCTGGCATCATGAGAACAGTGCACCGCCGGCCGCCAGCGCCAACGGCACCGGGAATGGAGGACGAGGTCGAACGAGAGGGGCCACGGGTGAACCAGAGGAGCTGCTTTCTGGTCTCGATTGATCGGGTATCAACAGTCCCCGTATGCCTTGCTCGTGTCACGTCCTGGCCGTGGAATCTCGATGGAGCCCCGTGAACACGGGCTTCGCCTGAACCCCCAACAAGCGTCGTCGGCCGGCTCGTAGCATTCCGGCGCCGCGCGGCCCTGTCAAACGGGGCGCACTGCAGTACTCCGTACATATGCAGGCACTTAGTGGCTTAGCCTCCGATAGCACGGTGGAATTCGGAATGGCTCGTCTCTTTGTGCCCGCAACATGATTTCGCTGCCCAAACTTGAAAGTGGTATTCCGCACTTCGTACGGAGTACTCGTAGTCGGTATTGCCAATGCCAAGTCGCGCCCGAAGAGCGCTGCGTCTGTACTCCTCATGTACGGAGTACGTACGTAAGAGCTCGGTGGAATGGTGGCTCGGATCACGGAGACTATATCGAGATCTGGACGGTTTCCCATTCCGTCGGCCGGCCTGACTCCAGCTTCGCCGCCCGGCTGTCGCGCGCCAATTTCTCCCTTTCGGCGTTTGCGAGTTTGAGGAATCGCCGCCGAGGCCCTTCTTGGGCGGACGCATGACCACTAGAAAGCAGCCCCACGGAGTGGGTCTTGGGCAGCTGGAGCAGCTGAAGCAGATCAGACGGAACGGAGATGGATGAGTCGTGAATATCTCCAACGTGGGAGGCAATACAGGTATAGGAGCCCTGGGGAGGAAGCATGAGCCACTGCACTCTGGTAGTACGAGTACTCGTACCTGTAGCGTCAGGAGATCAGAGACGGCTCGATCGCTGGATGCGCGCCGGCCCCGATCGCGAAGCAGCTAACGACACGCTCGGGGGCCTCTCGGGACACCCAACAGGACAAGGCACTTGATCAGATCAATTGGGATTGGCTTCTTGGGGCGGGCGGTTTCAGGGGTCTTGGCCGCGGAGATGGCGGAGGTTGCTGGATGGATGGGTGTCTTATTGGATCCAACCTCGGGGCCATATGAGATGTCATGTGGAGCCGCTGCCGGCGACGGGACCATCTTCGAGAAAATGGAGGCTTGTTGACGTCGACGAGGAGAGTCCCAAAAGGATTGATGTACTCGACTTGATTGATCGGGTTGCGTCTTGAGGTTCAGATGATGATGCCGAATCACTGCTTCGTGGCCTGAGCCTGAATTTTACCAATGTTTTTCTCACTTTCCAAAAATGTGCGGAAAACCAGCAGCATCAGGGCTCCAGCAGGACTCGGGGCCTCAGGGCGGCTCGAAGGAACATACGGAGGACTGCAACTCTACCTGGCATTTTGACACGAAGCACCTTGTGAAGAAAGCATTACATGATATCGATTGAGGTATACTACTTCCAAGAGGGAAGTATTCAGCTGGTATCCTCGGGCCGCGAGATCAAAGCCTCACCCGCGCCACCATGATCTAAGCCACTGGATGTTCTGGCTCAGCCACGTTTTGCTTCCAGAGCTTGAGAACAAGTTCAATTCGCGGATTGATGGATCTGGATCTGGATCTGGATCATGCCATCAACATTCTCACTCTTCGAATCTTTTCATACTCGTAATGATATGTCGGCTCTTATCGGCTCAATTGCATGCGCCTTTTATTCTGGCAATCGATGTCCTGATGATCATCGCGCGAGATGCTCCTCGATGTAGGCGCCCAGCTTCAGCAGGCCCTCCTCCAGGACCGACGTCTCGCATACATAACCCATTCGCACATAGCCCGCAAAGTCCGTCCCCTTGCCGAAGCAGAGCGAGCCCGGGACGAGCATCACCTTCGTCTTCTCCAAGACGTCTTTGCAGAATGCCACATCGTCGACCGGGCGCCCTCCGCTGCGAAATTGGAGGAACGCCGTCGTCCCGGCCTTGTTTGCCTGCCAAACGCACCTCGAACCGTACCTCTCGACAAAGGCCCGGAGGATGCCCGCGTTGCGCCTCGCGAGTTCGATGTTGCGCTCGAGGAGCGGCCACACGACCGCCGGGGACAGCGCGTAGCTGGCGACCTGGTCGTCCAACTGGGATACGCTGATGGTCGTGTAGTCGCGAGCTTGGGCGAGCCTCTCGACGATGGCGCCGTCCCGCGACGCCACCCAACCGAGGCGGAGGCCGGCCAGCGCGTACGCCTTGGACATGGAGCCCGTGACGACGACCCGGTCGTATCCAAGCGTCGCCACCGACGGCGGCATGTCCGGGTTGCCTTGCACGCCGTCGTGGAACAGCGGCCGGTAGACCTCGTCCGAGAGGATCACGATGTCCCTCTCTCTGGCAAACGCCACGATCTTCTGCAGGACCGCCGCCGGGATGATGGCGCCCGTGGGGTTGTTGGGGTTGTTGATCACAATCATCTTGCGAGGCTCGCGTCAGCTTGACAAGCCGCATTCGTTGGTTGATTGATCGATACTATAGTCGATCGATATCTGTGGCCAAATATCGCATCCGGGGGGGCGTACCTTGGTGTTTGTCTTGACAAGCCCCTCGAGCTCGCCAACATCCGGCACGAAGCCGTTCTCTTCTCGCAATCGCCAAAGCGACACCTCGGCGCCGAGGCTCTCGGGCACCGAGTAGAGCTGCTGGTACGTAGGATATACGCAGATGACATGGTCGCCGGGCTGGACCAGAGTATAGAAGGTGAGGAAGTTGGCGCCTATCGCGCCCTGGGTGACGATGACATTGTCCGCGGGGAACTGCCCCTCCTGGCCGGCGATGAGGCCGGCGATGTGCGTCCTCAGCGTCGAGGAGCCGCGGATCTCTCCGTAGGTGAGCCTGGTGCTGCTCCTCGGCAGGCTGAGATTCAACGAGAGCTCCTCCCCTGAGAGCGCCTTCAATTCGTCGATGGAGATGGACGAGGCGCAGGTCTCTGCGAGGTTGAGCACGCCGGGCGTCGTTTCGTACGTGTCCATCCACTGCTCCACCTCGAAGACGTCGAATTTGACCATGGCTGCGTTGGATTCGGAGAGTCTCAATTCTTAGATATTTCAATTGGCGGCGTCCGGTTTTCAGGGAATTTTGCGTAGACTCAATCGCTGGCATGCGACTGTGCATATAAATGAGCATTGAAGATGTGGACGCTGGATGTCATCGACGCGTCGCCGGCATCTAGAGCTTTCCACGCTGCAGTGGATTTGACATCCCGAAGGGCGTGCTTCTGCATGACACAAAACAGGGGGCAACTAGTACAGGTAGGCTTATCGTCCTGCCTTTGCATTCATTAGCTCCTAGGTATGTAGTTTTAGCCTTTAAGTGATGCCACTTGAGAAGTCCGTCGCAACACCTTGCACGGCGGGCTCTGGTCTAGACGGGGTTCGAAGTGATAGCAGCGCCTGAGGATCAAGTTGTAGGATCAAGTCTCGGCAGTGCAGTCGCGTGGTTTGGAGGGAGATTTCGAGCTGTCTCGGGGCCGAGTCATCATTCCAAGTTCTCTCACCTGTCCGAAGTACGAGCACGAGAACGGAGTAGAATTTCAGGGGACCTGGATCAGCAAGCCCTCCATCATGACGTAACTCAACCCTCGAAAAGGAGGGGAAATCGCGCTGAGAAAGCCGAGGTAAAATAGGCAGTAGTAGACGCTGACCTGCCGATTTGATGCTTGTACTCCGTACTTCCGTACCGGTTGGAGTAAACGAGCCTGTGCCGCACAGAGCGTGTCTCTCGTCTCCTCGCAGCATGAAGGTCATTCGAAGGGGAGCCACAGTTCACGATCAAGAACTTCCAGTTGAAGGGCCAAGTCGTCTTCACGATGTTGCATTTTGGTGTCTCGACGTTCTGCGACGAATGGATGGATGCAGGTGCACGGAAGGTTGGACCCGGGAGCTCCTGCAACAGGATGACGCTGCCGTGCTGATGTCGCCTGCCTTGATTGGCCCCCCCCCCTCGGGATGCTCCTTCCCCGAACATGTCATCATCGCGATTTGCGGAGGAGCTTCTCCTCCACCCTAGACGCTAATCCATATACGGTTAGGCCTCCCCATCGAACAATGAGCCCTCCAGTCCAGCATCACCCCCAAACCCAACTGAAGGGGGTCGCCCAGTGCCCTGAAGCCCCTGTAGCGTCACCGCTTTAGCGGGTAGAGATAGCGAGCTGCCCCCTGTGGCCCCACTGAAAGGGCTCCTGGTGCCTCCCGCCAACTCCACATGCACCATCCAGCTTCCACCAACCGGGATCAACGCTCGATCCACCAGCCCGCGCCGACGCCTCCATTTGGGGTTGATCGACCCATCCATCCATTGATCAATCCATCCATCCATTGATCCATCCATTTGATCCATCAATCAATCAATCAATCGAGGGACCCGGTGAACGCTCGCTCCATTCTCGCTTCTCCAACTCCCAACAACCCCGAGTCGCCCGCCTATTCCCATTCAGATCGATGGTTCACCACGCTCAGCCGTCTTCGTCCTGCCATCAAGCCTCCCACACGAAGACGACCTCGCGTTCGCGTGTGATCCGTCATGGCTCCTACTAGCCCGAGGAGCCTGCTCCTCGCGGCTGTGGCGATCCTGCCAGGCCTCCGAGTCGCGGCGTTTGCGAACTCGAGCTACTCCGACATCGACATCCTGCGCGCTCAGCTCGCCCTCATGGACGATCGTCCCCCGCAATGCCCGCCGTGGTAAGTTTCGGCTTCTGGCTCCCGCTTGGCTTCCGTTTCTACCCTCCCTCCTGGAAGACATCTATTTGTGTTGTATCAAGCTCTCACACTGGCCACAGCTTCAACTGTCTCCTGCCGGCTCATACGTGCGCCCAGTACGCAAGCTGCAACGAATACAACGGAAAATGCAACTGTCCAGACGGGTTTGGAGGCGATGACTGCCTCGAGCCATGTACGTTTTCTCTTCTCCTTGCCCTGCTTCCTGGGCTTCGGGCCTGCTGGCCGTCCTGAGGGCTCTCGCTGATGTCATCCCCCCCCCTCTTCTAGTGTGCGGTTCCCTGCCCCGAGGCAAAGACCGGCCGATGCGCTCCGGCGATACCTGCGAATGTGACGAGGGTTGGACTGGCATCAATTGCAACGTCTGCACGTCGAACAAAGCCTGCAACGCCCTGATGGAGACCGGAAGTGGCGGTGTCTGCTACCAGAACGGCGAGCTGGTCAAGTACAACCACCAGGTCTGCCGCGTCACCAACAAGAAGATCAAGGACTTGCTGGGCAAGCAAAAAGCCGAGGTCACCTTCACTTGCAAGGAGGAGGATGCCACCTGCGATTTCCAATGTGAGTTTTGTCTCCAAGCCCATTTTCGCCGCACACAAGGGCTGACTCTTCTCCCCTTTTTCCAGTCTGGGTCGATCAAACCGAATCCTTCTACTGCCATCTCTCGGACTGCTCGTCGAGCGCGCACACCGATCCCGGCAAGAATTCCACCTCGTACAAATGCGACAAGATCTCTTGCAAGTGCATCCCCGGAAGGATGATGTGCGGAAAGGGTGGATCGCTCGACCTTAGCGAGTTCCTGGACGAGGCCATCCGAGGCCCCGGACGATTCGAGTGCAAGCAGAAGGGAGACGCGCTTACCCACGACTGCGCTTTCCATGAACCCGAGATGGACAACCTCATCATCAGCCTCATCGGCGATTCCAGCATCCTCTTGGACTGCCAGGCTGGTGAATGCCTGTACGAGACCGAGGTGCCGGGCTACAAACGACCAGTCAAGCAGATCAACACACCACTCATCGCCGGCGTGATTGCAGCTGCCTCGCTGTTCCTGGCTGCAGTCATCATCCTGACCTGGTACCTCTCGCGAAGGAGGCTGAGATACGGCGCCATCCGCCTGGATGACTCGGACGACGAGAACACCAAATTGATGGTCGACCACAAGCCAGCAGCCTTGTACTTCGAGAACGTTGCATACAGCCTTAATGGCAAGAACATCTTGTCGGACATTCAGGGGATCTGCCACCCGGGGGAGGTGACCGCGATCATGGGTGCCTCAGGAGCCGGCAAGACAACCTTTCTGGACATACTGGCTCGCAAGAACAAGCGCGGGCAGGTCTCTGGGGACTTCTACGTCAACGGTGAGAAGGTCAATGATGTCGAGTACAAGAATGTCGTCGGTTTCGTCGACCAGGAGGACACCATGCTTCCCACCCTCACCGTTCACGAGACTATCCTCAACAGCGCCCTTCTTCGCCTGCCGCGAGACATGGGTCGAGCGGCCAAGGAGCAGAGGGTCATCGAGGTGGAGAAGGAGTTGGGCATTTACCACATTCGCGATTCGCTCATCGGATCCGAGGAGGGCAAGGGCCGTGGCATTTCTGGTGGCGAGAAGCGACGAGTCGGCATCGCCTGCGAACTCGTCACGAGCCCTTCGATCCTGTTCCTCGACGAGCCGACCAGTGGCTTGGATGCCTACAACGCCTTCAACGTGATCGAGTGCCTCGTCACCATGGCCAAGAGCTACAAGAGGACCGTCATCTTCACCATCCACCAGCCTCGCTCGAACATCGTCGCCCTTTTCGATAGGCTGGTCCTGTTGGCGCAGGGGAAAGTCGTCTACTCCGGCGCCTTTGGCCAATGCCAGTCGTACTTTGACGAGATCGGCTACGAATGTCCCCCCGGCTTCAACATCGCCGATTACCTCGTCGACTTGACCATGCACGCGGGTAGCACCCAATTGATCGATGACGGAACCCTTGCCATCGACTCCTCAAGCGTTGGGCCGAGCAGCACGAGAGCCGTCAAGTCTGTCGCTAGCATCTCTGGAGTCAGTAACGCCGACGACAGTGGGCCAGAGCGGTCTTTGCGGATCAAGTACGGGCGTCGAGACTCGATAAGATCCCGGCAGGAGCGAGAGCTATTCACGCGCAGAAGGCAGACGGCTGACACTGCTGCATCCTCGGATGCTGGTGGGGATGGCCAGAGCACGTACCGCCTTCAGGTGAACCCCATCATCTCGATACAGAGCCAGTCAGACGATCCCGATGACGTGCCTCCCTCCTTGACGGGAACCAACCTCGACATGATCACTCGGGCCTTTTCTCAATCGACCATTGCGATGATGACGCGCGACGAGATTCAGCAAGCCGTATCGGGGGCCGCGGCCGCGAATGGGTCAAACGCGAACGGATATACCACAGACGGCCCCAACATCTACACCAGCGCGGTCGGCAAAGGCTACGCCCGGGTCGGATACCTCCAGCAGTTCGTCATCCTCTCTCAGAGGACCTGGAAGAACCTGTATCGGAACCCGATGCTCATGCTGACGCACTACGCCATCGCCATCATTCTGGCCGTCTTCTCGGGCTACCTGTTCTACGGCCTCACCGATGACATTCCAGGCTTCCAGAACCGCCTCGGCCTTTTCTTCTTCCTTCTCGCCCTCTTCGGCTTCAGCACGCTGACCAGCTTGAACGTCTTCGCGAGTGAGCGACTTCTGTTCGTTCGTGAGCGTGCCAACGGCTACTATTCCCCTGCGACGTATTTCGCCGCCAAGGTTCTGTTCGACATCGTCCCGTTGAGAATCATCCCGCCGATATTGATGGGCTCCATCATCTACCCCATGACTGGTCTGGTGGCTGACGGCCCTCACTTCTTCAAGTTCCTTCTGGTCTTGGTACTGTTCAACCTCGCGGCCTCCGCGATCTGCCTCTTTGTTGGTATCGTCTGCAAGGATGGAGGCGTGGCGAACTTGATTGGCAGTCTCGTGATGCTGTTCAGCCTGCTCTTCGCTGGTTTCCTCCTCAACCACGACGCCACGCCCAAGGGAGCCCTCTGGCTGCAGACGCTTTCCATCTTCCACTACGGCTTCGAGTCACTCATCGTCAACGAGGTGCTAGAGCTGACCCTCGTGGACAAAAAGTACGGCTTAGACATCACTGTCCCCGGTGCTGCAATTTTGAGCTCGTTTGGTTTCCAGAACGGCGCGCTTTGGCTAGACATCAGAAACCTGGGCATCTTCGCGGCCTTGTTCATTGTCCTGGCTTATGCAGCGATGCACATTCTTCTGGTCGAGAAACGATAGAGCAAGCTGTCGACTTCTTCCCTCGACATATCACCGCTGAATTTGAATTTGATATCATTGTTGAAAGATCAACAGGTAGATGAGGTCTGCAACAGATGAGATGATGTATATTATCAAGCAACGTGGGCGTCTGGTCTCCGGGTTGTTTCACACAGTCATAATGCTGGTGTTGGGGTTTTTGGTTTCTTTCTTCCATTTTGTATGTTTTGAATAGCGATGAATCGATCTATGCTACACGACAAGCCAGATTTTATGACTATCCCGGTCCCCCGTCCGAATTTTTCGAGGGCTCATCTCCATTGACCATTCCATGCCAGATGTTTTGCGGCCTATGTATTGGGAAGAAACCCAGACTGAGATGAATGCTTGTCCACAATCCAATACATGCTATGCCTTCATCCATATAGCGTCATATATGAAGACGAAACTATTTGTGTGTGTGTGTGTGTGTTTCCTCTCTCTCTCTCTCTCTCTCTCAGTTCGTTCCAACTCCTTTTCACACCATCTTGCCCCCCGTCAGCTCCTCCGCTATCCGCTTCTGCCTCTTCACGGAGCGATCGTACTCGGACTCGTAGAAGTCCATGACCCGCGTGGACGTGCCCGTCGTCGTGGCCATCATGTCGCCGATCGAGGGCGGCTTTCCGTAGACCCCCCAGACGTTCTCGGTGGCGCCCTGCCGGTCCTCGAGCTTGCTCTCCTTCTGGAAGTAGTCCTCGGTGAAGATGCGGTCGATCTCCTCCTTGAGCTCCTTCTCGTGGACGATGAAGCCGGACGCGTTGATGTAGAGCTCCATGAGGGCGTCGCGCCTGGCCTCGAGCTTCGCGTTCTCCTTGGCGGCGACCCTGGCCCTGCTGCGGACGAGGCGCGCGGGCGCGTCCGGGTCCGGGTACACCCTGGTGTCGAGCACGGCGTCGAGCACGGTGCTGCGGGTGAGGCGCTCGTCCTCGCGCTCGGGCGCCGCGGCGGCCTCGTTGTTGCGCCGGAAGTTGGCGCCCACGCGCGCGTTGCGCTCCGCGTCCTTGCGCTCGCGGCGATCGTACAGCGCCCGCAGGCCCTGCGTCAGGTTCGCCCGGCGGGAGTCGGCCATCTCCTTCTTCCAGCGCTGCGCGGCGTTGGCGGGCTCCTTGGCCCGCGGGGACTTGGGCGCCGTGCGCTCGATGTACGCGGGCCGCGTCTTGCGGTCGCCGTCGGCGCGCGGGAAGACCTCGCGCGGGACGGGGAGGGTGCCGCGCACGCGGGGCGGCTTCGTCTCGTCGGACTGGGACTGCGGGGGCTCGGGGAGGCGGATGAAGGAGGGGGACTCGGGGGGCACGGGGTTGCTGAGGGCGGGCGGCGTGCTCGAGAAGAAGGCCCGGCTGAGCGGCGGGAGGCGGCGGGCTGACGGCCGGAGGCCCGAGAGTATGGGGTTGAGAGACATGGTTGTGGTTGTTGTCGCCGTTCCTCGTCTATTGTGACGCCTTTGGCGAGGGCCGCAATGGCGAATTGACGCAAGGAGAGGGCGGGACGAGATGCGAGATGCGAGATCCTTTGCGGCGCTGCGTTTATGTCCTGGCCGCCTCGCCTCACGATTTGATGATGCTCGAAAGATCGAAAATGCCTTCATCGGCGGCGGCGCGGCGGATAATCTTTAGTCCCTTTCCGGGGCTTGAGACCCAGTTGAGGCGCCTACCCGGGAGCCTCCAGGGTCGTCCCGATTTGGTCACCGCCTGCAGAAAATTTGTGGAGACGCGAAAAGGTGGAGTCGTGGTTTAAAAAAAAAAAAAAAAAAAAGTCCTTGAATAAAAACTGAGATTCTGTCCTGCAACAACTTGCGGTTCCTCTTCTCTTTTTTTCCCTTCTTTTTTCCCCCCTTCCTTCCTTGGTTTCCCGTGCTTGTCGTCAAGCCCGAAAATCCTTCAAGATGGGCTCCGGCAAGAAGGAAGCCTCCAGGCGTGCCCGCGAGGGCAAGTCTGGCGATGGCATGGGCAATGTCCGAGTCAAGGGCGAGAACTTCTATCGGTATGTCTTCGCTGCGCGCATCTCTTGTTGGAGAAGGGGCTCTATCCATTTGGATAGAGATGATCAAGGGAAGACAAGGCTGACTCGAGGACCAGCGATGCGAAGAAGGCCAAGCTCGTCAACATGTACAAGGACCCCGGGGCGCAGAGGAACGCCGATGGCAAGATCGTCAAGGCGGCCAGCTTCCAGTCGCGGGAGATCCCCAATGCCCGGATCGAGCCGAACCGCAAGTGGTTCACCAACACGCGCGTCGTCTCGCAGGACACGCTGACGGCGTTCCGGGAGGCCATGGCCGAGAAGGCCAAGGACCCGTACCAGGTGCTGCTCAAGTCCAACAAGCTGCCCATGAGCCTGATCCGGGACGGCGGCGAGGACACGGTCAACGGCGTGAAGCAGCACAAGGCCAAGATGGCCATCGAGACGGCGCCCTTTGCGGGGGTCTTCGGGCCCAAGGCGCAGCGCAAGCGCGTCAAGCTCGGCGTCAGCACCGTCGCGGACCTGGCCGACGACACCGAGAAGAGCATGGAGACGTACGAGGAGCGCCAGGAGCAGATCAAGCTGCTGAGCGGCAACTCGGGCGTCGGCACGGGCACCGATGATGCGCTCACCATGGCCATCGAGCCCGTCTTCGACAAGGGCCAGAGTAAGCGCATCTGGAACGAGCTCTACAAGGTCATTGACTCGTCCGACGTCGTCATCCACGTCCTGGATGCCCGTGACCCCGTCGGGACGAGGTGCAAGAGCGTCGAGAAATACCTCAAGGAGGAGGCGCCGCACAAGCATCTCATCTTCGTTCTCAACAAGTGCGACTTGGTCCCCACAAGCGTTGCGGTATGTCGCCCTCTTCTTTTCTTCTTCCTCTGTCCTCTCGTTTACTTTTATTTGCTTCTTCTTCTTCTTCTTCTTCTTCTCCTCCCCCATCGCTGTCGGCGCCCGCGTGCGCGAAGATCAGCAACAACATCTCCGACCTTTCGGGGTCCCAATGAATCCTGTCAGGACACCTCGCAAAACTCTCCGTGGAGGACCGTCTGTTACAACATTGGGAGATCAAATGCCCTTTCAACTGCCTCGGCCTTGTGCCGTTGGCTGATGAGTGCCGTTTTGGTTACTTATCACGAGAAGAGCGCCATGTCTGATGAGTTGAAGCCTTCCTTCGCCATACCAGGCATCCACAGGAGCTTCTTAGTGAAGACACGCACATTTTTTCACATTTTTTTTTTTGCAATGCCTCAGCACGTTCTTTTTGACATGCCATGCTTTCAAAGTGCACCGTTTCTGACTTCATGGCAGGCTGCTTGGGTGCGAGCTCTTTCGAAAGAATACCCGACTCTTGCGTTCCACGCCAGCATCAACAACTCCTTCGGCAAGGGCTCTCTGATCCAGCTCCTCAGGCAGTTCTCCAGCCTCCACTCGGACAGAAAACAGATCTCCGTCGGCCTGATCGGTGGACCCAACACCGGCAAGTCCTCCATCATCAACACCCTCCTCAAGAAGAAGGTGTGCACCGTAGCGCCGATCCCTGGCGAGACCAAGGTGTGGCAGTACGTGACACTCATGAAGCGCATCTACCTCATTGACTGCCCCGGCATCGTCCCTCCCTCGAGCACAGACACACCGACAGACCTCGTGTTGCGAGGCGTCGTGCGGGTGGAAAAGGTGGAGCACCCGGAGCAGTACATCGCGGCCGTGCTGGACAGGGTCAAGCGACGCCACCTGGAGAAGACTTACGACATCACAGGCTGGCAGAACGCCACGGATCTGCTCGAGGTCCTCGCGAGGAAGGCTGGCCGTCTCCTGCGCGGAGGCGAGCCGGACCTCGACGGTGTTGCCAAGATGATTCTCAACGACTTCATGAGAGGAAAGATCCCCTGGTTCACTCCGGCCCCCAAGGCGAGCGACGGCGAGGAAGGTGAGGAAGCCGTCAACGGCCGCGGCGGCAAGCTCGGCGAGATGCCGCGGAAGCGGGCCCTGCCCCAAGAAGATGAGGAAGACGTGGAGATGTCCGAGTCTCACGTCTCCGCTGCTGAGAAGCTCGGCAAGGATGGGGAGAACGATGAGGATGACGAGGACGAGGACGAGGACGAGGAGTTTGATGGTTTCGGAAGCGATACCGAGGGCGTTTCATCCCGAAAACAGTCCTTTGGTGCGACCAGTGGCGCAGACAGCCCAGCCGAAAGCGACTCGGAAGAGGTCCTCTCCATTGGCGGCTCGAGCGATGACGAGGGCCAGGAGGCCGCCGCAGAGGATGCCGCGGACGCAGCCCAGCCCGTTAAGACCATCTCCCAAGGCGGCAAGCAGAAGCCCAAGGCCGACCGACCGAACAAGCGGCAGCGAAGGTGAAGCGGCCCCAAGAGGATTTGAGATTCACCGATTTTTTTTCTTTGGTGTGGCCTTGAGGCACGCCCGCCTCTGCCACACCTCGCAGAATTGAAATACCATACTGCGATTGGCGCTTCCTGAGCCCCCCCCCTTTTCCCCTCGGCCGGGCTCGAAATGGCGGGTTCAAGTCCCAGCGAGAATTCAAGACACGGGAGACAGAACGTGTCTGAAAGATGCTGGGATCACCTTGCTCCTGTCGACGAATGTCGAGAAGCATTCCGCCTTGGCTATCGCAATGCCCGTACGCGAGCCCAAGGTCGATCGCGCCCTCCTCACTAGGCTCTGCCTACAGGGTCAGATCATGTTCGCCGCCCCTCCCCCCGCTTCCTTTGGGCAAGCCATCTGTCTGGGATGAGGAGAGTACATGTACAGAAGCGAGGCGAGACGGTCCTCACTTCAGCCCACCATGCCGACTGTCCGCGAAGCACGTCGCTTTGATTCGCACATTGAAGGCATCAGAAACGGCAGGCAGTCCAGCGGAGGGAGTGGACCGGTTTCCATGACGGAGCCGATTTTGTGGAGGAGGAAGTGGCAAGATTGTCCCGGCGAGGGACTTGTGTCGCTGCTCAGACAGAAGAGGAAGATTCAGGAGTGTTGCACAAGATGGCTGCTACAAGAAAGATACCCCAGAGCCATTTCGTCATATCAATGAATAATACAAGAAAGGACAGCGTCTGTCAATTTTGCTCCGACAATGCCTCCAGTCGTGTTGACTCGTGACCATGGACTGCCGACGAATGGGATCCGCGTGGGAAATCTTGCATCAGTGTGGGGAGATGGCTGCATATCTGTGTCGTCGCTTTCACGACACCAAAACGACTTCAAAACCTTTTGCCACGGGTGGCAGCTCCATGGTCCTGGGGATACCCTCCCCGCCTAGGCGACCCCTGTCTGGTGATTGTCGTCGCCGTCCACAAGCTTATATTAAGGATGGACCATGTCTCACTCTCGGCTCAAGGTCTTGACGCATGTGGCAACTGCGCGAGCGATCTCTCCCCGTCCAGGGGACCAAGAGGGCCAAGAGAAGACGGAGTTGTCTGGTCTTTTGAACCTGCAGCCTCCCGTCTCCTCGAGTTCGGCTGCATGAGTCGCAACAATGCTCTGCCGGCGAGTTCTCATCCCGCAAGTCGGGCTTGGGAGTCTCCCCCCGCTTGTCCCTGAACTTGAGGCATCACAAGCGAGAGATGGCTGAAGATGTGTAGCGATTTGGTGGACCCTGCGATCCAGGCGGAGGCAAGATGCTATCTATGTATCCTCTTGGACTCTTTTTTTTTTTACTCACCTGCGCGTGGATATAAGGATATACGCGACCCATGTCTCGACGATGGGTCGGAGCCCTTGAGCTTTTCCAGACTCAGACCGATTCGACTCGCCGTTCACCAGCAGACGATCAATAGATCACGATGCTTCCAAAACCCCTAATTCTCGGCCTCGGCGCTGCTCTGGCCACGGGACTCTCGATGAGAGCTGATGGGTGCGAGCTCTTCCTGACGGCTGGAGGGACGATCTCCGGACCTGTGGGGGAGCTGCCGAGCGGCCAGGTCAGGGCTGGGGAGGGCGTTGCGCCGAGCAACTTCACGATCAAGGGGGGCCAGCTCTGGGACCGAAAGGGCCACGGATGCTGGTGGACTCGTGAGTGCAATTCTCTACGTCAGGAGAAACCCCAAGCTCTCTGTGGCCTTTCTCGATAGGGATGGATGGCTGTTCGCTGAATGAAAAGCTGAATGCCATCATCATCAACAGCTCCGACACTGGTGCTCCAGTGCGACGTCGATCAAGTGCCTCAAGACGGCTTCGAGATTGGGTGCGACGGCCTGCTCTCCTACCACGGACAGAAGGAGTTCCACGAGTGCTCGACGGGAGAGAAGGGCCAGTACAACGTCTATCTCGAGGACAGGCACGAAGCCCACTGCGGGCGAGTGACGCTGACGGCCAGCGAATGTCGTCCTGACGGATGCTCCCCGGCCTCCCCTCCCCCCGCCGACGCCGTGCCATCTCCATCTCCATCTCCATCTCCATCTCCATCTCCGTCTCCATCTCCATCTCCATCACCATCACCACCGCTGCCGACGGCCTCGAGCTGTCCTATCGATCTCGACGGGCCGTTCGAGTTCCCCCACCTGATCGTCTCGGTGGACAAGGCCCATCCCGATCGCGCCCGCGGGACGTCCTTCTTCGGGGCCGTCTCGCCGACGACGTCGTCGCTGTTCAACTTCGACATCCCGCCGGGCGACGAGCACAGGACGTGCACGCTGGTGTTCCTCCTCCCGCGGCGGGAGGACCTGGAGACGGCGTCGTACGAGCTCAAAGGCGCGGGGAGGCTTGGGTTCTCGTGGCTGAAGAGGCCGGCGGAGGAGGGCACGACGTGGGCGACGCGGCCGGGGAAGAGGCGTCACTTGGGGACGGTCACGGTCTCGCCTGGCCATGGCTACGAGGTTGCTACGTTTCCGTGCCCGGCGGGGGAGAGGATCGCGTTCGGGATGGAGGGGGGCGATGGTGATGGCGATGGTGATGATGATGGTGATGGTGATGGTGATGGTGATGGTGATGCTACGGGGACGCGGCTCGAGTTCTTTGAGGATTGGAACCCGGCGCCGCTTGGGCTGTACATCAGGAAGTGCTAGATGTCTTTGCCACAATCTCTTGAAGACTCTGCTTCTGCATTCAAATTGTCATCTCGAGGCTCTCTCGCGTGCTGGCCAAGGTGGAGAGATGGATGGATGGAGAGATGGGGATGCCCTCGTCGTGATTCACCACCACGCAGAGACCGATCGATTCCATCCACTTGAAACGAGCTAGACAGCTATGCCGGTCGAATCGAATGCCACATGAAACACATCAACATCTCGAATTGCCCTGAAGAAGGGGGAAGAGAGGCTGGGGCTCTCCAACTTCAATGGCCTTCAATGGGCTTCAATGGGCTTCAATGGCCTTCAATGGGCTTCTTCTTCTTCTTCTTCTTCTTCTTCTTCTTCTTCTTCTTCTTCTTCTTCTTCTTCTTCTTTCTCCTCCCTCAACGCCGGACCCACTCCCAACCTCCTCCCGCATTCTATTTTCCTCCAGCAACGCGAGCCTGATTCACCCACTCGCCCTCGCACAAGGGGATATTGTTTTTTTTTTCTCGCTATTCGGCTGCTCTTTATCTATTTCCCCTTTCCTTCTTGGCTTCCTTGGCAATTGTTCTCTCCTGCAGCATCATCGTCATCCTGCAGCAGTTCGTCTCGAGTGGCACCAAGAGCCGCACGCGGGGACCTGCAGCTTGCATCGACCCTTGCCATCAAATCCATTGATCGATCCATCGTCTTCAGCATCAAAGAGCATCGTCAGAATATCTCCAGAGTCTACAGAGTACGAGAATTACCAATTGCCTCCCTGGAATCCCGACTTCCGCCGTCCAACCCAAGAATCAGCCCATCCGTCAAGCAGCTTGAAGCCCCTGAAGCCTTCGATCTCTCCAGCTTGAGACCAAGATGGATCCCGCTGCGCAGGATGGGCAAGGTCCCATCTATGTCGTGAGTCTCCTCCTTTTTCTCCTATTTTTTTATCCGGTCTGAGATCGGCCGGACATCGATGGACGGGACGAAGCCCTCGCTGACACTGAAGGCGGGCAGTGGGATCAAACTTCGCAGAAGATGATGACGATCAACATGCCCATGCAGCACGTCCAGCAGCTTCAGCACCTCCAGCAACTACAGAACCTGCAGCAGCTCCAAAAGATGCAGCAGATGTCGCAGCCTGTCGTGACACAGGGAGCTCCTTAGGGTGCGTTGCGAGCATTGATCCATTGATCCTTGATTGTTGATTGTTGATCCTCCTCTCCTCTCGAGAGTGCTGTGCGTCTGTGATTGGGAATCTCGTCCGCTGATGTCCTCCTGCAGGTGAAGCTCCCTCGTCAGCAAACAATCTCGCATACATCAACAACCAGTATCTCGGCGCGATCAACGCCTTCAAGAATGCCGCCTACTCCCGTCCGGCCTTTGCTGCCGGGCACGGGCGCAGCGCGTCTGCGTCCTCTCAGGCCTCCATTATCCCGGCCACTGGAGCGGCATGGGCATCTGTCCAGAATCAACAGGGCAGCTCGCACCCCTCCCGTGGGCCTTCCACGAATGGATCCTCCATGCAGAGCGTCCAGGGCGCGTTGAATCAGGCCGCTTCGGCGAGCGTCCAGACGTCCCCCATCCTGGCTCTCCTACGCCGGGAAACATCCTCCCCCGAGAGCTTGACTAGGGTTGGTCATTTCCATGGTTCGCCTGATGGAGAGACTGCCACTGACAATCCTCCTCGACAGGCCCCCTCGAGTCGGTCCCTTTCGGTTCAGACCCCCGATCCTGCGTCTCAGGCCTCTTACGCCCTGAGCCAGCCCTCCTCTGTTACGAAAATCCTGAACGAGGCCACTGTGGCCCAGGTCCAGGCCCAGCCTCTTCTGGCCCAGCAATGTGCGTCTTATGCTCTTCAGCAGCCCGTTGCGTGCCAGATCGCGCTTCCCGCCCAGGGCTCGCCGATCAATGGCGCTCCTATCCAGTTCTCGCCGACCCAATTCCAGGGCCAGATGGCCCAAACCTCCCTGTCCCAGACTTCGAATATCCCGGTCCAAGGCTCCACGGCCCAATACTTGGGCATCTCGCCATGTGGAAATACTGCTCAGAGCAGCCCTATGACTCAGGCTCAAGCCCGAGCACAATATCAAGCCTTGCCCCAGGCTCAGCTTCAAACCCAGAGTCAAGCTCAGGTTCGACAGTTGCCGGCACAGCAGCCAGCCCAGGCGCAGCAACAAGCTCAGGTCAAGCAGGGGGGTCATACCCAACAGCAAAGTCAGGTCCTGCAGCAGGCTCAGGTACAACAGCAAGCCCATCATCAACAGCAAGCTCAGGGGCAACAGACCCAAGCTGCCCAACATACTGAAGCGCGAGCCCAGCAGACAGCGCAGGCATCGGCGCAGGCATCGGTGCAGGCATCGGTGCAGGTGTCGCCGGCTGTAATTTCGGCAAGGGCGTCTTGTCAACGAGCATCAAGGGCCAAGGCTGGCTCTCGCGGATCCAAGGCGCCAAAGCCCGCGCCCAAGCCCAGCGCCCCTCAAACAAACCGCGTGTCGAAGCAGGCCCCCGCGGCCAAGTGCTCCGTCACTAAATTGCAGAACGCAATCGCTCGTCATCAAGATGCTTCTCCGAGGTCCCCGGCCGACCAGATCGCTTCTCCGGCTCGGGTCACTCTGCCTCAGCAAGCCCAGCCCGCTTCGGATCCAGGGGCGGCTTCTTCATACCCAACTCCGGCCGAGGCAACTCCAGCCCATTATACTCCGGCGGATGCGAATCCATTCAAACGTCCTCCAGCCCAGGAATCTCAGGATCAGATTGCACTGGCCGACGATGCCCCGCCTCAGGCTGTTCCCGCTCAGAACATTACAGAGGCCGACAAGGTCGCCGCGCAAATTCAACGGCAGATTGCCGCAAGGCAGGCCCGGAAGGCGGCAAACAAGGAACGCAGCAAGCAGCCGAAGAGCGGCGGCCGCCAAGAATCTCCACCAGCAGTGACCTTCCAGGCCAAAGCTCGGCAGCATGCCAAGCAGCAGGCCAGGATGCTGGCCAGGCGGGACGCAGAAGCCCGAGCCGGCCTTGAGCTGATCGCGGAGCACCACGCACAGCTTCGGCTCTTGGAGAAGCCCGTCCCCAAGACGGACCGGGCCGCAATGGCTACCGCGCCGCGGACACCCTCCGCGGCCCAGATTCTCCAGCGTAATGGGTGCCTCGAGTGGCAGGTCGGCATGGCGCGCCACCTCGCCTTCATCCACCACAGCGGCCCCTTTGAGATTGGCGACTACCTGTGCGACATTCAGAGAGGGAGTGGAGCCATCAAGAAGCTCGCCAGGCGGCGCAAGGACGAGAGCGGCGAGACGGTTTGGGCCAGCATTACCGGAAAGGAAGTCTTCAAGGGGCAGTCGGACGAGTCGGGGGAGCGCTCTGGCAGACCGATCTGGCGCCGCAGTGGGGCGTTTTACGGCTTTAGGGAGAGCAACTCGAGCCTGAACCCGGTGCCTACTGCCCTGCCCAAGGCGGACCGATCTGCGGTCCCCCGCGAGGAAATTGTCGCGCCGCCGCCTCGTTGGGACTACGACCCCGTCATGGGCTGCTTAAACAGCGACTATGAGGATTCTGACGACAACTGAAGCTTTCTCGCCCTATATCTCGGTGAGCGAGTCAGCATGGTCAGAAAGTCCGATTATACACTCGAAAATGATACATACCCAAGAAAAAAAGAAGAAGAAGCCGAAGAAGAAGACCGATTGGATGGTTGAGCCGGAAATGGAGGTCTTCACCATGACCGGAGCAGTCAGAGGTTTGGTTCTGGAAGATGAAGAAGGCGAGACATTGGCCGAAAACTCGTACACTGACACGACATGACCTGGAAACTTGACGCATATCATGACATTGATTGGATGAGTGGAGGACGATAATGAAGAACGAGAAGATGAGTTATGAGTAACGGACATGTTTACGATGTTTACTAGTAGACGGCTTATAACAGCTTGGGCACGAGTTGCCAGACCGCAGGGTCTAACTGGCTAGATGGTAGTTTTACGAGAGAATTGCAGGATTTCTTGAGGGCGACTTGCGGATCTGGCAATCATCAAAGCGATGTGATACTGTGTCAATGTGATTGTAGCAAACTTCATTGACCCAAACAGGATTCGAAGTTGTTGATGAGCAAACATCACGATGAAGGATGGATTCCGTGATCCGAGGAGTCGTCGAATCTTGTCGTTCACGTGCTTAGTCATGGCTTAGTCATTGGAATGTGATGTGCTTCGAGATCGAATTGATGATGCATCAATTGATTTTCACCAACTTTTTGTCCGGCGTCGCAATCGCCAAATCCACAAAGCTCATCCAGCGCTCTCGCGAGTCTTGCCAGCCTCTCGAAGCAATGGGGTCGTCATCCTCCAAAGTATCCCGGGCGGCCGCTTCCGGCGCGGCCCGCAAGTTCCCGACCAGGACGCCAGCCGCCGCCGCCGCAGAAGCCGGCGTGAAGCGAAAACCTCACGGCGCCGCAGAAACCACCAACAGCCAGGGTGCGTCATGATGCATTGATATCATATGATTGTACTCGTACTCTTACATACACAAACCGTCCACCGTTCACCGTTCGCTGTTCGCTGTACGCTCGACTAATCATCTACATGTATGTACCGCAGAAGCCGCGGATCCCAAGACCACCACCACCAGCAGCTCGGACCCAGACGTCACCCCCGCCGCCTTCACCCGCCGCCTCCACGAGATGGGCATCGTCCAGCCCAACCCGACCTTCTCCCCCTCCTCGACAGCATCGCCCAGCCTCTCCCCCGAGTCCGCCCTCGCGCCGCTCGGCCCGCTCTTCCCCGCCGCCCGGCACAACGCCACGCTCTCCGTGCTCGAGGCCCAGCGGCGGCTCGAGCACGAGGCCGCCGAGGACTTCGAGGCCATGGGCCGCGGGGCGCCGCGGCGGTTCGTGGACGTCGGGATGCTGGCGGACGCGGTGGTGCTCAGGGGCCGCGGGGTCTCGGACGGGGAGGTGGAGAGGCGGCTGAGGCTGAGGCCCGGGATGCTGGGCAGGCTGGGGCCTGCCGGCGTGCTGGCGTGCGTCGACTGATGCGGCATGGCAGGTGGATGTGAAAGGCACGCGGCTGCAACATTAAACTTATTTTGATTCGATTTTTTTTTCTTCTTCTCCTTCTTCTTCTTCCCGGTTCTCCCCAAGCCCGATGCTGTCTCGCTTCGTCGATCAACTTCTATGGAGTACTGCTTGTTCTCCAGTAGAAACATGGATGTTCTTGGAACAGAAATCATTGAAAGGAGAAAAGAAAACAAAGCAAAAAAAAAATCAGAGAAAGGGGAAAAAAAAGGGAAAAAAAAAGGAACAAAAGTCCTGTCAACGCCCGGCTGAAGCCACACCGCCATCTTCATCCATGGGGGTTTCTTTCTTCCCCCGTCAGAGTGGTCATCGCTATCGGTCTCGCAAAGGCTCTACCAGGCAGCGTGGCCGCCGTCGATGCGCAGGTCGCTGCCCGTCATGAAGCTGCTGGCGTCGCTGAGGAGGAACACCGCGGCGCCCCTGTACTCCTTGGGCAGGCTGAAGCGGCCGAGCATGTTCTCCTTGGGCCACTTGTCCTTGCGCTCCGGGTAGTCGTCGAAGAGCATGATGAGCATCTTGGTCAGGATGTAGCCGGGGGAGAGGGTGTTGACGCGGATGCCGTACTGGCCCCATTCGGCGGCCAGGCTGCGGCCCATCTGGACGACGCCGCCCTTGGACGTGTTGTAGATTCTACTCCATTGTCAGGATTAGGGTATTTCCAAGTTCAACGGTGTGTTTTCGTGGAATCAATGGGGAAAAGGGGGGGGGGCAGAAACGGGGAAAGGAAAAAAAAAAAAAGAGTCTGCGATGAGGACGACTCACGGCGCAAACATGCCGCGGTTGGCAACGGTGCCGCTCATGCTGGCAATCAGCAGGATGCTCCCCGGCTGCTTCAGCCGGATCATCTGCCGCGCGGCGGCCTGCGCGGTCAGGAACACGCCGGAGACGTTGATGCTCAGCACGCGCTCGACCTCCTCGGGCGGGTACTCGAGCGCGGGGCACTCGAAGTTGATGCCGGCGGCCGCGACGAGCCCGTCGAGGCGCCCGTTCTCGTGGGCGATGCCCTCCATGGCCTTGTTGACGGACGCGGCGTCGCGCACGTCCATCTGCTGGTAGGACAGGCTGGTGCCGAGCTCCTCCCTGGCGCGCTGCGCGATCCTGGAGAACTCAGAGTTGGGGTCCTCGGCGGGGGACTTGATGATGTCGATGCAGTACACTATTCCAACAAGGGGCCCCCGGGGGAGAAGAGGGGTCGGCTCTCGTCAGCTCAGCTCGGGCAATGAGATTGATGGGTTCAAACTTCCATCATGAGAGAAGGGTTCACAGTAGTCAAACTTCTGTGAAGGCTTACCCTTGGCGCCGGCTTCGAGCAGGGCCTCGGCCTGGACGAGGCCGAGGCCGCCGCCGCCGCCGGAGATGACAATGACCTTGTCCTTGAGGCTGAACTCGGGCAGCAGGTTAGACTGGCCGGCGGGTTCCACGGCGGCGGCGGCGGAGGAGAAGGAGGAGGACGGGCGAGGGAGCGAGGTGTGGAAGGGCCGGGCAGACGCAGAGCACGTTGCCGTTGCGGGGGACGGGGCCGAGGACGCAGCCAGCAGCGCGCTCCGCGGGGCCGGCGACACGGCGGCTAGGGAGCGCTGCCGGGCGAGGAAGCCCAGGCGGGGAGCGAAGCGAGACATGGTCAGCGACGGCGGGCTGGGCAGCAGCGGGAAGCCGGGGAGGCGGAGGGTCCTTGCGAAGAGCGGCGACGGCGAGGGCGACGGCGAAGCGGCGAGGTCATCCAGCGCGAGCGCGGGGAGCGAGGGGGGCAGGAGGGCGAGGGTGCTGTCGAGCAGGAGGAGGAGGGAGAAGAAGGGGAGCAGGGCGGTGATGAGCGGGAGGGGGGAGAGGGAAAAGAGAGGGGAAGAAGAGAGGGGGGAGGCGGCGGCGAGCCCCTCGAGGAGGAGGAGGAGGACGGGGACCCAGAGGCTACGCATTCACGGCTGATCCTGGAAAGCAGAAGCTAGAAGAAAGAAGAGGAGGAGGAGGAGGAGGAGGAGCAAGAGGAAGAGGAAGAGGAAGCACGGCAAATGGCAATATCAAGAGGCCTTTGACCGGGGTGTCCTGTGCAATGACAAGGTGTGCAGGTGTGCAGTGCAGGAGGATGCAAGCGGGCTGCGATGGAACCTCGCGAAAAGGCGGCAGGATTGGCGAGGCTATGCCGACGATGGAGATACGGCGCGTGTGTGTGCGAATGAGTGAGTGAGTGAGTGAGTGAGTGGTGGCGTGGGCGTGGTCATACTTCGTACATACATTGATGGATGGATGGATCAAATGGATATGGATATGGATATGGATACAGATACATACATATGCTCTGCCGCCCGCGGGGGACGAATTGCACCGCGGCCGGATCATCGTGGCCACCCAGAGACAGAGCGTGGGCAGAAACTTGTCACGAGGGTGGGAATTGATTGAAAATAGCATGTAGGAGTGAAAAGGGGG
>NQYQ01000002.1:805987-818847 GCA_003055925.1 Escovopsis sp. Ae720 | reverse complement strand
CCCCCCCAACGCGCCCCCCCCGGCCCCGAACGCCCACCCGCTTTGCCCGAATCTCCCGCTCATCGTTCCCGTATGCTGCGTCGACGACCCGAAGATCCTGCTCCCCGTGAACTGCACCGCCCGTAAGTGGTCCCCTGATTCGTCAAGCTTCCCCTTCGAGCTGCTGCCCCCCTATCATCACGACGTGCGATGAGGCCCTGCGCTGACTCCCCCTTTCACAGTGACCGGGCCTGACCCCGTAGGCGCACCCGAATTCCGGCGCAGGTGCCAAGCCGATGGCGGCAAGACGGCCAAATGCTGCATTCTCCCCCTTGGGCTGGTCTGCGAGAACGCATAATAAGGGGGGGGTTTGGCTTGACTGCCTCGGCCTATGTATGTTCCCGAGTCACGCGGTAGCCCACCCAGGGGTTCAGGCTTTTGAGGACGTCAGTCTGTCGCCCGCGGGAACGGAAGTTGAGATGAAGGGATCAGTGGCATGGATCGATGGGTCTTTTTTTTTCATATCTTCTTCTGGGCATGGCATTGCAGGCATCGTGCCTCGGGTCCCTCTGCTGGGGCTCTGGATGAGTTCTGTCTCCTGGTCCCTTGGGAAATGACAAGGGGGCTTGCGGTAACTGGTCTGGATGCCATGAGATACTATGTTCGGGTGCCTTTCTCAATTCACGGAATCGCTTTTATCGGGGTTGAAGTCTCCAGTGCACATGGGGACTTGCGTGAGATCGATTATCTAGTACATACTCGTGCGAGCCATCATTGAAAGGCTCCTCCCAGGGAAGAACTTGGGTGCTGTGATGGCCTCTCGAGGTCGAGTAGATTGCAGATTGCAGATTACATAATCCGACTTCCAAGAGGACACTTCAAGTTTCTCTTCTGAAGCTGTCCCCAGGAACTTGAAGTTTCACGAGCACACGGGGCACAGAGCATCGTCTCCAGCGCGAATAAGCTCCCGCAAACACAGACAACACAGCAAATGCGTCAAATGTCTCTTGTACTCTCAATAATAGTACGAGTACGGAGTACAAAGAGAGTGACAGATGCCGACCTCGTGAGTGGCTGAATGTTTCATGGTCGCAGGCTCGAATCACATGTAGTCGTCGAAGTGCCCCGTCCTCGTACATCAATACATTCAGTGGGCCAACTTCGAGGATGAGCTCGGCTCCACAGCGGCGCCAGGACACCAAAGCACAGTCTGTGATGAACCGAATTCACGCACTGTGAGACCGCCGCCTCCTGCCGTGAGCGCCCGCACTTCATGTTGATCATGGATTGATCAATGCCTTCGGGGCACTGTGCGTGCGCAAAGACGGCATAATGCACACGACGCGCGAGTCAGGGCCCTGCAGGAGGGGGGATCCACGACACAGTGCGAAATGATAACAACGGATCATGCCCCCCCCCTCCCTCCCTCCCTCCCGGCATCCAGGGCTGCTGTGGGGAAGCGCGCTCAGGCCAAGTCTGGGGAAGTGGGGCACAGTGCGCAAGTCGCGCCATTGCGGGGCCGGGGCGCCTGGCTTTCTCGCCTTAGCTCCATCCGGGGGCGGGGGCATCGCTGCTAGGATGCTCCGTACTCGAAACACGACTACTACGGAGTAACTACGGAGTAGTACGAGTATGGATGGGAGGGCCACCGGCAGCGACGCGGCGACGGGGGCGGACGGGTCCCTTGAAAATCTGGGGTAAAACGACGAGGACTTGAAAAAGGAGGTCGATCGTGTGATTGACGGATTGAGATATGGAGTATCAATCTGGATGTTTGGAATGGAGATACCGCATGTACTTTGTATGTACATACATGACGGCTGGTGGCAGCAAGTTGCTGAGACGTGCCTGCCGACGTCGAGGGCTGCAGAGCGCGGCAGGAAGGAGGCAAGGGCTGGCAGGGTCGCTGTTGCATTCATCAAATTTGTACACCGATCCATCCATCGACTGGCAACTTGTGCAATCCCAGGCCACGACAGGCTGGCGCATGCACGATAGGTATACTGGTAACCGCCTGTCTTTCAGTGAGGGCGCGTTTCAGCCCAGCAGCGACAAGCAGGGCAGGGCAGGGCAGGGCAGGGCTCAAGTCAGTACATTGATGTCACGGTATTAATCAATAGATCAGGAAGACGTAATCGCAGGCAGCACTGCCAACAAGAGGCAGACTGAATCCGGGGGAAGCATCAAGTCAATCGCTCGCTCAACTTTAACGCTCGTCGGCTCCAGACTACCCAGTTGTAGAGGTATGGATCTACACCGTACGATAGCAATCCGTTCCCAGCAAAGCACCACAGCTTTTGGATTCGTATTGTTCCCCGTACTCGAGCTGTTCTTCGCAGGTCCAACTCAGGCAGGAGATCGAGCCGGATGGAAATGGCCTGATGGATGTCATGGCTTGCAATATTAGCCTATAGGACGCGGAGCTGGGGCGACGGGCTGGCGTGCGCGCCCCCTCCTCGCCACTCGTCTCTTCTGCGGTCCCTGCCCAACATGGCACACTTGGAGCTGTTTCGGGCGCTCGTCCGGGGGGTTGCGAGAGGAAGATGGAGGGCTCATTGTTCTATTCGGTTGGGTCGAGTCGACTTATAGTACATTACGTCGGAGGACTCTGAGGACGAGGAGATTTGGGGCCAGCGGCGAGGTCGCGTGAGGTGCCTCCTCCCATGGACTGAGGAACTTTGAACTTGTCGGACTCAGTGCCAAGCAGTGATGGATGTCCTGTGTCCAGAGGGAGCGGTAGAACCAAGGTCGCCGCTACATTAGCGATGAATCCGTCTGCCCATTTATGCCAGCCTGAGGCCCGGCAACTCAGCCTTGATGCGATCGGCGATCGTCACGGGTTGTCCAGCTGCAAGCTGCTCAGATGTATCCTATACCGGCGAGATACCAGCAGGCGACATCCGTCTACTCCGTAGCTCGAACCTTCCCTGGCAGCTTGAACGGGTCGAAGCTGCCGTCCGGGGGGGCGGTCTCTTGTTGTCTGGGGGAGGAAGGTGCGAGGCACGCAGCTGCCAGTCCGCCCGCCCTTCCCGTCACCTTTATAAAAGGGAAAGAGGCACTGGGCGCATTCCATTCCTTCTCCCTCCCGCCTGACCAGCACCAACTCTCCCAGCTTTTCTCCATCCTCCTCGAGCCTCCTCCATCACAACTTGCATCTTCCATCAATCCATCACCGCCATCTTCATCTTCTCTCATCAATCCCTTCCATCAAGCGACTCGCCTCCTCCACCCTCAGAGCACCTCCTACCACTTTCCAACGCCTCCCGCGTGAAGAACTCGCTTCTTCCGGTACGCTTTCCCCATCCACTCCACCATCGCCTCCGCCCGGGCACTCATGTCCCCCTCCCTCCTCCCTCCGTCCCTTCACTGACTGTCGCCTCTCAATCCAGCACATAAAAGAAACAACATCCACCTTAATCCAATCTAGACCCTCCACAATCAAAATGGCTCCTCGCGTCCCCCGCCTCCCTGCCGCCAGGCGCTCGGAAGTCGTCTGCGTCGGTGCCGCCGGCGTCGGCGTCCTCGCCCCGATCTACCTCATGATGCCCGGCGCCGAGGAGAGGATGGCCCGCCAGACGGCCAAGTGGGCGCCCCGCTGGGAGCGCAACATCAGCTACTTCACGCCCCGGGCCGAGCGGACGATCCAGCGCATCGAGCCCCCCGTCGCGCGGGCCGTGCAGAAGATCCCCGAGAAGCTGCCGCTCGAGAAGATGGCAAAGGGCATGGAGAGACGCATCAAGTGGGGCATCGACCACTTCGGGCCGAAGAAGAACTGAGTGAGGGTTGACAGTGGACCGAAGCTCTTGATGATGCTTCGCATACTCCACTCGGACACGGTTGATGTCGATGTTGACGTCGATGTTGACGTCAAGGTCCTCGTGTGATGAATCGGATCATTGGTTCGAGGGCGGCCTCTTGCGGTCTTGGCTTGCCCTCTGGCGTTTGCGGAACATGCGTCTTTCCCGGGGTCGTCTTTGTTTTCTTTTCCTCTCCTTTCCTCGCTTCATCGGTTGGCTGGCTCGTCGTCTCTCGAGTCGACATCATCTCGACGCTATGTCATTTCAGAAGCTTGTCTTGGAATTCCGAGCAAGGGCAGAACAGAGTCGAAGATCGGTAGTAGTAGCCATCGTATCAATCCAGTGACAATACATTGATTGAGATATACGACATTCGACGTTCGACATGCCCTGCCGTGGTGACCCACACCTCTCATCGTCGTCAGGGATCACTGCCGACTACTAAGTCATCGTCAGTGATTGCATACTCGTAGTACTCGTAGATGCTGATCGAGAATGGCTTAGTATCGCTTACCCGCCCCAAGGGTGAGCCTGGCAGAGCAGAGCTCGTCACCACAACGGCATGATTCTCATCCAGGAAGCTCTCCTCACCCCACCTCACCCCTTGGCAGCCAAGAGCTTCCGTCATCATGTCTTGTATGGAGCACAGGTAGACGTCGATAGCGCAGGGACCGGCTCGAGCCTTGCCCAAAACTTCCCAAACGCCTCGGCTTCTCACAATGTCTTGCCATCGCCAAGCCCCTCGACAAGGCCGCCGGGTGGCTTTTCACCTCACCGAAGGCCAAACTCTAGTTGCCTACTTACCCCCTTCCCATCATGGTCTTCCTCTTCATCCTTTGTGAGCCCGCCGAGTTCCTCGCCGTCCGGCTTACGGAGCGGCAGTAGTCTGGAGCATCGTCTTCCAAAATCCCGCAGATATAATCCCTAGATGGGCCGCTTGTCAAGCACAAACTTTGCGGCACCCTCCCCCCTCCCCCCTCCCCTCCCCCCCTTTTTCAACCTCTCAGGGAAAGTGGTCCAGAATCTCACTCATGCCTCTCTCAATGCAGGTTTCATACTCGACGGTCGTTCATGACGAGTCGCATTCCTGTGCGTGAGATGGAGGATGCCGCATCCGTAAGCGGCCCATTCTGCGAGCTGGCAGTGGCTTTTTTTTTTTTTTGCCCCGAGGGATCTGTCGATCGATCCATTCGATACTCCGAACTCCGTACATGCAGATAGGATCCATCAGTGTCTGTGACGATCATTGTTTGTGCCCGTGGACCTCCAGGTTTCCCGTCCTCCGTACCTGTAGTAGATACAGCACGCCATCAATGGATCTCTCCACGTGGATTGCGCGTCCCATCCATCACATGGATGGATCAATGTTTCGTTCCTGAATGGCGGGGGGAAACTTTGCTGTGTGCCACACACACAATGCCGTGGATCTTTTGCTGGATGGGAGAAAAAAACGCCGATGCAATGTCTAGCCCCCCCCTCTCCCCCCCCCTTATTGCGCGATCCTCGACGGAGGAGGCAAAGCGTGTTCCTTCTTGTGGACCGACTCGAGGGGCATTGCCGACGTAGATAAGAAGTAGGAGCTGCAACCAGAGTAGAGCCTAGACACGCCGTCGACGACTCCAAGCATCGAGTTTCTGCATCATTCTTCGAAAAAAAAAAAAAACGAAAAACGCATCGACAAGTCTGCCCACGCCCTGGCATCGCCTCGCTCCCGAACTCAACCTGCAACGATCGACACGAGCTTCCACCACAATGGGACTGCTTGAGGGATCCGCCTTCGTCACAGGCGCGGCGTCCGGTATGTCTTTGATCCATGCTCCCCTTCTTCTTCTTCTTCTTCTTCTTCTTCTTCTTCTTCTTCTTCTTCTTCTTCCACGACTACGAGGTGTCCACATGCTGACTGCCCCCCGCCCCCCTTCCCGGCCACAGGAATTGGGGAGGCCGTTGCCCACGCGTTCGCCGAGCACGGCGTCACGCAACTCGCCATCACGGACATCGACGCGACGAGGCTCGAGCGAGCCGCAGTCGAGCTCCGGCGAAAGTGGCCCGGCGTCGAGGTCCACGCGTTCAGGCTCGACGTCACCAAGTCGCAGGAGGTCAGGAGCGTGCTGGCCGACATCGTCCGGCGCTTCGGGCGGCTGGACATTGCCGTCAACAACGCCGGGATCGGCGGCGCGCTGAAGAAGACGGACGACTTCAGCGACGAGGAGTGGCTCGAGGTGGCCGACGTCAACATGAACGGGGTCTTCTGGTGCCATCGGGAGCAGATCAGGATCATGCTCAAGCAGGAGTAAATCCCCCCCCCCTCTTACCGAGTCCCATCCCCCAGCACAAGCCCTTCTATCTCGAGAGGCGCCAACGCGAGAGACTGACGGAGAGCGTGCGCGGCAGGGATCTCGGCAGGGAGCGCGGCAGGGGATGCATCATCAACGTCGCCTCCCTATACGGCGTGGTCGGCCCCCAGAGCGGCATCGACCGCACGGCCTACTCGACCACCAAGCACGGTAAGCCGGGCCCCGATCTCATCCCCATCATGGTGTCCCACCAGGCGCCATCTGATGCTGATCTTTCCCCCCCGGCCTCGCCGCAGCCGTCACGGGCCTGACACGCGCCGACGCCCAGTCCCACTCCGGCTCCGGCATCCGCATCAACGCCCTCTGCCCGGGCTACGTCGTTACCCCGCTCATCGAGATGGGCAAGGGCTCCGACGACCCGGGCCACCCGCTGCACACGCACAAGATGCAGACGCCCCTGCGCAGGCTCGGCGACCCGGCCGAGGCAGCCAACGGCGCCGTGTTCCTGGCCTCGCGCCTCGCGAGCTTTGTCAACGGCACCGCGCTCATCGTCGACGGGGGGTACTCGGCCGCGTAGGCGGGGACACTCTGCGCGGGAGGGGTAGGAAAGAGGGGGGGGGAAAGGGCCCGGGCAGATACGTGTATCTTTCACGAAGACATGGCTGTAGAATCAAACGTTCGTTCGTTCGCTCGCTGGTATTTTCTTCTCGATTCCTGAACGTTTCTGTATTGCGCCCGCTCGCCGCTTTCACCTCGTATGTCCCGTATCTTCATCCTCCCTCATCCTGGGCAACTCCTTCGCCGCATGCCCCAGCACCACTGCGCACAACCCGTCAGCAATCCAGCCTCTCCTCTCCTCTCTCTCTCTGTGTGGGTGTGTCTCTGTGCGTGAAAGTATTGATGCATCCCACTCACGTCGGTCGAACAAATACCAGCTCGTCACCAGCAATATCGGCAGCGCAATAATGCTCGACACCCACCGCCGCCCCGCGCTCTTGTACCGCGCCTCGTACGCCCTCTTCTCCTCCCTCCTCCGCGCCTCCTGCTTCTCCCGCTCCTCCCGCTCCCCGTGCCGCCTCAGCCGCGCAGCGCGCAGCGCCGCCTCGCGCGCCTCCGCCGTGCGCATGGCGTGCGCGTCCTGCTGCTGGCCCTCACGCGGGGGCGGCCTCGTGGCGAAGCATGAGTGCGGCGGCGGGAGGAGAGATATGGGCGAGGTGCGAGTTCGTGGGCTTGCGTGGTGCGGGGGGTGATGGGACACTGGCCGCAGGGCTCGGTGGGCCATTGACGGTCTGAGCATCGTGAATGGAGGTTCGGAATCGCTCGCTCGCTCGCTCGCTCGATGGAAATGCAATGCTCAATCAATTGGCCGCTCGGGGGGTGTTGCGCGGACTGAGAGTCGCGATTCGTTCTTCGGATCGTCGTTGCGGGTGGTTGGAGGAAAGAAAAAAAAATATTTAGTTGGAGGGGCCGCGTCGGGGATTTTAGATCGATCACGACAAAGGCGCTCGGCATCGCGGCCACCACAGCCACGCACAGTCTCCGCTATGAATGAGAACTACAAGATTCTTCACTGCTTTGTTATAGATTTCAAGATTCCGCTCTGAAAGTATGCAATTCGATATTCGTCGCCAGTCTTGGGCCATCTTCGACAGGCACACATCATGTCCATCAAACTATGCGTCTTCACGCCTCAGCATGCTTTTCGCGCCCCGTTTTCAACAAGCCTGCTAGACCAGCCCGCTAGACCAGCCCGTCATTCCAAAGGGAAAAAGCACAAAAGACCGTTTCTCTATTTCAAGACTCGTCACCCGTCGCTCTCGCCTCCAACGCCTTTCTCGCCCGCTCCCTCCCCTCAATCGTCATCCGTATACCTCGGTCCACTTCCGGCCGGTGTTTCCGGGCCGCCGTACGCGGCCGGCGTCGGCGCGCTATAGCCCGAGTATCCGGCTGCCGAGGGTGTCGGGGCTCCCGCCGCGGGAGTGGGCGCTGAGTCCGCCCCTCCCCATCCGCCTTGCCAGCCGCCCGCGGGCGTCGGCGCCCCCAGCCCGGGAGTCGGGGCATTGTACGCACCCGGGGTCGGCGCGCTGAGCGCTCCAGGCGTGGGTGCCCCCATGGCGCCTCCAGGGGTCGGCGCATCGTAAGCCCCCGAGGACGCGTGGTCGTGGCCGTAGTTCCAAGAGTCGTTGCCGCTCGCGCCGGGGGTCGGTGCGGACACGCCCCACGCCGGCGTCTTCGAGCCCGACGACCAGTCCCCTCCGCCTGCGCCGCCGTAGGCCGGTGTGCGCGAGCCAGCGCCGTAGGTGTCGCCCGCCGCGGGCGTCCTGGCACCAGACTGCCAGGCGGGCGTCCGGGTCCCGGAGCCGTAGGCTGTGCGGTTGCCATCGTAGGGATTGACTGTGCGCGAGCCATCGTTCCAGGCAGGAGTTCGAGAGCCCGAATAATCCTGACCTTTCCAGGCCGGCGTGCGACCACCACTTGCGGCAGGTGCTGCGATTATTGTTAGCAAGAAAGAATAAAAAAAAGAAATTGCACATGAATCGATGGGAGGGTTTCTCGCAACTTACTTCGTGAGCCCCAGGCAGGAACGCGTTCGGCCCCGCCAGAACCCATCGGCGTCCTGGATCCTCCCTGCCAGCTGGGGACCCTATCCCCGGAGCCGCGGCCCATCCCGTTGAAGCCGGGGCGGCCACCCCTGCTGTTGGGATCGATGTTGGCGCCGGTGTTCTTGTCCTTGAAGTTGAGACAATCACGAGCGACCGTGATCGTCTTGCTCTTGGTATGTAGCTCGACTCGCGCATGTGTATCGGTCGTGTCCTTGACGATTCCCAGCAGACCCTTGTACGCGCCCTTCTTGATGATGACGGTCTGGTTGATGGCTCGGTCCCTTCCAAACGCCTTGGGCGGCTGGAGAGGCTTGTTCTCGCCGCCGTTCTTGTGGATCTTCAAGGCCGGGTTCATCGCCGACAGATCGGGGCCCGAAGACGTGGCGTTGACGCGACCACCCTTGGCGGCGATCGTGTTCACCATGCTCGCCTTGGTGACGAACACGCCGGCGTTCTCATTACTATTATTGGTGTGGAGGAAGATGTAAGAGCGGTGGATGTGGATGATTTTGCCCTGGCGATGCTGGCCGGTGAACTCCTTGACCACGTCGTCGAGACGGATCTCGGAGCCTTCGCGGTCGGCAGCCACCGCCTGCTTCCGCTTGGGCAGCTTGTTGGAAATCTGAGACGGCATCACCTGTCGGGTGTCTCCGTACTGGTCGAGGATGGCGAGGGACTCGCGGTCCACCTTGACCACGCAGCCGACCGTGGTAGGGTCGAGCTGGACGAGGTCGAAGAGCTCGAACTGGCCGAGCGAGCCCTGTCCGCCGATATCGCTTGCCTCTCGCAGGTCCTTGCTAAAGACCGTGACTTCGTTGTTCGTCTGGTCCGTCAACATGGTGACGCGGTCCTCGGAGATCTTGACCACCGTTCCGACCTCGTCCTGGAACTTGCTGCCGCCAATGACCTTGACGTGGTCGCCAATCTTGAAGCGCTTGCGCAGGCCCTTGATGGGGACCTCGATGGTCTGACCCTTCAGGTCGCCTTCGGTGACGAACATCGTCACGATGTCGCCCTGGACATTGGTTGCTTTGCCGACCACCCCTCTCTGCTCTCCCGAGTAGACCTCGATGATGTCGCCGGGGAGATACGTGACCACGGTGTTGCTGTCCTTCAAGCTGGCGGCAAGGGCCTTGAGATCGAGGTTCTCCGTGCCATCTTCGGCGCCCGAGGCGAAGCGGGTGACCTCCTCGAGCGATGGGTTCACATCCGTGACGATGAGCTGCTGAATCTTGATGTCCTTCACCTGGAAGCCGTTCTCGAATTCGTCGCTCATATATGTCCAGGTGTTGGTGGTCGGGTTGCCCTGGATGTTCCGCGGGTGACGTTTCCGCGCCTCGACCTCGCTGAAGAGCCTCTGGGGCGGTCGCGGTCCGATGCCCGGGACCCGCTTGCGCTTTCCGTCCGCCGTGAGGTTCAGGGCGTCGTCGCGCATACCATAGTCCAGTCTGGGGATGAAGCGGACTCTGGCTTCCAAGCCGTTCTCCGTGACATCGAGGACTTGGGCCAGATCACCGCTGTGCTTGGGCGGCCTGCGCAGTCGCACCCACGCGCCGGGCTCCAGCGTCGGGGTCTTGGTGACGCGCAGGAGCTCGGGCATGTCCTTGATGTCGACCAAGGTCAGCTTGGAGTGGGGGTAGACGTTGAGCAGGCCGTCGAGGGCCACGAGGATGTCCGTCTGTCTCCTCGTCTCGACGTAGATGAAGCTCTTCATGACGGAGTCGGGGCCGCCACGCTCGAAGGCGGCGGTGATGGCCAGTTCGTCCTTTGTTCCCCTCCGCTCCTCGACACGCTTCATGATGGACATGATGACCTCGCGCTCCTTGCCCTCCTTGCATCGCACGGCCCAGATGCTGGGGTCGTCGACGCTGGGGAGGAGCAGGCGCTTGGGGACGACTGCAGAGTCGCCGAAACTCTTGCCGGAACGTCTGTTACCGTACCGCTGCCGTAGGATCTCGGCCTGTTTCTCCGCGTCCATGCTGGCTTCCATCTCTCGGCGTCTGTCGAGCTCGCGATGCCTCCTATCGTCGTCGAGCCGGGCGCTCTCGGCTATGTCATCGGGATGGGCGTTGTCGATGAAGTCTTCTATCTCTTCACCGTCTTTTTCCTCATCGCCGTCCTCGTCCTCGTCGTCGACTTCGGCTTCGATATCGAAGAAGGCATTACGTCGGTCTCGCCTGCGCTTCCTACGGTGGCCCTTTTCATCGAGAGCATGTGAGCGGTCAATCCAATCAAGCCGTCGTGCGACCAATGTGCGACAGGTGTCGATCGTCAAGGCCTTACCTGCTGAACGTCGTCTTCGTCTTCGTCGTCCTCGTCCTCCTCGTCCTCGTCATCGTCACGACCGCGGCCCCTTCCTTCTTCTTCCTCCTCCTCCTCCTCCTCCTCTTCCTCGTCTTCTTCTTCATCGGCCCGACGTCGAGGTTTCGAGGGAACATCGTCTTCTTCGTCATCGTCATCGTCGTTGTCGCCACCGCCATTGCGACGAGGCGGGCTGCTCTCGCGGTTATCGTCTGAGCCCTGGTTCCCACCCTCGTCGTCCGACATGTCGGCAGGCGCAGGGTTGAAGTCCTCCTCGTCTTCCGAGTCATCGAACCGGGGAGGAAGTCCGGACGCCATTTTGGAAGAGGTTCAATTCGTGAGACCCTTTTCGATATTACAGCCTGATAAAGAAAGATGGAAGAACGGTAAAAGAATGCTAGGCGATGGGGTTGAGACACCAAGAAGAATGAAATGGGAGAAGGTGAACGATGTTCCTGTATCGAGACCGAAAGAGCAACTTGGCGACGCGGCTAATCGTCGGCTACAACGCGCTCAGCTCCGGCGCTAAACCTTTCTGGAAGAAAGATTTCTACCGATAAATCTATGATACGCTAAACTTGAAAAGGGAAAAAGGCTCCACTCTCTACCTCTAAAAAGGTCAAGCGCTTCATCATATTTCCCCGAAGACTTTGACCAATCAGAATAGATCTGATTACCTAACTTGGCCTCCATTATTTTGTTTCTCCCCAGAAAATCGCGGGCGGATATGCGAGCAGCTTCAAAAGGCTAAAGCGCCATCTCTCTCGCGCGGACCTCGGCATTGATCGACAGTACAGGCGAGGATGCTACCATGACCCCGGCAAGATGTCGTTGAGACAGCATCTACCAGTAGCTACTATCCTGCGCCCCCAACTCAGCCTTTCCATGCCTCAGACGCGTCGAAATAGTCCTCCTTGAATCATTGATCTCACCCAAGCCAGCTCGCCATGAAAGCCGTTGTGATCAAGGAGTTCCGGGACACCCTGGACGAGGTCGCCGTGTCGGACATCCCCCGGCCGGAACCGAAAGCGGGTCATTTCATCGTCAAGGTCATCGCTTCCGGCGTCAACTTCGTCGACTTCTTATACGTGAGTTGAGCCAGTCATCATAGGGGGAACGTTCTGCGCATCAGCACCATGGATCTTCTGGTTCTCAAAGGCTCTTCTTGTCTGACCAACAATGCTGACAATGTACTCTCTCCTCTAGGCTCGAGGCAAGCACCAGAACAACAAGACCCTGGTCGTCCCCCCGTTCATCCTCGGCATCGAGTTCGCCGGCATCGTCGTCTCCGCCCCTCCCAACGCCCAGTTCCGCAACGGCGACGCCGTCCTGGGCTCCTACTACGGCACCTTCTCTGAGTTCATGACCATCCCCGCCGACGGGGACTACCTGCACCGCATGCCCCGCGGCTGGTCCTTCACCGAGGCCGCCAGCCTCGGCGCCACGCTGCCCGTCTCCCACGGCGCGCTGGTCCTCGCGGGCCGCCTGCGCGCCGGGGAGACGGTCCTCGTGCACTCGGCCGCCGGCGGGCTCGGCGTCATGGCGGTCCAGGTCGCGGCGGCCATGGGGTGCCGCGTCATCGGGACGGCCGGGTCCGACGAGAAGTGCGCGTACGCGCGGTCCTTCGGGGCCGACGTGTGCCTCAACTACAACGACGCGGGGTGGCCGAAGCGCGTGCTCGAGGAGACGGGCGGGAGGGGCGTCGACGTCGTGTACGACCCGGTGGGGCTGGTCGACCTGAGCCTCAAGTGCGTTGCGCACAGGGCGCGGGTGCTGGTGGTGGGGTTTGCGGCGAGGGAGGGACAGATGGAGAAGATTGCGATGAATAGGGTGCTGCTCAAGCAGGCGAGCTTGATTGGATATGTGAGTGCTTGAGGGAAGGATTT
>NQYQ01000002.1:758664-788116 GCA_003055925.1 Escovopsis sp. Ae720 | reverse complement strand
GGGGGGAGGGGGGGGGGCAGACCATGGATATGATGATGACTTTGGGTGCTATCTTGGGGGCCGAGGACGGGAGGGCGCCGGCAGGACGGCACAGACAGGCTGCGAGAGCAAGCAAGGCACGCGCGAGAAGCATCTTGCCGGAGAATGCTTGATTCGTCGATTCCCTAGAGTATGTAAGATGGTGGGTGATATGCGATCTGTACGCGGTCGTCTAGTCGAGGGTCATGACGTCGGAGTCTTAGAGCTCCCCCCTATCTATGTCCTCTTCTCTTTTTTTGATTCTTCCATGTCTTTTGACACTCGCTTATACGTGAGTGGGGATGGCGGGCGACGTTCAAGCTTAAATATATGACTGGACAAGGGAGGGCTCGGAGAAAGGGAGTCGATCGTTTGCTTGCTCCGATTAGAGACAGGCAGGGAGTGAGAGATCAGAATAGGGGGGGGGAATAGATCAATGTGAGCGTGGGCCTCGTGGATTCCGTGGATGCTCGTGTCACACATACGCGATGAAGGCCTTGACGGGAGCATGGCTGGCACGTCTGGGAGCCCCTGGCCTTTGCGAGGACACACCTGTTTCTTCTTGTCACTGGCCAGTTCGAAAGCACGTCATGGACAGACGATGGTAGTCTTTAGTCTTTAGTCTTTAGTCTTTGCCCCGTGAGCGTTTCGGGGTCAGTCCGTATGGGTAGCGAGACTCGAGAGTCAGTGAGCTTCGGGGTCTAAGCGACGGCGCTCGGGGTCTTAGATAGTCGAGAGACGGGTCTCAGCGCTGGCCGAGAGCCTCGATCGAATCGAGGCGTGAATGCGTCGACCCTCATCTCCCGCACGAGGCCCATCCGAGAATGGCGCCGAGAAGGATGGAGGCGGGTTTGTTGGTCGAAGATGCGAAGATGATGGAAGTCAGAGAGAGAAGCTGGAGCTGTTTCATGAGAGATTCGGCCGCCTCGATCGAGGGAGGGAGGGAGGATGCGTCTGTTTGCGGCATTCCGTTCGGTCCACATGCTGCACGCGATTCTGTCCCGCATGTTCATTCTCCTCCCCTTTCCCCCCCGTATCTCCCCCCCCCCCCCCCCCCTGGTTCTTTCAACCTGGATTTGGAGATGTACCAGTAGCCTCGTCGACGCAGAGCTCGTCGCTGATTGACCGGCTGTTTGCTCGCTTCGGTGCAACTCTGGGAGTGGGAAGACCCGGGGGGGGGGGGGGTGTCAATCAGTTGTATCTGTGAGATGGCGTCGGGTGGGACGGTCTCGGGAAGGGTGTGACGCTTTCACTAGCCGTTTGAGATGCGGCAAAGGGCCGGGGAAGGGAGCCCATTGGTGGCCGCAAACGAGTGTCTGGGTGGGACGGGGGAAGTAGCGAGAGATTCAGTCAGCGAGGATCTCGGTATTATATCAGACTCGGTTCGGGGACAGGAGGACATGGACTCGTCTGGATAGAGATGATCGTGATGAGATGCATACCTTAGTAGTTGAGGGGTCGCTCGAGACGATGGCCTGCGGGGAAGAAGGGGAAGGGGTGGGGGAGGGGGAGGTGATTGGCGAGATAGTCGAGTGCCAAGGAGGATGGCATCAAGTGATCGTGGAGAGGGGGATATATTGGATGCACTGGATCGTTTTGAGGAGTCGAGCTGTGCCATCGGTGATGGTTTCCTGTAGAGGCAGTGGTTGATTGATTACATATGTGGGGGGAGTGGAGTTGGCATCGAGTTTTGAGGCCATCGCGAGTCGAGGTTTGTGTAGGGTTGGTCTAGGGTAGGGAAGGTTGCAGTCTGTGGCGGGCACGGCATGGATTGACGCACATATCTTGAATGTCCAATCTGTGGAATGGCTGTGCAGTCTTCATGTTCTTGGAATTACTTGTGCTTTCCGGAAGCCCGGATGCTCGAATCGAAGATGGATCGATCCATCCAGCATTGGATCTTCTCGATGCTACACACACAATCGCCGATGACTCAATGAGGTTTGCAGAGCAGGGATGGGCATCTGGGTCGAGGCACTTTTAATCAATCACGCATCGAGCCGCTGGATGTGGCGGCACGGCGACGCCGGTGAGGTGGACACCAGGTGGACACCCCGGCCAAGCCTCACCCAAGCCTCCTCCGCGCAGATCGACCGTCACTGGGCTTGGAGGTGACTGAAGAGCACTGAAGAGCCCTGGAGAGCACTGAAGAGGCCCTGAACATAGGAATGGATCAATTGATTGGATCAAATATTGGAGGATGGAATCGACTCGATGCACGGAGGTTGATGAATCAACTACCCTATACCAGTGGCATGTAGTAGCTCTAGGGTATGTACGACATCAAATCGAGCTGGATCTTGATTAAAAATATTGATTGATGTCCAGCATTGGATTAATATTCTCTGATTTCCACTCCATCACAAGCATCACCGACCTCCATCGACCTCTCGGCTGAACGCATTCTCCCCCCCCACCTGCACGAATTCATCCATCCACCATGTCATTGATCTATCGGCTGTCGGCCATCCGTCGCCCGTCTTGCCTCCTCGCCCGAGCAAGCGGCACGCTTGGTACTTGGCGGACAGGGATCCCGGAAGTTTGACAGACGTACTCGTAATCCTTCGGCCGTCAAGACTCCATCAAAGAGGGGGGGGCCGTCTCAGGATATCGGTCTACAGGTACGAGTGCTCCGCACGAGAAGGGAACAATAACAACATCCATGGCCCAGGAACGCGGGGCCCTCTTGGTGAGTACCGGTTTATGTACGGCCTACCAGTACTCGTGTGGGGAACGATGGACACCTGAGTCCTCGTACTCGTCAATACCTCAATCTCGTGATTTGGACCAGGCCAACGTCCAACATTGTCCCCAATCACATAGCCAGCTCACTTTGGACTGACTCGACGCAGTTGTTCGCCGACCGCCTACGAGTACTCCCCAAGCAAAGCTCGGCGCCCCGAAAGAGCTCGGCTGACCTCGGGGGCTCGGCCATGGCTGCTCGAGTCGATCATCTTCTCCGCCCCGGTCTCGAGGTTCTTCGCTTTCTGCATGCACTTGCAGCGGTTCATCCTGCAGGGATCACCCTCCCTCGGTGCGACAGGCACTAGACTGAACCAGGGCCAGCGCAGCATTCCGAGCATCGAATAAGAAGAGCGACGTCTGCCTGCCCATGGGGTCGACATTCCCAACCCGGCTCTTGTCCCTCTTCCGCCCGCCGCAAGGGAAAGACCTCGACGGAGTACTACTACGACTACACGAGCTGTTCCCACACTGCTTTGCGCCCTCTCCGACGTCGACCGAGGAATGTGAAGACAAGTCATCCATCCGAATCTCGGAGCCAGATGTTGCCCAAACATCTGCGCCGCCTCCATGGACGGAATCGCATCTTCCAGCCGCCCTCCGCCCCGCCATGCTGAGCCCGCCGCGATAGACCGGCACAACCGAGAAGCCATTGCGGTCCTCAGAGCCGCCATCCGTGGCGAAGCCCCGATACCCTCCAACCACTTCGCATTCACCCCTTCTCAGCTCCACAGACTCCTCACCGAGCGCAGTCTTGCCGCGCTTGCCGTCTTCGGTGGTCTCGATGGCCTCGCCCTCGGCCTGCGCACCCATCTCGCCCACGGGCTGAGCGTCGACGAAACGACCCTCGACGGCACAGTCACCTTCGACGAGGCCCTCGCCGCCGCGCGCGATGGCCGCCTGCCCGACATCCTCCCGGTCGATCCCCTGCCGACTCGCCCGACCCTCACTTTCCAGACGAGCGATGCTTCCGGCGTACAATTCGCCCATCGCAGGCGCATATTCGGCGCCAACAGTCTTCCCAGGCTGCGCCAAAAGTCCTTCTTCCAGCTCATGTGGATCGCCTTCAACGACAAACTCATCATTCTTCTCGCCATCTCCGCCTGCATCTCCTTGGCCATCGGCATATACCAGTCCGTCGTCGACCAGGCCCTCTCCAAGATCGAGTGGGTCGACGGCGTGACGGTCGTCGCAGCCATCGTCGTCATCGTCCTCGCCAGCGCCGCGACTGATTGGCAGAAGAACTACCGATTCAAGAAGCTCGTCGAGCGCAACCAACAGCGCAATGTCACCGTCCTACGGTCCGGCAGGGTCCAGCAGGTCTCCGTCCGCGACATCATGGTGGGCGATATCGTGCACATCGAAGCCGGCGAGGTCGTCGTCGCAGACGGCGTCCTGGTGCAGTCGTCAAGTCTCTACATTGACGAGTCGTCCATCACCGGTGAATCCGAGCTCCTCCTCAAGTCTGCCCCAGACCATGCGCAACCGCTTCTCGGGAACGCCGACCCCTTCATCTTGAGCGGAACGACGGTCCGCCGTGGCATCGGCCGCTATCTCATCACCTCTATTGGCGCCAACTCGATCGACGGGAAGAACTTCATGTCTATAGGAGAGGGCGTCGACATCACACCCTTGCAGGAAAGGCTGGGCAGGCTGGGAAAACAACTCATTACCTTTGGCGCCGTCGCCGGTCTTGTCTACTTCATCATTCTCTTCATCCGTTTCTTGATACGACTGCCGCAGCATCACGTGGGACCGACTGATAAGGCCGAGGCCTTCCTCCGCATCGTCATGCTGGCCATTGCCATCGTCGTCATCACAGTCCCCGAGGGGCTGGCCTTGAACGTGACCATCGCCCTGGCTTTTGCGACCAAGAAGATGCTCAAGGACAACAACCTCGTCCGCCTGATTCGGTCCGTGGAGGTCATGGGCAGTGCCACCTGCATCTGCTCCGACAAGACAGGAACTTTGACACAAAACAAAATGGCCGTTGTCGCCGGCCGTATCGGGCTCAGCCGCGAAAGCGGCTTTGACGACGGCCAGGTTTCACTCACCAGTTCCAGCGATCCCTCACACATCTCATACGAGCCGAAATATCCGACCTCAAGACTCTTCATGCCAACCCTCTCATCCGAGATCAGGGCGTTGATCAAGGACAGCGTGGCGCTCAACTCTACCGCCTTCGAGCGCGACATTTCCGCCGACTCCGAGTTCTTTGGCTCCAGTACCGAGACAGCTCTCCTCCACTTCAGCCGGGAGCACCTCGGAATGGGGGCGTTGTGCCAGGAGCGGGCAAGCTCCCCAGTCGTTGCCATGCTACCATTTGACTCCTCCCGCAAGTGGATGGCCGTGCTCATCAAGCTGGCCGACGGAAAATACCGATTACTGGTCAAGGGCGCAGCGGAGATCATCTTCGAGTACTGTGCCTACGTGATCGCCGACCCGACTTATCGTTTCACCACCTCTCACCTCGAGGAAGACGATCGTGCTTCTTTCTCTGCCGCCATCCAAGACTATGCGAACAACCTGCTTCGGCCCGTCGCCATCGCCTTCAGAGATTTCGAAGAGCACGAGGTCATGGAACGATCTGAGCAGGCAGGGGAAGGGGACGATGAGGATGGTGAGGGAGAGGGGGAGTCGTCCATCGTGAACCTCGAATGGCTCGCATCCGGAATGGTCTTCATCGGATTCTTTGGCCTGCGCGACCCATTGCGGCCCGAGGTGGTCGAGTCTGTTCGGAAATGTCAGGAGGCTGGCGTTTTCGTGCGCATGGTGACTGGTGACAATTTCCTCACCGCGAAAGCCGTGGCCTCGGAATGTGGCATCTACACCCCCGGAGGCGTCGCCATGGACGGGCCTACCTTTCGCAAGCTGACACAGGAGCAGCGCGAAGCCATCATCCCGCGCCTGCAGGTCCTGGCGAGGTCGAGCCCCGAAGATAAGGTCCTGCTGGTGACGTGCCTCAGGGACATGAAGGAAACGGTGGCCGTGACCGGTGATGGGACCAACGACGCCTTCGCCCTCAAAGCCGCCGATGTGGGCTTCGCCATGGGCGTGCAAGGCACCGAGGTCGCGAAAGTGGCCGCTTCAATCATCCTCCTCGACGACAATTTCGCTTCCATCGTCAAGGCCCTCGCATGGGGAAGGACAGTGATTGACGCCGTGAAGAAGTTCTGTCAGGTGTGTGTTTGTGCGATCATGATCCCCTCAATGTTTATTGAGGCTGTGAGACTAATGCCTTGGATAGTTCCAGTTCACCATCAACATCACGGCCGGCATCCTGGCTGCCGTCTCGGAGCTCGTGGGCGACTCGATCTTCACCGTCGTGCAGCTGCTCTGGATTAACCTGATCATGGACATCTTCGCCTCGATGGCGTTCGCAACCGATCACCCCTCGCCCGAGTTCCTGAAGCGGAAGCCCGAGCCCCGGAATGCGCCGCTCATCACAGTGACCATGTGGAAGATGATCATCGGACAGGCCATATACCAGTGCCTCGTCGTCTTCCTCGTCCACTACATCGGACTGGATCTGCTCAAGCCCGACCCTGCAGGTGATGGGGACAAGCTGCAGTCGCTGGTGTTCAACATCTATGTCTGGATGCAGTTCTTCAACCAGCACAACTGTCGCAGGGTGGACAACAAAGTGGACATTTACTATCAGGGGGTCTTGACCAACCACTGGTTCCTCAGCGTCCAGGCAATCACCATCGTCGGCCAGTTCGTCATCATGTTCAAGGGAGGCGAGGCCTTCGACACGAAGCCTCTGTCGGGCAGTCAGTGGGGCTGGAGCATGCTCTTCGGGATCATCACCATCCCGCTCGGCGCAGTCATTCGACAATTCCCGGACCGATATGTCGCCAAGGCCTTCCACTTCCTCGCAGAGCTCTATCGCACCGTGACGCGCCCACTGCGCAGCCGTCTCCCGCCGCTCAGGGGTACTGCACCCCCCGGCAGGCCCAGTAATTCGCAAACAGCAGTCGGCCCCGACGCCTTGGATGTAGATGCACACGACGTGGGCGGGGGCTCCTTGAACCCCGTGAAGCTGCACTCGTGGAACTCGTCATTCGGCCCCAGCTTCCGCAGCACGCAAGCCTCGCTGGGGAAGCAAGCCGCCGCGAGCAGCCTGGCAGAGACCGCCCTCGGCCAGGAGGCAGAGATCGACCTGCACAAGCTCATCGACGCCGCAAGGCAGGGAAGCCTGCCGGAGAACGAGATACTAGAGATCCATCCCCGGACGCTACAGAACGACCCGATCCTCACGCAGAGGTCGGGCGCGAACACCCCGCCGAGCCAGGATGCGGCCATACAGCGATACCTGTTCAGCCAGAAGAAGCGCGATGCGAGATCGACCCCGAGGAGGATGTCGTTGAGGCGCACGCCCGCTGGCGTCCCGGCGGCTGCGGCGGGCATCAAGCGGCCGCAGCGGGCGAGGACGCGGCCGACGGTTTCTCAGGGGTGGTTGACGTGGGAGGGTCTGCTGAGATCGAAGCGGCGATGAGATTCCGCATATGACTTTTTCCTCATGTCTCTCTTTTTTTTTTTTTTTTTTTTTTTCGTTTGATTTTTGAGATACCTTGATGACTTAGTACTTCCCTTCTTTTCTTTCCTTTACGGTGATAGAGTGGCTGGAGATCTTAGACTTGCATTATGAGCACATGATTGGCATTTATGCATGGATATATCTTGGTCATTTCGGGATCGCATCGCTGATGGCATCATTTGATTTACGGTTCTCACGATGATACTTAGGATCTATAGCATTGCCATCGAGAATGTACGGTGGACGCACAGGAGCCATCTTGAGTGAATGATAATAGAAGCTCTCTTTTTTCAGAGCATCGATTGTTCTCGACGAGCACCATTGATCACTCACACTGTCTTCTTGTGATTCTGGAGAAAAGATCATCTTTCTCGTCAGAAGTCGGGACCGCATGCACCGAGAATCGAAAGGGCATTCATCTCAGGCTCGTAGATTCAAACGTGCTATGTACATTTTCAATGTTGCTCTAAAATCTCGTGGCTCATCTCGTAGCGTCATGTGGTATTGTAAGAAAGGCTCCATCGCCGTAATTGCAAAGGAAAGCAAAAAAAAAAAAAAAAGACACGAAATCGAGGAACAAGGAGTGATCACGACTGTCCCCCCTTTACCAAATGCCGGAAAGGACCGCCCGCCTGCATCAGACTCTCGTAGCTCCCCTCCTGCACGACGACCCCCCCCTCGACCATGAGGATGTTCCCCGCCACCTGCATCATGTCCCTGCTGTGGGTGACGAGCACGATGGCCATGTCGCTCTCGGTCTCGCGCGCGCCGCAGCGCCCCGCGATGGCGGCGATGGTGTCGCGCAGCGCGGCCGAGGACGCGGCGTCGAGCGCGCTGGTGGGCTCGTCCATGACGAGCAGCTGGGGCTGGCGGACGAGCGCGCGGGCGATGCTGAGGCGCTGGGCCTGGCCGCCGGATAGGCTGAGGCCGCCGTCGCCGAGGGGCGTGGCGTACCCGAGCGGGAGGGAGGCGATGAAGTCGTGGAGGCCGACGGCGCGGGCGGCGGCGTGGACGTGCGCGGCGCCGCGGAGCGGGGAGCCGTCGGGGAGGCCGTAGGCGATGTTGTCGGCGACGGAGGCGGGGAAGAGGAAGGGCGTCTGGGAGACGTAGGCCATGCGGGAGCGGAGGTGCTGGGTGTCGAGGTGGGAGTGGGAGACGTTGGCGAAGGCGAGCTGGTGGGGGCTGGTGGGCGCGTAGAGGCCCATGAGGAGGGAGACGAGGGTGGACTTGCCGCACCCGGAGCGCCCGACGATGGCGGTGCATGAGCGGGGCCGGATGGAGAAGGATATGCCGTGGAGGACCTGCTCCTTGGGGTTCTGGGGGTATGCGAAGGACAGGTCCTTGACCTCGATGGGCAGGGGGGTGTCGATCTTGTATCGAGGTAGTATGTCTGACGCGGGGGATGATCCGTCTGTGGGCATTTCGGCGTAGTCGAGGAGCTGCTTTGCTGTTGCTTGGGCCATGGTGAGTTGCGGCAAGCCGCTCAGCAGTTCCGTGGCGTTGCCGATGCTGAAGAGCAGCAGGTTGACGACTTGCAGGACTTTTGTTGTGTTGAGCTCGGTGTTCTTGGCCAGTAACGTTGCGGCGTAGAAGAACACCAAGGCCATGACGGGGTACGTGATGGACTCGTAGAACCCGTACAAGCCGCACGTGTAGCTCGCTCTCTTGTATCCCAGGATCACGGTCCTCGAGACCAGTGCGTCGTATTTCTCCCGGAAGTGTTTCTCCAGCGTGAGGGCTCGGACGACCCTGATGTTGACAAAGATCTCGTTGAGGCAGGCACTCGCTTCCTCCGCGCCCTTGTTGCACTTGGTCTCCCACTTCTTGCTCATGGTCGAGTATGCTTTCAACGCAGCAACGACGACGGGCAGGGGCGAGAGCGCGACCAGAGTCAGCTTCCAGGAGACGACGAGGGCCCAGATCGTCGAGAACAGCAGAACGGATATCGCAAACGAGATGTTGGGGATGAACCGGCCGACCACGTTGCGCATCTCTTCCGAGTTTCGCTCAAGGCATTCGCTGATGCGGCTCGCCGAGGTTTCCTCCCTGTCGAACCAGGACTTGGGCTGCCGCAGGATCCTCTTCATTGCTTCCGCCCGGATCGAGTTGACCCAAGCCTGTGCGACGACCTCGGATAGGTAATGGCCGAGAAAGGTCGTCGTGCCATCAACGACTGCGACGATTGCCAGGTATACAGCCCATTTCCTGCCGTCGGCGATCTTATCTCCAGTCGACCACATGGCCCCGAGAAGCTTGGCGAAGCAGAACGCGAACACTGCCGTGCCTGCTCCTCCGATGACGCAGACGATGATTGCGAATATGAACAAGGCACGCATAGCGGGCGATAGAGTCGGCCATACCGTTGCCAAGGTTGCCCACAAGGAGCCGTGAGGATTCTGATGCTGTTGTACGAGATCTTCAGGGATGGGCGGGAGCCGTTCAAGGGCGGAACTGCGTCGCAACTCGGGGATATTCTCGCGCCGCTCTGCAGCACCGAAAATGTGCGCCGCGTAGTCCTCGTCGAACTCTGAATCATCAAAGCCCTTGACTTCACTGGCGTATATGGCCTCTTCGAGCTGCTCGCTGAACACCGTTGCGGGAAACGGATCAATTGGCCGACGAGAAAAGCGCCGATTCCTTGGCTCACGAGGCCGCGCCATTTGCATCGAAAGTCGAAACTTATCGATGACTGAGCGCCCCCAAGCTGTCTGCGGGCCGTCCAAACTCGAGCGCCTGGATAGCTCGGGGGTCATTCCATTGAAGGATGATGGGTCCGGCCCCATCTGGCTGAGAAGATCCATGGTTGCAAAGGGGCCCTCGAGCTGCAGCAGCGTCTTCTTCAACCCCCTTTGGACCAATTTGGAATCCTCCATGACATAGACGAAATCGTCGTCGTGAATCTGATTAACGTCGTGGGTGATGATGATGGTTGTTTTGTCTCGGCGCCACTCCCGGATGGCATCCATAATCAAAGTCCGACTGATCTGATCCAAGTTGCTGGTGACTTCGTCGAGGATGAGGACGGTCGGGTCGCGAAGTCGAGCCCGTGCGAGGGCGAGCCTTTGTCTCTGCCCGCCACTCAGTCTGTGGCCGTTGGCTCCGATTGGGGTCTCGAAGCCGTTCGGCAAGGTGCTGAGTGTCGACTGGAGCAGAGCGAATTCGCATGCGCTCAAGACCTCTTTGCTCGTTGCATGTTCCATGTCTGGGTGTCCGACAGCGATGTTGTTGTAAATGGTATCGTTGAAGAGGATGCTGGACTGTTGGATGAGTGTAATGTGAGACCGTAGCCACTGCACATCATACGCATCCATTGGCTGCCCGTCTAGCCAAACGATTCCTTGTGTGGGCTCATACAACTTGGCGATCAGGTTCCCGATGGTGCTTTTGCCCGATCCGCTTCGACCTACTATGAAGGATAACTCGCCCGCTGGGAAGGAAAAGGAGGCAGTGTCGAGGACGGTCCTGGAAGGATTCGAGGGATACGCAAAACTGACCTATTTCTGGGTGTAAGCCATGGTGCATGATTTTTTTTTTTAATTTCCTTTCAAGAATGGGAAAGAAGAAGGATCAGAAACATACGTCTGTCAAGTCTATATCCCCAACACAGTGGTGGAGCTTGAGCGATCCGGAGAACTTGGCTTCATTCTCGGCATCCGACTCCGCCGCGATCGATGACAGGAAGTGGCCGGCAGCTATCCCCTTTGAAAGGACGAGCCAGTGAGGAAGAAGCGCCTGAATGCCCTGCAGGGCGGCGAGCGTCGAGTAGAAGGTCGTGAGGACATCACCTGGTTTCATGCCCTGATTCACGAGGACGACACCGTAGAGAAACCCCACCAGGAAGAGAGCAACGAGCCAGGCGCTGACGAAGCCCATCTGGCTGCCGTTGCACTGGGCCTGGACCAGGTACTGTCTGCCGGCACGTTCGACTGCTTGGCAGTATTGGCGCAACTCGGACTCGAAACCGTTGAAGACCTTGACGAGGTCGATGGCGTTGATGGAGGCGGTCGAAAGCTTCGATGCTGTCTGTAGCTCGTGCTTCTGGGCCTGGATGGCAGGCTCCAATCGTCTCGTCGCAAGAGAGAGGGCGACCAGCATGATCGGAATCGTGGCGAGGAGTACTAGGGTCAGTTTCCAGGAGAAATAAAAGGCCACACCGAGGGAAGCAAGAGACACCAGCGCGTTCCAGACGACAGAGCCAAGCACCTGGGACGTCGCCAACTGAAGCTCGCGGGTTTGGCTAGAGTGGTTGAGTCAGTACTAACTTGACACGCGCGCACATGATTTGGCGGAACACTTTGCAATTGAGTCTCCCCCATCATGGAGCACAAGGTTGACGCACGTCTGGATTCGCACCAAGAGGCTGGAGATGCCATGATCCAAGGAGTCAAACCAGGCCAACTGGCGCGCGAGCAGCTTGGAGAAGAGTTCTCGGCGAACCCTCTTGGCCTGCAGCTCCCCGAAGACGATCCATGCTGCGAGGTAAGCCGAGCTCGCAAGCCAATTGCCGAGTCCCAGACCGATCAAGGCGAGACACCATTTGGAGGTCTGGGACAGGAGAACATCGCTCCCTTCATTCCCCTGACCGAACTTGGTGACGACGTTGAAGATTTTGCCGAGGATGATGGCCGAGGAGGTTCTGAAGCCGGCGGAAGCGACAGAGGAGAGGACGGCGAAGAAGAGGGGGGGGACGTGCGTGAGCCTCGTGAAGGCGAAGAGGCACTTCCATGATAAAGGGAGGCTTTTCTCGGATGGTATCTCGGGTGGAGGGTTTTCTGGTTTTCCATCGTCCTTGCTGGAGAGGTAGTAGTCGTCGAGATGCAAGGTGAAGGGCTCATCCGCATCGAGCGGAGGCTTCGCCTGCTTCTTGTCCGAATCCATCGCGCAACGGGTTCAGAGAGCCTTCGTGGGGGTTTTGAGGAGAGAGGAAAGAGCCATAAGGGGAAGAAGAGAGAGAAGAAACGAGAGAAACGAGAGAAGCGAAGAGAAGGGAAGAGAAGATGAAGAGAAGACAAAGAATGAGATAAAGAGACAAAGAATGAGATAAAGAGACAAAGAAAGAGCAAGAGGCCAAAGAGGCCAGAAGCGAGACCGCAAGGGAATGAAGGGGAGAAAAGAGAGTTGAGGCTCTCGCTTTTCGCGCCTCGAGCGCATGGCGGCGTTGAATGCCTTGAATTGTCTCTTGAATGCGAAGAGGATGCATCATGCGCCGCGACTAGGTAGACAATGCCCAACATGGCCGGGCGGTTGTTTTGGAGGGAGGGCGATATCCGCGAGCGCAATCCATTGTTTCGAGGGCGACGCTTACTATTGTTCTCAGCAAAGGCCGCGATTTTGGGGGCGCATTGGCATCACGATTGGACGAGCCCTGGTTCCCGTACCTGCAACGCATCATCAGCCATTGGGTCAATTGATCTGGTATGGAGTATGGAGTATGGGCTATGGAGTATGTACTCGCATGTATGTATGAAGAGCGTACCGGATCATGCACGCATTGCAAGGTCCAACCGCGCGGCAGGGCGTTTGTTAGTAGTGTTGCGTTGCTGCACGCAGCCAACGAGGACATGATGTCTTGATCGAGATGGTGTAGATTTCGACCCCGATCTCCGAGGCCCATCTTGCCATCATCCGTTTCAAGCTGAGATGGATTGATGTATTGGATAGGTAGGCAATTCAGGTAATCTTCGAGGAGGAGGAGGAGGAGGAGGAGACGGATCCGTAGAAGCTGCTGATCGTGGCCCGCATCACTTCGTGTTTCTCGCATTCCTGGTAGAGGAACACATTCGGGGTCTGCGAGACTTGTGGCTTAGCCGGCGCGCGAATGGCTTCGGCCGGACGAGAAGATAGCCTTGTTCATTCTCCCAAGCTGTTGGCCCCTGGCTTTGGGCCGAGATGATGGAGGTGCGAGTCGGCATTTGATTGAAGTCGAGGAGGAGAAGTTGGATCATGGATGGATGGATGGAGCTTGTTGAAGTTGGTGGCGTCAAGCGGGGGGAGATCAAGGGTTAGGGTTAGGGTTAGGATTGAAGAATTTGCTTATGTAATATCTAGACAGTGCGAGGGGGGGCAGTGCATGAGAGCTCTTCTCGGACTGTGCCGCATCGTGATATCATGACGTCGCAAAGAGAAACGATCAATTCAGCCCCTCCATCGACCGGCCAAATATTTTCATGACAGCTACCTGTACTCACTCCACCTCGAATCTTCGACCCGGATCGATCGCACAATTTACTCCAGATCAGCTCGGATATTTCCCCCCCCCAAGAAGTCAGGAAATCTCCAAAATCAACATGGATGCGCTTGAGTCAATGTCCTCGGGGGGTCCCGTCCCCAAGAACTTCAATGCCGAGAAGGCAGACAACATGGAGGAGGCATGTCCATCTTTTACCAAATCATCAAAGAGGTTGCGACAGTATACGAAGAAAAAAAAAAAAAAACCCTCGCTGACAGGCACTCTTCACATGATATAGATTGAGCAGCAGTTTGCTGTCAAGGGTATGCTTCTGCGCCGAAAGACTTCCAGCCGCGAAAGATGTTGGGAACAAGGCACCTTTGCTCACACACAGACACCTCTGTACCTCCCAGCTGTGCAACACCTCGAGACCTACTGGGCCATCCTCCAAAAGGTCAAGGGCTCGACCCTGCGGCTGACCAAGATCGACGATGAGATCTACGACCACCTGAAGAAGGACTTCCCCGAGTTCGACCCGGCCGCGACCATCGACGAGAACAAGATGAAGAGCAAGAGCGGCAAGGAGAGGTGGCGAGCCTTCATGAACGCCTACGACAAGAAGGTGGACGACTTCAACTTTGGCACCATGCTGCGGAACAGCCCCAAGGTCGAATACGAGCAGGAGACGACAATCTTCGTCCCCCGGATGCAGTTCTACGCCGTCGAGATCGCGAGGTTTGTGTTTCCTTGATTTTCTTGAGACGAAGACGACGCCCAGAGACGACTTTCTGCGCCGATGCCAAGGGCTGACACTCTTCCCATCACAGAAACAGGAACGGCTTGAACGACTGGATATATGAGAAGGCTCAAGCGGAGAAGGCTGGCTCAAAATAAATATTCCTCGCATGAAATAGGAGGACAACCAAAAAAGGGAATAAAAAAATAAATAAAAAAGAAGCTCAAACTCACGAGAGGAATGATATCCCAACAGAAGGCATCGAATCTTCTGAAACAAATATCCTGCTGGCATTGAACCTGCCATGCACAAACAAAAGTTGGATCATCACTAGGAATCATTTCATCGCGAGCCATCCTGCTCTTGTGTGAAAGCCTTCGCTGGTCGCCCGAGACATGCGAGAGGTGTTTAGCGATCGCGTTTGCAATTGTGAGACTATTACGCAACTGACTGACGCAAAGCAAACCGCAACCGAGACAGCCCATCCAGCATCTGCAAATAGAAGAGTCAAGGAACAAGCCGACAAACAAGCATCAATTGGTGGTCAGTCTTTGTTTGGTCGTGAGGGTGAAGTGAGGTATAAGTGAGAAATCGCAAAAGGCCCGGGCTCTGCTCTGTTCCGATTCTCTGTTCGTTGACAAAGATCGAGCTCTGATCATCCAGCTACTTCTTCTCGCCCCACGCCCTGCTTCAATACCTCGTTTTCCTCAACTCAGAAATATACACTTTGATCGTCTCCAATCTCAACATAGCCGTGACGACCTTCAGGGATGGACTATTCCGGCGACTCGCCCGACGAGTTCTCGGACGACTCTTCGAGCGACTTCGGAAGCATATCGCCCTCTCCGACTCCTCAGCAACGCGCACAACCCTCATTCAGGACTCATCGGAAATGTGCCTCTCTCGTTCTCGAGACAAACGCTCTTCCTGCCTCGGAAAGCAGCCAAAGCCTTCGACGGATCAATTCAACGATCGAGCGGTCTCGCCCCTGGACACCACCAGTCCAGGCCTTGGTGCTGTATGAGCCGCGGCCTCATACCCCTGAGCGGCCCTCATCGTCACGGTCCCACCGCCCACCCGCGTCCACCCCTTCCAGCCCTTCGCCGCCTCCAAGCCCGTCGCCTTCGTCTTCACTCCCTTTTCTTGAAACCCTGCCTGACCGCACAGACCGCTTAAGCCTCCCTCCTTGGGATCGGACCGTGGACATCGTCTACCACCAGGACAGGCATGGCGAATCAACATACGACAGGACAAACGTGTTCGTGGAGTCCCTCGATACGTTCGGCTTGGACCAAGAGCACCTGATTGAGAAAGAGAGCACCATTCGACTCCCCGGCCACATTCGGTTCCTCGTCTACCAGCACCTGATTGCAAGTCATGGCGAATGGACAAAGCCAGTGATGCTCAACCACTACGGCTTCAACAGGGAATGCTGGGACCTGGACGACTTCACAACGCTGGGAGAAGCGATGGAACCTCTTCTGCCATACTTTGAGGTCTCCTTTGGCTTCTACGCCGACATCATGGTCGCGTTCTTGATGGAGCACTCGTTCCACGCGACCTTCTCGCCATTTGTCGGCACTAAGCTGAATCCATCCGTGACAGACTGGCTCAACAAGTACGGACCGTACATGCGATCCATCATCCTCGAGGTCGACCTCTCAAGGCTATATCACGGACCTCATCCCGGCGTCGTGAATCTGAACCCCGCCTTCGGCCGTCTCGAGGAGTTGCTCCAGAATTTCACCGTCTCTCAGCTGAGAAGGGAATGCTCAGCGCCGCTCGAGAGCCTGGTCCTGCTATGCAGAAGATTCTACGGGCGAAGGAAGACAGTAGAAGTACATCAACCGATTGAACGCGCAAAGGACGAGACCCTCAACGGCCGAAGGTGGCGGCCATTCAAGATGGACTACCCCGAGTCATCAACATCGTCAGACCCATCCGACCCTGATCAAGGGGAGGAGGAGGACGGCATCTCTGATGACCTAGAAGACTTCGACGATGCGGAGCGTGACTATCCTGATGATTGGGACACAGCTACCGACACGTCTGAGTTGTCGCTAGCATTGAACTCGATTGATCTGACCGAGCCTCTTGACTCTGAGATTTTCTATCGCGCGCTCGCGGCGTTGTATCCGAGCAGTCCCACAATTCATGGGAAGGGCGCTCACGACTATGAACTGAGATCGTTTGCGACAAGCGACCCGTCTGGATGCTCTGCGCTTCAATCATCGGAGATTCCTGATTTCATCGATTCGGCTGCTTCTTCCGCATCACCTGACTCCTTGAGACCCAGTCTCTATTACCCGTGCGTGGCTGCGGATCTTCCAGAAACTCATCAGCTCACCAACCATGAATCGGTTGACAACGAAGAAGTCGAAGACGCCGCGTCGGAGTCCGACTCCGGAATCGAGGGCTCTGATCGTTCCGCACCCGAGAATGGTCAAGACGATGTCGATCGTGGGACTACGGAAATGGACGACACTCTGGCCTTGCTTTCAGGGCAAGAGCCTGAATTCGGAGAGCTCCAAGACCCCGAAGATCAGTTCGGACATGAAATTGACAGTGCTGAAGAAGGCCACTCCCGCACAGACACGCTCGAACGCTGCCATGAAAACGAAGCTGCCGCTGAGATTGACAACATCTCTGGCGAGGTTGCACCAGAGAACGACGCCGAGGATGCCGGACAACCATCCTCGGATGAGGTCCCCCCTGAACACGATGGTGCAGATCTCAACTCAGGGATGGATCGAGAGGAAGTCGCACCAGAACCAGCTCACATCGAATGCCACGACCAGGCACCGTCTGGTCTGCTCACCCTTGAACATGGCACCGGTACCCAATTCCCCCAAGATGGTCAAGTAGATGTCGTCATCTGCGAGACACACCCTGCCGACAAGAAGACCAGCCTCATCAGCACAAGCAGCGCCGGGACCCAAAACGCAAGCATCTTCAGCATGGCCCGAGACGATCCCAACGGCTCAGAGACCCCCCGCAGCTCCTTCAGCTCCGAGGACTCCCTTAGCTCCGACGGATCCGCCGCCGACGCCGACGCCGACGCCGAGGTCGTGGTCGGCGCAGTGGCAGACATCTTCGACGACCTGGGCGAGTCCCTGATCCACCAGGCTTGGGAGGACTTGGCCGACGTCGAAGAGGCCCTCGAAGCGGACCAACACATCTCCGACAATCTCCGAGACGACGGCTTCTCCCCCGGCGACTCCTCGAGCGATTCGAGCTGCTGCAGCTCCTGCTGCCAATCCGACTCCAGCTCCGACTCCGGCTCCAGCTCCAGCTCCGGCTCCAGCCCAGCACCACCAATCTCCGCTCCTGCTCCGAGCCCCGAACCAACATCCAGCTCGGTGCCCAGCCAGCCCAGCGATCATCTCGCCCTGGATCCCGAGCCCCTGCAGGACCTCCACCTCGGCCCCCGCTTCTGCGACGACGCAGACCAGTCCATATGCGACCACCTCCTCCGCCTCCGCGGACGCATCTGCTCCCTCCGCATCGCCGGCTTCTCCGAGCCCTACACCCACCACTTCATCTCCGCGCTCTTCCCGTCCGCGAACCACGCCCCCGCCGCGCAGCACTCGTACCGCGTCGCCCCGTCCACAGCGTGGCCCCGCATCAGCGGGCAGCAGTCCTGGGTGGACCGGCGCGGCACGAAGCTCCTCGACGACCACGACCAGGTGGGCGACTTGCCCGCTGGCTTGTTCCCCGAGGGGGCCTTGCAGCTCCCCGCGCCGATCGTGGGCGAGGACGGCGCGACGACGCTGCCTGCGCTGGGACCCGCTTTGCTGCCCCGCAGCGTGAGGGCCAGGGAGGTCGAGGAGCCTGGGGACTGGATTGGGGATGTGTCCAGGTATAGCTGGGAGGCGTACTACGAGGATGGGGATCCGGCGTCGTGCGCGTCGAGCGTGAGGAGCGAGCCGACGATGCAGCTGGAGCGGGAGGATGTGTGTCTAATGGGAGAGGGCCTGTCGAGGAGCGGATACGCGCATAAGCGATCATCTTCGATATAGGAGGCAGAGCTAGGCTAGGGACTGGACTAGACCGAGGTCCGGGTCGTCTGCCCATTCGCGCGAGGGCAATGATGGCGATGTCGCAAACCAAATGTGTTCGCTGTCTACAACTTTTGATGGAACTCCGTGTCTATAAACAAGATGATAGAAACTGATGGGACAAGGAAGAATGAAAAAAAAAAAAGGATGAAAATTAAATGAGAACCCATCAGTGCCCAGTGACCCAGATACTGCAATGCAAGGGACAATTAAATCGAGGAGGATCCAGAGGAAGGCATCTATATCATGATATGCGAGAGATCTTGGTGAGATGACGCTCTGGAAATCCAGAAGCTTCAATATATGCATGAGCTTATTTTTGCTCAAGGGACTAAGAGTCAGGAATTGTTAGCCTCGAAAGCCGGGATGATCTCATCGAAGAAGATTGGTGGCCGGGCCGTGGGATTCATTCATGGATGGAGGGATGGAGGGATGGATGGATGGATGGATGGATGGATGGATTGATTCAGGACACGACTCACCAAAGCGACCTTGCTCTTCGAGCGAATCTTCTCGCCGAAGAATATCAGCACCCAGGGAATGAGCGTCAGCACCGTGGCGACCCCGCCGAGCAGCCCGCCCATGCCCTTGGGCCCCATCCGCTGGAACATGATGCCCGCGAGCAGAGGGAACGCGCCGCCGAGCAGGTTGCGGCAGCAGCTCTGCGCGGCCAGCGCCGACGAGGCATACGTGTGGTACGTGTCGGCGAGGTAGTTGAAGGTGCTGAGGTAGACGGCGTATATGCCCCAGATGGAGAGCCCGAGGCCCACGGCCTGGGCGTAGCTCCCGTCCGTGATCTCGGTCATGAGGGCGAGGAAGAGCCCGATGGGCAGGAGCACGGCGGTGACGGCGGCGAAGTAGAGCCGCGCCTCGGGCGCCTCGGCGGGGAAGCGCCGCCGCAGGAGCGCCCAGAAGCGGGAGCCGGAGTACTGGAAGTGCTCGTCGGCGGGGTGGCGCATCCACTGCGGGTGCTTGAGGAGGCGCTCCTGGTAGATGCTGACGACGGTGCCGGCGATGCTGGCGATCATGATGGCGACGTAGACGCGGGTCGACTCGTTGAAGCTGTCGCTGTCCGTGTAGAGGAGCGGCACGATGGAGAAGGAGAGGTAGAGGACGGCCCAGGAGAAGGCCGCCCAGAGGGAGAAGCAGAAGACGACGGGCTCGGTGACGAGCAGCTGGAAGGGCCGCTTGATCGAGATGGCGATGATCTGGACCATGGAAGCCCGCTCCTCGTCCTCCTTGACGACCCAGCGGATGCGCCGAGGCTGGCCCCTGGCCGTCCCGATGGGGATTTTGCCGTCGCCGTTGGCCTCGACGTCGCCGCTCGAGATCGCTGGCAGGACGAATGAGACGCTCGACGAGGCAGATGTCTCCGGAACCGAGGGGTCGCAGTTCATGAAGACGCCATAAACGCCGAGGCCCTCGAGCTTTTCGTACCAGCGATTCAATGCCCTGGCCTTCTTCGACAGAAGGACCGAGCGCCTGCTCTCGGGGAAGAAGAGAAATAGGGTAATAACCAGGAGCCCGTTCCCGATAGTCTGGAGCCAAAAGGTCCATTTCCAGGTCAAGGTATTGGATCCAAGATTCTTGATCATGGCGGCGCCTACCAAGGGCCCCAGGCCGGCGGCCACGAGGGCAGAGCCCGCGAAGAGAGCCATGGGGGTGTTTCTCTCATGGTTGGCATAGACGTCGGCCAGGACGCCGCCGACGACGGTGCTGAAGACGGACGCCCCCACCCCCGCGAACAGCCGGCAGACGATCATGCCAGCGGCGTCCGGCATGACGGAGCTGAGCCCCTGGAACAGCACGAAGAAAGCGCCCGCGATGATGAACACGGGCCTGCGGCCCCGGACCTCGGACAGGGGGGCCAGAAGCATGGGCGTTACGGCGAACCCGATGCAGTAGGTGGTGATACCGACCATGACGACGAGGCGAGTCGTGTGGAAGTCCGAAGCCATGAGCGACGCGGGGGGCGAGTATATCGCCGGGGCGCACGCTGTGAGGAAAGTGGCCGTACATGACAGCGTGAGAGTGAGGAATTTGCGGGCCAGAGTCCATTCTGAAGGCGAGAGGAAGAGATTGAGGTCCGGACAGGGCGGGATCGGTGATCCGTCGTCGAGTTCCAGCGCCGCCGGCGATGGAAGTTCTGTATCAAAGGAGAAATAGACCTTGGAGATGGGGCTGGTTCCGTCCAATCTGGAGATTGCTGTCGTCTTGACGGCCCCATCATGATGAGCTTTTTCATCGGCCGAGCTATCGGTCCCGCCAGCGAAGGACCCGTTTTTGGCATCGGTTTCATCGTCGTGGGAAATCACAGTGCGGGCGTCTGTGTGTGAGGCCAGAGATTCTGCATGGGAAGCCCTGGCATCGCCGGCCCGCGACGGCAGTGCGGACATCGTCTCGGAGCAATCAGCCTCGGGGATGAAGGTGAGGAAGAATGCCGTGAGAGGAGATGGTTCGAGGCGGCCACGGGTGATCGCGGATGTGATGTTGTTGCTGCTGCTGGACGTTTCCGTACATGCGGGCCCGGGGCAAGTTGAGACGGCAAAGACGGCCAAGATGACGGTTCACAGCCGGCATTCGGGTTTCGAGCGATGAGGGAAGCAAAGCTGTTCAAGGGCCCGGCACGCTACTCCGTATATGTTTCAGGAATTTGACGGCATGGGTGCTAGTATCTCGGCAGGGGCAAGACGGGTTCCATACATTTTCTCCAAGCCGTTGATACTTGGTATGGCATGGGTCAGAACCCGAATCGGAGCTCGAGTCAGAGTCAGAGTCAAGGATGCATCGAAGCCTCCTGGCCGTGAAGGAACTGGAGCTCCAAGCTCGGCTCGGCTTGCCCATTTCTCGGGGGAGCGGAGCGAGAGATGAGATGCAACGCGGAATCCATGCTGAGAACTGGAACCATCGAAGCCCCTTTAGCGTCGACCGGCCGCGGGAATAACCAGGAGGGAGCTACTCCGACCGGGTACTCCGCGACTCGTACTCCGTATTAGCCCCAGGGCTACGGCTCTCTAGTTGGAGGCAGGGATGATGGGGCCTTGATTGAATCCAGAATGGAGGGGATCCAGGCAGGACTCGAGCTCGACCCGAGCCCGACCTGCTGCTTCGGTGCTCATACTCGTATGAAGTCTGTTCCTGTGTCCCGAGCACCAACGACTTGGAGTGGGCCTGGGGATAAGAGGCTCCACCTCAGACGACGCAGCTGGGGTCCCTTGATGGCCTGTTCGAGCTCTGCTGCATGTGCCTGCATGCCTGGGGGCTGGAGTCTGGACGAAGTCGATTCCCTTGATCCTTGGCCAGCACCGAAGAAGAAGTCTCATGTTGGTTCGGCCATGGCACGTCGACGGTCGGACCCCTACCGGCCGGGAATAAGCCGGCGCGGCGTTCGTGTTGCTGACGCTGCCGTCTCAGAGACTCTATTGGGCCGTCTCGGCATGGGGGCTCTTCAAAATGTTCCGCCCCTCTCGGAGCCCCCATTCCGCGTTCCTTGTTCTATCGTGTTCCGGTGGGGCAGCTTTCCGCGTCTGAGAAAGTCGTGCGAGTATTGGTGCGTCCGTCTTTGACTTTTTGACGGCGATTCTCTGTCCTCCACATAGTGGAAGTCTTCTTTGAGTGGGGGCCGAGCCGAGCAAAAGGGCGGTGTTCGCTCGGATCGCAATCCTTTGACTTCTTGCTGGATTTTGATCCTCCCTGACAACACAGAGAGCAATCTATGCATTTGCTCGGACTACCTCAAGGAGGAGCTGGAAAGCGGCGGCTTCAGTTGCCTGCTCGTACTTACGAGCATGTCCGTCGCAGGCCTGCAACGTAATCCAGATTGGTGCTTCTCTCCCAACTCCGATCACGCACCTGGATCCATGTATTTCTTACGACCACGATGCTGCAGGATAACATGGCCCGTTCTGGCGAGAATCATCCCTAGGCCATTTTTCTTGCATCTCGACCCGTCAAGCGGTCACAAGCACGGGCGATCATCTCTTGATGTCGTTCCCACCCCAGACCTCAGCACCCTGATAAGAAAAGACGGTGGGCGCAGGCAGTACTCGTGCTCGTACGGCGTGAGGAGCGGTCCAGCGGGTTCGGATCGAGGTGAGTTGCGGAGCCTCACTCCAGGCATGAAGTCAAATGACGCCTAGTTTCTCAAGGTATCCTGGACGTCGGAATTCATTGCAGACGTGATGAGTCAGTTCGACTGAGGTCTGGACTCGACAAGTCCAAGCCCGCTCGGCCCATGCCTTGAAGCTATTGGAAGCTTGATATAACGTGTGGAGTCTCTCTGTCCTTGCGACATCATGATTCTTTTGCTTGCGGTACTTGCAATAGAACGCAGATGTTGGATGCGAGATACGTCAGGATCCCTGTCGGCTCGGAAGCTTCCGCATGTGTTCAGTTGTCAGTGCGACTTCGTCGTATGCCGGATGACTTTCCCTCTGCGGTGGTGGTGGGTGAGCTGAATGCAGCGCTACACAGCGACGATTGATCTTCTGCCGGGTCTCATCGACGAGGCGCCGATGGTCCTCACTTCCCCTCCGTTTGTGCTTTATTTTTTGGGGGCGAAAGAACCTGCAGTTCAAGAGGATCTGAGGGGTTTTGGCTTGGGGTCTCTTCTGCTTCTTTCTGAGACAGCCTCTCCATGAGTGAGACAAAATCACCCGGCATCTCAGCCGGGGTGCTGTTCACCGAGATATGAGGCCGTCTCGAGACGCAAGTGCCGTCCATTTCCTTTTCCCGTTCTGGTTTCTCGCAGGGTATCTGCGACTCCGACGATAGCTCTCTCGGCTCAAACGGCTTGTTCTCCAGCTCCACGGGGATGTGCGTCAAGACACGCATCGAGTCTCCCTGGCTGTCCTGTCGATCCATGCCGGGCAGCGGGGCAAGGGTATCGAGCCTCTTCTTGCGGTGTTGGAAGGCGAGGAAGAGGAGGAGCATGATCACAGCCATCAGGCCGAGAGAGCTTCCCACCGCGATCCCTGCCACGGCTCCCGCTGTTGGGACGAACCTGGTCCCCGAGGGAGACCCCGGTGAAGACGATGACGGAGTGTTTGTAAGATCGCCGCTCAAGGGGCCCAGATCCATCGTCTGAGAGAATTCAGGAGCAGATGCGCTGGTAGAGGGCTTCGGCGGTCCAGTCGGCAAAGGACCCAAGGTCGGGACTCCGGGGTGCGGACGGGCAGTGAGATCCTCGCTCCTCCACCGAATCTCGAATGCCGGGGCAGAGAGAATGGTTCCGTCGAAGTCGGTCACAGCGAAACGCTGGTCTTCGGTCTCGTAATTGCAGTCGTAGCCCCTTTTGGGATTTCCCCTTCTTCTCAGCGGCTGATCTTTCAAGAGGTGATTCTGGGTTCGGAATTGGATTGATGTGATCTCACTCTGGCACGCATCTCACTACCGTTTCGCCTTCCATGAAGGGCCACCCATACTTCACAGGCGAGGTCTGGGTGCACATTGCTTGATACCCGACGAAGCAATCGCCCGGAGAGTAGAAGCCCCCGGACCGCCAGAGACCGGCTCCTCCGGGGATTTGGCAAGGCTCGAAATCTCGCTCCAGAACGGGAGCCACACACAGGATTGCCTGTGTGGTCATTGTCATATAGGGCACCCTTATGGCACCGCTAGAGAGTGTGCGCACGACCTCGGTCATGGCTGCTGCTGTAGTGGAAAGGGGGTGTGGTGTTGACTGGAGATTCCGTCAGTTCGGCGGTTCTAGAGCAGGTCTATTGGCGAGATGAGACCGCCTGAGATGCGTGAAGAATCAGATTGCTCTTTGAGCGAGCCAGAAACAATCAAGTCGACATGAAGAGGTGATGGAGGAGAATCGGGGAGGGAAATCCATGGGAAAAGAGGGGGTTGGATGGATGGAAGGATGTTTGCCGGGAAGGAAAGAGCAGGCCAGAGCGGTTGCCGTTGTTTGGACACTGACGTGTCACCACCATGAAATGAGCATTTTGTGTGCCGAGACGGGCGAATCTAGGGCATCATGGAACTTGAAAGATCAATGACTCAATGGATTGATGGAATTGATGGATGGATCGATGGATCGCGAGGAGGCAAACAATCGAGTCGGATCTTCGCAATGGCTCTCGACATCTTATCGTCCTCGAGGCACTCTCGCTCGCGTAGCACGCCGTGCCTCCACGTCCCTCTTGGTTTGACAATACTCTGTAGTGAAATGCGAACGATAGCAATGCATTTGTCTACTATGAGTTCGTGACCGGAATCCGCTGCAGCATGCCTTTTGTTCCCTCAAATCAATGATCGCTAATCCACATCAGCAATGGAAGTTTCTGGTTTCTTGTCCTTCGCATCAGTATCCCTCATCTCCCCTGAACGTGCTCCTTGCTCCTTGTCCTCTGCCTCGAGCTTTTTCATCGCCTCGATCAGATCAGCATCTTTGGTTAGCCCCCCTTCAAGCTGAATATCAATCTGCTCCTCTAGCTCCTTCTTTTCCTCCTCCTCCTCATCCTCCTCCTCCACAACATCAACCTCGGCCCCGTTTGTAGGCTCCGGCCCGGCGTCGAGACTGCTGCTGTCAATGCCCTTCTCTCTCCAGACCCCATCCTCGTCGACGTCTTCTCTGAGGACCAGGGAGAAGACGACAGCCAGGTAGATCTCCCCCGTCGTCCTGTGACGCAGGACATATCTCAGGTGGTGCGATCGCCTGGGCGCACTCCCGGGCTTGTGTCTCTCGAGGTACTTGAGCGCCGGGATCTGGAAGCCGGGTATCTTGAGCGCCAGGTTCGTGAAGTCGAGATAGGGGTTGTAGAAGTCGAGCCCGTACATCTTGTTGTACTCCCACACCCACCTCTCCTTGTTCGCCTGCCGCAGCGCCCACTTCATGCGGGCCTTGTTGTCGGCCGGGGCGCCCACGGCCCTGCGAGACTCCACCCCGGCCTTGTCGCCGCCCTCCTCGAACCAGAGGCCACCCTTCTTCTCGTCGTAGAGCCCGCCGCCCACGGAGACGACGTTGAAGGAGCTCAGCGCCGGCCCGTAGATGTACGGCCTGTCGGCGTAGACGTCCCCCTGGAGGCCCGGGTCGATCCACCACTTGACGATACCCATGGCGGTGTTGACGCCGGGGGGCAGCCGGTCCCGGATGGGCCTGTCGAAATCGTTGCCGAAGAGCAGGTCGGCGCCGCTGATCCCCCTGCCCCGGCCGCAGCTCTGCGACGAGGACGACTGCGTCGTTGACGAGGAGGACTTCGTCGTTGACGAGGACGACGACGCCGACGCCGACGAGGACGAGGAGGAGGGGGCCTGGGGCCTCAAGGGCGTGAAGCGGAGCGCGATGCTGTACTGGTCCTGGTTGTAGGCGTGCGGCTCGGTCGCGAAGTATGGCGACAAGTGCGCCGAGCTTCTCGGCAGGCCCTTGTAGCCGCGGACCCTGACATTGAGGTCTATGATGGCTCTGTCGCTGGTGATGCGAACCGGCTCAGGCCTGTTCACGGGGACTTCGACATGCCCTTCCTCGTCGTAGCCAGGCCCGGCCGAGACTCGAAAGATGTACTTTTCCGCCATCTGCTTTGACAACCTGTCCTCCTGCTTCTTCTTCTTCTTCTTCTTCTTCTTCTTCTTCTGCTCCTTCAAGGGATCTTCCGACAGCGAGACTGTCTAAGAGCCTCAGAGAGAGAGAGAGAGAGAGAAACAAAAAAAAAGAGACAATGGGAGGTTTGCTGCAACCGAGGACCAGCGGCGGGCAGGAGCGGCGTCGTTGGCCATATTTGTGTGCTCCAGCTTTCCTCGAGTGTTGCCTCCAAGGCACACGTTAAGACGCCGGTAAGATTTTGGCCCTCATGACGTGAAACGCCCACCCCCCTTTACAGCATTTGCCATCTAGCGCCTCGCGGAGGCTGTCCATCTTCGAAATGGGTTGAGAGACGAGTGAATTTCGATCTCAATCACTTCCCTCCCCATCCTGACTTGTCGTTTTGCTGGCCGCGATTGAAGCCATTATAGTATTTCATGGGTGCTCGATGCCGTGACGTCACGTAGATGCCAGTCTTGAAGCCGATCACGGCCAGCAAAATATTGATCTATAGAAAAAGACATAAATCATTAGAGACTCGAGCCTGCATCAAGAATGGAAAGATTGATGATATTCATAATGAAATCAAGAGACGATGGAAATACCGATTTGCGCCGTCGGCCGAATGCAAGACTCGTCGAGTCTGTCCGCGCGGCCAGATTTAAATCCCCATCAGGCCATTTCGAAGCCTTGAGGTTCGCTATCGGCAAGCGAGGACAGTGCGGGTCAATAGCGCCCGATAACCGTGACTGCGGGGCATCGACTCCCCGGCGCAGCGCTTGCATTAGCACTGCCGCGGCGGGTCTAGCGGCGGGGTCTAGCGCTGAATATAGTGCGAGCACCGACCCTCCCCGGCACTGTGATTCGGCCTCGACTTTTTGGAGGCAGAAATCAATCAATCAATGATCCATCCATCCATCCATCCATCCATTAACCGATCGATCGAGTCCAAACAATTTGAAGCCTCCAAGCTTGAAGCTCGGAGGATGATCAGATACGATACGAGGACTAAGCTGGATTGAATCCGTCCGTTCAAATTCCACAGCTCTCGAATCTATTGATGAACGGCATACCGGTACGCCATCCTCGCCGCGTCATCCAGCACCGCCCGACTTGCAGTCGCAGGAGAACTTGAAGGGAGCTTCAGGGCGAAAGGGGCTCGTGCTCGTGCTCGTCTTCAACATCCATCGTCGCATCGAGCCTCTCGCCCGCCTTCATGATCGGCTCCTCGTTCGGCGGTTGCCTCCTCATCCGCTTCTGGGTCCTGCTCTTCCGCTACACGCCCGCCATCTACCTCGCCAGCCTCGCCGCCCTCCGCGTCCGCGTCCGCGATGGCCGTGGCCGTGGCCATGGCCATGGCCCCCCCTCAGCCGCCGCCGACGTGGCCGCGACGGTCCTCTACGCGCTGCTCGCCGCAGAGCTCCTCTTCTACCTCCTGATCTACCTGCCCTTCACCCGCCGGCTCACCCTCAAGGCCGTCCACCCGGACCCGCCGTCCCCCGAGGCGCGCAGGGCCCTCTTCGACCAGTGCATGGACAACGTCCACGACATGGAGCACTACCTGCGCTGGTGGTTCCAGGGCGCCGAGATGGTCGAGCTGCGCCGCGACAACCTGCGCGAGTTCCTCCACTGGGCCTTCTTCGGCTTCGAGCCCGCCGACGACCGCGAAAGGGCCGCCATCGAGCGCGAGATCGACTCCTACGTCGCGCGCATGGAGCGCCGCCTCGGCTACCCGCTCCTCGACGGAAGGGGCTCCGCCCGCAGCATCCGCCTCACCCTCGACGACGTCGAGACCACGTATAGGAGCCTCCTCTGGTACACCATCATGTTCACCATGGACCAGCTCACGCACCTCGCCCTCCTCTGGCACGGCTTCCGCTACTACGCCCGCGACGCGTCCTCCGCGGTCAAGACCTTCCCCCCGCGGCCCCAGGAGCTCCTCGCCCGCCGCCGCTCGCCCGGCCCCTCCCTGAGCTACTACCACCGCCCGCACCGCTCCCGCGACGCCCTCCCCGTCCTCTTCATCCACGGCATCGGCATCGGCCTGTGGACCTACATCCGCTTCCTCGCCGACATCGCCACCGCCGCCGCCGCCGCCGGCCGGTCCCCGCTCGGCAAGGACGGCGCCGGCGTCATCGCCGTCGAGATCCTGCCCGTGTCCTTCCGCCTGACCGCCCCTCCCCTCGACAAGGCCGAGTTCCTCCGCCAGATCTCCGCCATCCTCGACCACCACCGCTGGGGCCGGTTCACTGTCGTCTCGCACTCGTACGGCTCCGTCCCCACCGCGCACATGATCCGCTGCCCCGCGCTCAAGCACAGGATCCGCTCCGTCGTCCTCATCGACCCCGTCTCCATCCTGCTGCACTGCCCGGACGTCGCCTACAACTTCACCCGCCGCCGGCCCCAGAAGGCAAACGAGTGGCAGCTGTGGTACTTTGCAAGCACCGACCCCGGCGTCGCCCACTGCCTCGGCCGCCATTTCTTCTGGCAGGAGAACATCCTCTGGAAGGAGGACCTGCTCGACTGCTCCGCGGACGACAACAACGACAACAACAACGGCGGCGGCGGCGGCGGCGGCCGGGCCCAGAACGGCGCGATCGCGGGCGCGGGCGGCAAGGCGACGAAAGCGGGACGCAGGGTCGTCGCCGTCTGCCTCGCCGGCCAGGACATCCTCGTCGACACGGCCAGCGTCGCCAGATACCTCGCCGGCCAGGTCCCCTTCGACGAGCAGCTCGACAGCCACGAGGCCGGCATCAAGGTCATCATGTTCCCCACCCTCGACCACGCCCAGCTCTTCGACAGCCCGCCGGAGTGCGAGCAGGTCGTCCAGCTCATCCGGCTATACTGCAACGACACGTGAAAGCATCAAGGGCTCCTTGGGAAGAAGAAGAAGAAAAGAGTCGCATTAAATCAAGAGACGGTCCGGACCTCGTCGCCGCCCCAGTCCGTGAGGACGGCGCCCACGGGCCGCGCCCCGCTCTGGGTGATGAGCCAGACGACCTCCTCGCCCGACTCGTTGCAGGCCTGGTGCTCCGTCCACGCGGGCACGAAGGCGAAATCTCCCGGGCCGAGCCGGTGTCTCCGCAGATCCCCCCGGAAGCCCTCCTTGACGATGAGCGTGCAGGTCCCCGACACGGCGTAGATGATGGCGTCTGGGAATCAGAAACGGTCAGACCCTTAAACGCGTGTCCTATCTCCACGGGTCCCGATCCTGCGCCGCTTACCGTGCTCGCTGTTGTGTCGTATAGGAGACGCAGAGTGCGGCCGGGTCGTGAGCACTACCCATGGATTGATTGAGTCAAAAGACTTTTTTTTTTTTTCTTTTTCCTTTTTTTCCTGTTCCCTTAGAAAACAAACCACGGCATCGGGAACAAAATTGCCCCAAGCCTGCAAAGCCAGGGGACAACCCACCAGAGGCGCACATCTTGTCGCAGCGGCCCACCACGGCGTGGTGCTCGACCGACCCGCCGGCGGCGCGGGCCTTGGACTCATGCGTAGGCGCGCGAGCCCGCCGGATGATCTCCGTCGTCGAGGGCAGTATCATGGGCAGGATGTCCGAGAGCAGCGGCAGCCAGGAGGCCATGTCGACGGGATGGGACTTCTTCAAAAGAAAGGGGGGGGGGGGGGGGGGGTTGAAAATCCGGGATGATGATGCTCTCCCCGG
>NQYQ01000002.1:746747-758428 GCA_003055925.1 Escovopsis sp. Ae720 | reverse complement strand
GGGGGGTTCAGAAATCCCGGATGATGATGCTCTCTCCGCAGCGATCCAACTTCGCGAACGTCTTGCGCTTCCTCCTCGTAGAGTGCACAAAGACGATAATCTCTAGTAGTAGGTAGAAACAAGAATGAGAGATGCGTGTGGACAAGGGAACCCCCCCCGCGTAGAGCGGTGATACTCGTCCTGCTATATACGAGATAGTAGTCAATACTAGTTAGAGGTAGTATATGGATCAATACATTCATGATTCATACATGTGCGTATGTAGTGCTTTTGAATCCTCAGTGAAAGATTTCCATCCCACTGCATGACTCCAGTCCGTAGGAGGAGCAGCATGTGATGCCCCCGTGAGCGGCGCGGAGACACAACGTGATCCACGACGAGGGTGTCTGATTCGCAGGCCCGTGGCGCGTGGACCGCGCAAGCGGCGGCGAGGAAAAGGACTCAACTCAGCTGTAGATATGCCGAAGGTCGCATTGTGACAAGCTGTATCCCATCAATGTATGTAAGTCTGTGAATCCAAGGATGAATCAAGATCTCATTAGGATCGTCAAGACCCGTCAAAAGCATCGAAATAGTAATAATACTCGTAGAGAACTGACATCTACTCCGTATAGCACCCTCGTATCCGGCTCAGCGTGCAAAGGCCGTCATCCATCATGCTCAAATTGTACATCCCCGCCCAAACGCCCAGCTCTGATGCAGACATTATCCTGACCAAGGGGGAGAAAAAAGGAGAAAGAATAGGGGAAAAAAAGGTAATCAAAGGTAAAAGAATTTCAGGGGGGAGAAATAAAAGTGAAAAGGGGGAGAAGAAAAGAAAATGGAAAAGGGGTCGTATAGATAAAAAAAAAAAAAAAAAAAGGAATTAGGAATCCGGAAATTTCAAGGCTTTTTGTCTCGTCACCGCCCCTGGGTGCGCTCGTTCGGGCTTCCCCCGGGCACACAGTCCGAGCAGACCTGCACGCGGTGCCAGGCCGTCGCCAGGTTGCCCCTGACGTTCCATATCGAGCCCTGCCTCTCGGGCTGGGTGTTGTAGACCTCGTCCGTCGCCTTGACCACAAGGGTGGTGCATCGCTTGTTTCGGCCTGGTTGGACTTGGTCCTGGATCGGGCTCTGGCTCTGGCTCTGGCTCTTGCTGGGATTGGGATTCGGAATCGGGTTTTGGCCCTCGCCCTGGCTCTCCGCCTCGGTGAAGGCCTCCTCGGGCAGGCTGGCGTCGAAGCGCCAGCGCTTCCACGCCCACGCGCCGTGGCCGCGGCAGAGCGAGGGCTCTCCGTCGCGGGACACGCAGTCCGGCAGCAGCCGCGCCTGGGCCCACGTCCTGCCGTTGTCGGTGGAGACGTCGACGCGGATGATCTCCCGCCCGCCGCCGGAGATTGCGTACCCGCTGAGCGAGAGCGGTCTGGCGGACGAGGCGTGCTCGGCCGAGGGGTCCCGATGACTGTCGCTCTCGGACCCGCTCTTGCGATGAGTGCTCGTGCTCGTGCTCGTGCTCGTGCTCGTGCTCGTGCTCGTGCCTCTCTCGAGACCGCTGCTCCCAGCTTCGCTCGCATCCTCCTTCCCGTTGAACGCTTTCGTGTTCGTGTTCGTCGTCATCCACTCGCCCAGGCTGACGAGGGTGATGGCGCTCTGGACGGGCATCTCCTGGATGGAGGGGGCGGCGTCCCAGTCGACGGCGAGCTGGTTGGGCCCGAAGCACTTGTAGTCCCTGCGCTGCCACTGGCTGGTGCTCTCCTCGTCGCTGAGGGTGATGCGGTCGAGCCACTTGACGGAGCGGGCGGCGACGTTGCCCGGCACGACGGAGCGCAGGGGGAATCCGTGGTCGCGGGGCAGGGGCTTCCCGTTCATGCCGTAGGCGAGGAGGACGTCGCCCTGGGGGTCGACGGCCTTGCGGATGGGGATGGAGGCGGCGTAGGCCTCGAGGCCGGCGAAGTGGACGTGCTTCTCGTCGCTCGAGCCGGCGAGGGCGGCGGGCGCGTCGAGCCCCGCGTCGGCGAGGACGTCGGCGAGGAGGACGCCCTCCCAGGTGGCGTTGGAGATGGCGCCGGCGGCCCAGGGGAGGCCGTTGGCGGCGCGGCCGGCGTCACGGGACATGTGGGAGCGGCGGTTGCCGGAGCACTGCAGGGCGGCGGTGACGGAGCGGCGGGGGAACCTGGTCTTGAGGTCGCGCAGGGTGTACTGGCGGGTGGAGCCGTCGAGGAGCTCGACGGTGAGGACGTGGGCGTCGGCCTCGGCGGCGGACATGCGGGGCACCCACATGTGGTTGCGGACGTAGAAGAGCTCGTTGGGGGTGAGGAAGGAGGAGGCGAGGGCGGCGGGGGGCGTCTCGGCGTTGCGGGGCTTGGAGGTGAGGGTGATGAGGGCCGGATCGCGGCGGGGGTCGTCGGCGAAGGGGTCCTCGATGGACTCGCGGGCGGGCCTGCCGTCGACGAGGTCGTCGGCGTGGACGTAGCCGATGAGGTACTGCTCGAGGATGTCCCGGACGTACTGGGCCTTGTGGATGGCGAAGATGTCCCAGTAGGGCTCGATGGAGGCGCCGGCGGCGCGGAGGATGACCTGACCGCCGGGGTGGGCGGCGACCCAGTCGGTGATGTCGTAGACCTTGTCGCCGTACATGACCCAGGGGTGGTCGGAGCCGGCGTCGTGCTTCCGGATCTCGGAGATGCGGTAGCGCGGGTAGCTCGCGTCGCGGCCGTCGTGGTCCATCTCGAGCGCCCGCTCGGAGTAGCTCAGGGACGAGGAGGCTGCGTCGAGGAAGGAGTGCGGCGCGGGGGAGGTGAGGTTGACGAGGAATGCGAGGAGGCCGAGGCTGGAGAGGAGGGCGGCAGCCCGCGGCACAGGCCGTCTGAGAGCGCTTTCGCCAGACCCGGCCTCGGGATGCGAGGCATGGGGACGCCCCCTAGGCGCAGACGGCTTCGAAAAGGCTCGACATGGAAGCCTTGAACGTGGTAGTGGTCGCAGCAGCGGCGGTGTTGGACGAAGACATGTATGGCCGCAAGGCCGTAGCTGTCGAGCGAGGAAGTTGAGGGTTGGCGAAGCCATGACGTCTCCTTGAGAGGATGGAGAGAAGCAGGAGAAAGGGGGGGGGGGGGGGGGGGGAAGGGGGGGGGGTGGGGGGGGGGGGGGGAGAGAGAGGGAGGGGGGGGGGGGGGGGGTAAGAAAGAGAGCGAGTAATGGAGAAGAGGAAGAGGCGTCAGGGCCGAGGATTATATGGGAGACACGGTGTCGGAGACGGGAGGTGCCGCGGGACCTGGAGCCGGAGGCTGGTCATCCTTGAGACACGAGCGAGGGGAAGCGGGCGGCCGATACGGAGTAGACGGGGTGACTCGGTCTATTCTCCCCCCCCCTCCTTCTCCTCCTTCTCTCTGTTCCTGTGTGTCTTGCAGTTGTTAGCATGAGTTCAACATAAGCGAAGAGCCGACAAGGAGGTCCGATCGTGGTGTGCATACGGAGTACGGAGTACAGAGTGCGCCGTATGATGCAGCGCGGGATCGACGTGGAGACGCTCTCTCCCTATAGTATGTACGAGTATCTCCTGGGACGCAAGGCGGCTGGGCTCGGCTAAGTGCCCCGGTGTCGCACATGAACGGATCAAGGACACGGACGTGCTGGGCGAGCGCTGGGGCGGTGATGGGGGGAGGATGAATGTCAGTGGGCGGGCGAGTCGGGGACGATGCGGTTCGTGGAGGAGGAGGAGGAGGAGGAGGGTCGAATGGATTGATGTCTCTGGTGGAGACTGGACAGGAGGCGAGTCTTGGCGGTGGGCGCAACAGGGATGCGCTGGCGGGCGGGCAAGGATGGGCTGGATGGAGATGGATCATGGATTGAGGTGAAAGGGTCAGAGTCTGGCCCCGAGATGCGGAGGTGGAGGAGGAAGAAGAAGAGGAAGAAGAGGAGGAGGAGGAGGAGGAGGAGGAGGAAGACGTCGTGGCCTCATCACTCATCAACCCATCGTCATCGATCAATCCAAGGCAGCGGCACCACCAGCAGAGCCATTCGACAGGCAGGCCGACTACAAATGATTTCCTATGAACTACAAACACACTGAACATCAATTGCATTTCTCCTCCTCCTCCTCGCTGTCTCACCTCCTCCTCCGTCGATTCGCCTCGCCGTGCCTGTCCGCGACGCACAGTGCTCATCCACAGTCCACACACGTTGATCATGCGCCCTCGCGGCGGATTCGATCGGGCCATCGGCTCAATGTACCGCTACCTCGACTCACACCTCCCATTCAGTGCATCCCCAAGTCCCTTCTACCCCGAACTACCCTCCTCCGAAATGCGCCTCCTCGAAGTCGAAAAACACCAAAAAAGCCCGAGGCCTTTGGATCCATCATCCATCATCCTCCATCCATGCATCCATCCTCCTCCTCGTCGTCGTCTGTCTTGGTCAGATGATCAATGTGTCAGTATTCGTACGAATTACCAAAAAGACTCCTCGCCTGTCTGACTGTTCTCCTCAACCCAAGCTCTCCTCCAGCCTCTTCCAACCCATCCAAGACCACGACTCGAATTCTATCCACGCATCACCAACCCACATCGCCATCCATCACCGAAAGTACTCCTCCGTACATACTCATCACCATCAGGCACGTTTCCGATGAATCATGTTCCATACTCCATACTCCATACTCCATACTCCATACTCCATACTCCGTATATCGGACAACTCCAGACCTTCCCCATCCCTGCCCATGCCCCTCACCACCCACCACCCCGTTCCTGCAGCCCCCCCCCCCCCTCCCCTTGCTCCATGCCCTAGCACTTCCCAAATCGTCCTGGTAAAGGTAAGCTTCCGACCGCGTGCCCTCGGGCTCTCGCTCACCTCCTCGCCTCGTCGGCGCCCGTTTCACCAAGGCCCCTCGCCACAGTGCGCCGGCCCGTCGGCTCATCGGCCTGCCGGGGCCTGCCTTGGATCAATTGATCAATACCTCTCGTACGGAGAGGTACGGATTTCGGATTACAGATAGGCATTCGATGACTGTGCCTCTACGGAACGTCGGCCCACGCGCTTCGTCGGGCTGTTGTTCATCCTGGCTGGTCCGGAAGGGTCTGCAGATTTCCAGATAACCGGACTTGATTATGGAGTAGGAACTTGTCCGTCGTGAGAAATAACCCCTCATTGCACCAATATCAATACATACGGAGCACCTGCTAGGTAGTAGTAGTAGTAGTCTACGTGGCCTTGATTCGTGACCGCCGGCTATGTTCGTGCAAGTGATATTCTTGAGGGTAACGCGGGACAGGGTCCCCAACTCTAGTACCGCGATGCTCATGTTTTCTTCGCGATATGGATCGTGTTCGGTCATATCTGCAACCCGTCGCCCCATGGCCACACGTCTATTAAATATGCCGCCCTCTTTTTTGTTTTTCCCTCACTCCCCACCCCTCATGTTGTGAGATACTCAAAGCTGTGAGATACTCAAATACCCCCCCCCCCCCGCGTGTCCACCATTACTCCGCGTCCTCCTCGTCCTCCTCCTCGTCTTCCTCGTCCGTGAAGTAGTCAAAGGGCCGCGGGCAGCTGGCCTCCTCGTCTCCCTCCTCGTCCTCGTCCACCGCCGTCAGCACACCCGCCGCCGCAGCGGCCCCGGAGCCCATCCCGCCGTTGTTACCTCCGGGGGTCTGCGGGTCCATCAGGCCGAACCCGTGCCGGCCGTGGCCGCGGAGCAGCTGGCTCATCACGCTGTTGCCCACGCCGACGTTGCTCGGGTCCGCGAAGTTGTCCAGCAGAGACCGCCCTCCCGCGCGGCCGCCGTTCCTGGTCTGCTGCCCCGTCGTCGGGGCACGCTCTGTGATGACCTTCTTCAGCTTCTCCTCCACTAGGTTCTTGGGCTCCTCGGGCTGAGTGTCGTCGAGAAGAAGAGGACCGCCGGTTGGCTGAACACGAAAGAAAAAAAAACGATTAGCTTCAAGTCATCAGACGTCTGGGGCATTCATTCCATTTCTTTTTTACCTTCTTGACCGGCTTGTATCGCCCGGCGGGGAAGCTGATGTACTTGAGCTGTCCCGGCAGCACTCTGCTCATGTTCTCGAGCTCGTATCCGACCTTCTCCTTCTCGGGCTTCTTCTTCGACTCGCTCGAGGGCGTCGCGTCCTTGTCGTCCGTCTCCTTCTTGTCCTTGGGCTCCTCCTTGGGCTTCTCCTCGTCGATGTCCATCTTCTCCCCGCCCTTGGCGGCGGGCGCCGGGTCAATGTCCATGCTCTCGCGCCGCTGGGCCCGCTCCTTCTTCTGGGCCCTTCGCCTCGCCTGCGCCGTCGTCGAGAGGATGGCCGTGGCGATCAGCGCGGGGCCCTCCTCGGCCTTGACCTCCTGCTCCGGCGGGTAGTCGAACAGGCTCTGGCGGGTCGCGCAGTGGTACTTGAAGTCGGGGATCTCCAGGTCCGAGTCCAGCCCGATGACCGAGGTCGGCGAGAAGCTCAGGGACAGGAAGTGCGTCAGGGGGAACCAGTACCAGTACTGGGTGAAGACGGCCATGCCGACGATGCCCGTCATGTTCAGGTTGCCCGTCTGGGTCTGGAGCCCGATCGTGCAGTTGCGCCCGCCGGCGTCGATGATGCCGAGCGCGATGGCGGCTCCGAACTTGGTCATGGCGTCCTCGTGTCGGTCGCCGACCACCTTCTTGAGCGTCTTGCGGATCGAGGCCACCTTGGGGTTCATCACCTCGTTCTGCTGCACCATGATCATGGCCAGCGCGATGAGCGCTCCCTGTCGGACGAAATCCGTGGGGTCCTTCATCATGGGCTCCAGCAGGTCGATGGCCTCGTCCAGTCCGGTGCCCGCGCACGAGATGCCCAGGGCCATGGCGGACCCGTATCGGACGTGGGGGTTGTAGGACTCGGACAGCAGCTCGACCATGCGCGGGACGCTGCCGGGCTTGCGGAAGAGGATGAATCCCAGACTCATGACGGCGATGCGGCGCACGTCGTCGTTGACGTCGCTGACGGCGATGTGGAGGAGCTTGCGGACGGCCTTGTTGCTGCCCGTGCCGCAGTACGCCAGGGCGACCGTCATGATACCACCGTATCGCAGGGTCGGGTCGGGGTCGCTGAGAAGGCCGTCGATCAGGACGTCGGCCCCTTCTTGGCGGCCGTACATGATCAGGGCCATGCCAAGGGCCACGCCGCGGACAATCTTCTCGTGGGTGGTCTCATGAGCGTAGGTGATCATGTCCTCGAGGGCCTTGACGTGGCCGGTGCCGAGCATGACGAGACCCATGGCAAGACCGACGGCTTCGCCGTTGAGCGCGGAATCCTGGAAGAGGGTCTCCTTGAGCTTCTCGAAGATGTCGAGATCGCCCGTGCCCATGCCGGCGATACCCAGACCGAGGGCACCGCCGTGCTGCACCACCTCCTCCTCGGCCTGGCTGAACTGCGTCTTGAGGTACTCGAGAGCGCCCGCGCCGTGGTTCGCGTGGATCAGCCCCAGGGCGTACAGGGCTCCGCCTTGACTAAAGATGGAGCCGGAGCCGATGCTACCACCCTGGCGGGGGAGGTACGGCTCGAGGAGCCGCCTCGCCTGGAGAATGTTGCCGCGGTGGATCACGCCGAGCGCCGCCGTGGCGGTAAACTTGGACCAGTTGACGGCCTTGCCGAGCCACTCCAGGTTGTCGCGGAAGAACTTGTCGTTTGTGGTGCCTTGGTTCATGAAGGCGTTGGAGAAGGTGACGGCGGTGTGGAAGATGGAGCTCCTGCCCTCGAGGCTATCGCGCACCCTGTTGAGGATGGAGAGATCGGTGTGGTTGTTGCGGTACAGGAACTCGAGGTTCAGGCGGACGGTCTTTGAGCCGTCGAGGATCTGCCGGACATTGCGGTAGACCTTGGCGACGTCCTCGGACAGCTCGGCCTCGGGGGCGCCCTGCTCATTCTCGAGCAGGGGCTCGTTCTCCTTGTCGGCGCCCTCGGAAGCGTCCTCCTCCTCCTCCTCCTGCTCCTCCTTCTTCTTCTTCACCTCACCCGAGGGGAGAGAGCCGAGGACCTTGCCGAGAAACTCCTGGGTCCCGTTGTCGTAGAGATCGAAGGCGATCTGGTAGGCGTTGGCGATGGAGGTGCGGTCGCCCTTGGCGATGAGGGTACGGAGCATCTGAGAAGCCTCCTCATCGGCGTTGAGGTAGACGACGCACCTGGCGATGGCGAAGTAGTCGGGGTGGGGGATGTCGTTGAGCAGATCGAGGATCAGGCGCAGGATCTCGGTGCGGAAGGCCCTCTCTTGCACGATGTCCATGCAGACGCTGAGGGTGTACTCCATGAGCTCCTCGGCGGGGCCCTGCTGGCCCTCCTGGATCTTGACCTTGGAGGCCTTCTCATCCTCGCTGGCGCGCTTGATGACACGTCGCAGGATTTCGAGATTTTTGGCCTCGACAGCGATGCCGACGACCTGTCTGTATCGGCCCTGCGCCAGGCAGCTCTCGAAGAGGCGGTCGATGACGCGCTGGAGGGAGGCCTCGGTGGCCTTGTCGGGGAGCTGGGCGATGGAGCCGGAGCGGCCGTCTTTGGCGACTGGCTGGAAGTCGGTGCCGAGGATGGTGTTGTCGAGGGAGGCGCGGGAGAGCAGAGACTTGGGGGGCAGGGTGGTCTGGGAGAAGGGGGTGGTGGGCGACAGGACGGCGGCGCCGTCGGCGGCGGAGGAAAAGGTCGTGGAGAGCTCTGGGAGATCGGTGTTGCTGATGAGGGCCGGGGGAGCGTGCTTTGCGGCGGTGATGGCGATGTACTGGTCGACGCACTTGGAGATGATGGTCTCCTCGAACTCGCTGGGGGCATCGAGCTTGAAGAGGTCGCCAGCGGCGAGAGCGAAGACCATGCTGTCATTGTAGGCCTGGAGGTGGTAGTAGACCTTGGCGAGCACGAGAGCGGCGAGCTGCCTCTCGGGGAAGGACTCGTCCTCGTAGAGAGCCTCACTAGTAGGTAGCGAGCGAGTGTCAGTTGCATCCCCGGGACAAACACACAACACAAGCACGCATCAATATGTAGAGGGAAGATCAGCTCAGGTGAGACATACATCTGGCTCAAGGCGCCGGCAACCTCCGTCCAGACGGTGTCGATATCATCGTTGAGCGTCTGCAGGGCGAAGACCTTGAGTTCGGGCTCCTCGTCGGCAAGGAAAGCCAGGACTCCCGTCGCGGAGACCAGCCCGGGCATGGTGATGGCCAGGGAGGAATGGGATGGGGATGGTGGTTGACTGGCCGCGGGGAGGGGAGAAGAAGAGGGGGGGGCGACGGAAGGTTGGCGTGAGGGTGTTCGGGGAAGAGCTGTTGGAGGATCAAAAGCACCGAACTGCCCTCAATTGCTGAAAGGCCCTGACTTGGAAGCGAATGGGACGAAGTTGGGGATGCTGTGGGTTGGTGGTGATGCAGAGGAAGAGGCGATCCATGCCAGGATGATGAGCTCGGCGGGTGTTTTGCGCTTTGCAGTGAACATACGAGTACGGAATACTTGAGGGCATCCATCCATCCATCCATCAAATGGCATGGCCCACATACGCCAACGTCCACGTCAGGCAGAGCTTCTGCCTTGCCGATGCCCTTGCAAGAGCCGCACGGGCCAACCAGGACGCGGAGATCTGCTGACATAATACTTGATGCTGCAAAAGGTACTACCAGTATGCCGTAGGCAGGAGCATGATGAGGTAAGCGATGCGGGGGGGGAGAAAAGTGCTCCAAGCTGTCACGTGATAAAGCCAGGCGTCGAGACGAGTCAGCAGCGCCATCCTCGATGTTGAGGGTCTTCCGTCTCCAAGCCATGTTCTTGCTACGGGAGTCGTGAAGTTTTCTTGCTCTTGGGTATGAGTAGGTATGGATTGGAGTAGAAGTCGAAGAGCAAGTTGCATCACGGTTCCAAGAAATAGTACTCCGTACTACTCCGTACTAGGTACTCGTATGTACTACTCCGTACCAGTAGGTACAAGGAGTGGCAACTGAACCTCATGGACAGCTGTTGATAGGGGATCACCTGGTAAGTACCTACTACCTACCTACTACTGCAAACGCTGACTCCCAGCGCGCAAGACACGGCATGGCATACTCGTACAGGTAACTTGAAGGTCTCCCTGCAAGGAGCACAGGTACTGGTCATGTTTTCCCGTATCAGCAGTCAGAGTCTGTACGGAGAGGGACGAGTCTTTACTCCGTACGGAGTAGAAGACTCTCGGTCCCTTAAGCAGCCATAGAGGCTTCATGTTCTCTTTCCAATGGACAGCTTGCGATGGGAGTCTGACTGACAATACTAAAGGCGGAGCACGCTCGAACATTGCGAGTAGTTGCCTCTGTCAGGAGATCACAAGTATATGTATCCATTTGATCTATTTTTCAAGGATTTCGTAAACTACAGGCACCTCATTGCTCTATCAACTTCAGGGGCATTAATGATCCATCAAATCCATCAATCCACCCATCCATTGAGTGAATCAGTTGGCACTGCGGGCTGGCAACTTCAAGTTACAGGTACCGGTACATCATTATTGTTAGTACCTGTACTATAGTAGAAGCCGTCAGGCTGTAAGACTCGAGGGCGAGTGGCACCTTGAAGTACGGAGTAGAAGTACGGAGTACCTGAATCGACTTTCTCATCCCGGAACTGCTCGCCGCTTGCCGCCCCCGAATGCCCTCGCGCCCAACGAAAACCCGCCGAGACCCCTGTAGACCAGTGACCTCGCGTAAGAGCGCAGAAGTAGCTTCAGGTCTCGTGTACATCGGCCGGGCAGCATTGCATCATCCATATCACTGGCATGACCCAAGGCACTTGCAACTTCCTCAAGGAAAGGAAGGCGTCAAAAGGTACGAGTATTGATCGCAGGGAGAGAGAGCAAAAGGGACAGATTTGTCCATTGATGAATTGGATTGATCAATGGATTGATGCATTGATGCATTGTGTCCTGACAATAGATTCAATTATTTGAAAGATCAATTTGAAAGATCGATTCGATTCATTGTATAGGGTTCTTCATCGAGATAGAAGTGCAGGAGGCAATGCTGAGAAAAAAAGGTTTTTATTTTCTCCCATCATGATGGGAAGGAAGGAAAGCACGGCGACGTGAAGCTTCAGTTCAAGCTTGTCCTGGGCATCTACAGTATATGTACTCCGTAGCCATCAATGGATCAATCAAATTGATTGATGGATTGATGGATTGATTGATTGATCAACTTATGAAATGTCCATCGTCCATCTGCCGTTGATCCCTCCACTGCATCAATCCATCCATCCATCCATCCATCCATCAAGTCCAATCATCAAATCAATATATCAACTCTTTCCTTCTATTCACACATCAATAGATCAACGCCGTCTCCCTCTCCTCTTCATCCCCTCCAGCTCCCATCACAGAGCTCTCCATTTAATCTCTCCATCCATCGATCCATTCATCGATTCATCCATCGATTAATTAATCCATCCATCCGTCGATCCATCCGTCCGTCCATGGCAGAGCCCAATCGAGGGATGACTTTCTGACGTGGGCTCAACGCGCATCGACAACCGACAACTTGAAACCGCCGGCCGCCCACAACCCATTCATGCACTGATCCGTCCGGCCAGCTGGCGTCCGCGCGCGTGCCTTGCCTGCCTTGCCTGCCTTGCTGCCACGGCCACGGCCACTGCCAGCATAAAGCACGATCCATCAAATCAATCAGACCCAACCAGAAGCTCCAGTGGATCGAGCGCACCTAACCCTTGGAACCGCGCCCA
>NQYQ01000002.1:724153-743327 GCA_003055925.1 Escovopsis sp. Ae720 | reverse complement strand
CCCCCCCCCCCCCCCCCCCCCCCTCTCCTTCCCACCTCTCGGCAATATCGAGTGCCCGACTCTGACTGATCTGTTCGTTCTCCTTTCCTCTAGTTACACCACAAGGCCTTCAACGATTTCCTCAACAAGATCGTCATTCAGACCGACCCTCGCGCGCCGCACGGGGGCAGCCGAGTCCAAGTCGTGTACAAGCATAGGCGAGAGGTTGACCGATTCTTCGACTTGTCTCCCGATCTACAGAAACTCCTCCCCGCCTGCGTGCAGACGAGACTGGGCGCCCGGGGCAAAAATGTCCGAGTCAGAGTCACATACGACCAGAAGACGAAGGAAGTCCTGAACAAGATCATCAAGGCCCGGGTCGCCGATATCGATATTCACTTGCCGATGTGCCCGATGGACTGCCGGATCAGCGTCAACCTCGAGATGGACTGGGAGGGCTCGATGGAGGAGCTGGAACAGACTTCGAGGCAAGGGGACAGACAGCCCGACCGCAGCAAGGATCGACTGAGCTACACCCAAGGCCACTACCAGATCGATCTGACCCAGGTGACGCATGCAACTGCAGGACCAGGGGTAGGTGACTCCCGAGCTGGCGCCCTCAAAACAGATTCTCGGCCCTGAACCCCACACCCCTGACCGAAGCTCTACTAACACGTCGCAGAATACCCAACGGATAGAAAAGGAACACGAGCTTGAAATTGAACTCTCTGCGGGCGTTTTGATAGACCAGGGGCGACGGGCCATGAACGGAGCGCCCCACAGATACCAGGAGTTGGTTGCAGGATTCATCGACAACGTACGGGTGTTGGCACGAAAGGCCAATGAGTTCACGAAAGTATAAAGAAAAATTACTACTCACTTTTTTTAATTGCCCCCGCCGAAAGAAAGGAGGGGGATTGTTTACTTATTTTTCTCTTCACGTCTCGGAACGGATGGAACGACTCAAAGCATAAGCGGAAAAAAAGGAAAACGAGAAATAGGGACTCTGGATACGTTGGGGATTGAAGGAGGGAGTGGAGGAGACATTGAACTGGGCAGTCTGGCACAGGGAGGAGGGGGGGGGTTTCAGCATGACGTGGGAAAAGGGGGCTGGGCTCCTCTCTCCCTGCCTCTCTTCCCATCGTCAGAGCAGGATCCTTGGACGTAGTAGATTAGGGGGGGAACCTCAAGACATGCGCGACGAGAGAATGAAGCTGATGTGGTGATCGCGGCGAAGAGAGATAGAGAGAGAGAGAGAGAGATCCATTGCACCGTGTGCTGTGATGATGATGATGATGATGATGATGATGATGAAGCGATGACTCTGAGGGACACCTAAGCAAAGCACATGATTTTCACGATGTAAGCCGCGCCAGCATGAATGACGGGGCTACCGGGCTGAATAACCTAATAAGGCGTTGATGGCTGAAGAGCTATGATACATGGGATACCCCTTGCAGGGCTCTCTCGTGCGCGTCGTGTCTGCCGTCCTTGTCCTCGGCGTCGACGGCGGCCTCGGCATCGAGGAAGCTGGCCGAGGGCTCGTCGACGTCCTCGGACAGGACGGCGTTGAGCAGCATGCACACGACGGCGCAGACGACGAAGCCCGTCTGCATGATGAGGGTGATGGCGTCGAGGAAGCCGAGGAGGGCGCCGCTGCGGCCGGGGCGGTCTGGGAACACGCGCGCGAAGTAGTCCGGGACGAGGGTGGCGCCGTAGCCGAGGGAGAGACCAGCGGTGAGGATGAATCGGCTGCGGCGGGAGAAGCGGGGGGCGCCCCTGGCGACGATGGCGAGCCCCGATACGGAGACGGAGCAGAAGAGGAAGGTAGTCATTCCGCCGAGGACGGGGGCTGGGATGGCGACGAGGGCTGCGGCGAACTTTGCGAAGACGCCCATGAGGACGAGCAGGGCGCAGCAGGCGTAGCCGGCGGAGCGGTTGGCGCAGCGGGTGAGGGCGATGACGCCGTTGTTCTGCGCGAGGGTGCTGAGCGGGGTGAGGGTCATGAGGGCGGAGAGGCAGCCGCCGATGCCGTCGGCGAGGACGCCGCCCTGGATGCGGGACTCGTAGAGCGGGCCGGTGACGGGCTGGAGGGAGACGTCGCATGTGGCGGAGATGTCGCCGATGGCCTCGGTGGCGCAGACGACGTAGACGACGAGGACGGGGAGGGCGAGGGGCGCGTGGAGGGAGAGCGGGAAGGTGTGCAGCCAGATGAAGGACGCGACGGGGGCGGCGGCGATGCCGGAGGCGTCGAAGTAGCCGCAGGCGGCGGCGATGATGCAGCCGGCGAGGAGGCCGATGGCGACGGAGGCGGACTTCATGAGCGGGGAGCCGAGGCGCTCGCAGAGGACGATGGTGGCGAAGACGGAGAAGCCGAGGCCGAGGAACTCGGGGGAGCCCCAGGGCAGGGCGTGCGGGGCGCCGGCGTGCGGGCAGAGGGGGGGGGAGGATGATGATGATGAGGAGGAGGAGGAGGAGGAGGAGGAGGAGCAGGGCCCGCTGCCGCCCATCCAGTCCTTGAAGCCGTCCTCGATGAGGCTCAGGCCGATGAGCATGACGGTCGGGCCCGTGACGAGGGGGGGGAACATGCGCAGCAGGACGCGCGGCGGGATGAAGGACATGAGGATCTCGACGAGGGAGCACAGGGCGCAAGTGCCGATGAGGGCACCGTAGCCACGGGGGCAGGCGAGGCGGGTGCCGTCCTGGTCCGAGGGGCAGAAGCCGCTGGCGTACATCTGGTTGAAGGCGCCCTGGGCGATGGGGATGATGCTGAAGGAGACGCCGACGACGGAGATGAGGCCCGTGCCGAGGTGGTAGCTGTTCGACGGGTCAGCTGGAGATGTTGATCCATGATCCATTCGGACCTCCCCCTCTCCCCCCTTTTTTTTATTTTCACCCCTGACTCTCATGATCCACGAGTTGACTCACCGGGTCTTGTAGATCTTGAAGCGGGTGATCTGGATGCTCGACAGGATGCCCGAGACGATGAGAGCGGTCGAGACGAGATACTGCTGCTCCTCGGGCCGCAGGTTCGCGCCGCCCGCGCCGCTGAGGATGATGGGCGGCGCGATGATGCCCGCGAGCATGGCGAGCGCGTGCTGCAGGCCGAGCAGCAGGGCCAGCAGGACGGGCATCCTGTCGTCGAGCCCGAAGAAGGGCCCGGCGCGGGTCTTCCCCCCGCCCGAGAGGAAGGGGATGTTGGGCCGGAAGAGCATGGCGTAGTCATAGTCGCCGATGAGCCCCTGCCTGGTCGTGAACGCGCGCCAGAGGCGTCTGAGGCGCTGGCGCGCCGGCACAGGCCGGTAGATCGTGTCCGGCATCACACAATAGCAATAAGGGCCCTTGTCGTCAAAATGTTTTTCCAAACCGTGAAGCTGGCTCCCCTGAAGCCTCCGTGGAAAAGGGGGGGGGGGAAGGAGGGGGAGGGGGGAGAAAGGGGGTCAAGGAGTCCTCCGTGGAAGAGCAAGCATCACACTGTGAAAAAAAGACTTGAGAGATGGTGAGCTTGAGGCTGGATCAAGCTTTTCATCCGTCTTACGCCGTCGGCCTGCATACGGAGTAGCGCTCTCAGGCTGGCTGTCATCCGTGTAAGCTCTTGGGGATGCCCCTGTCAAGTCATCTTGATACCGTGGTATCGGGCCGCGCGAGTCCAAATATCAACCATCAATTTGGGGGATCCAGATCCCGGTCTCGATGGAGCTCTCAAACCCCTGCTGAGATCGTCTCGATGAGAGGAACGGGCGGTTTAGCCGAGGGTTCGCGCGACAAGAGTCGGGACGATGCATTCCTACCGGTATCGCGACCCTGCACAGGCGTTTGAGAATTGACGCACCCCAATCGAGTATCAAGAAGGCAGGCGATGTCTCGGATCCAATGGCCGCTGGGATGCTTGAGAATGTGGATGACGAGGAATGTGGGGTGATGTTTTTTCCCCTTCATTGTCTCTCCTAGAGGCCGTCGTCTTCACACGAGGGACCCTCAGTCCTCCTCCATGTCTCGGTCATGCCCACGGTCCGGCGGCTTCAATTGTTTTGTTCGGGGCGAGATTATCCTGGTCATCAGCCGCTTCGGCATGGATCCCATCTCTGTCGGCATCTTCTATTATCATATCGCTGTATGCTGCCTTAAGTTGTGTGGCTCGGGGCCGTTGGCCTCTTCAAAGGTCCAATCGACACATCTCGCAATGGCCTCCTCCTAGATCTTCCTCATCCATCCGTCGAACCCCCGATATGCAAAGAAGAAATCGAGATGAATTCGAGGGAACACTTGATCCGTCCTAGTCCAGCCCGTCGAAGCCGAGGACTCCGTGGGCGCCCATGGGCCCGAGTTTCTTGTTCAGCGCCTCCTTGCGTCGCTTTGCGCGTTGTTTCATCTCCTCCACGCCGTCCTCGCTGTCGTCGTCGCTATCGCTCTCTGCCGCACGCTTGGCCTTGGATCCAGCCTTCGCATCGTCGCCGTCGTCGTCGTCGTCTTCGCCCTCCTCGTCATCATCATTGCCGTCATCATCCTCATCATCAACATCATCATCCGAGTCCTCCTCGTCGTCGTCATCGTCGCTGCCATTGCCCTGCAGATCCGACAGCTCCTCCCAGACCTTGACCGATTTCCCGCCGGCGCTAATCAGGCGGTCCTCTGAGTCGAACTGGAGGGAGATGACGGCCTCGAGGTCGTCGTGCCGCAGGTTCGTCGACACCTCGACCTCGCGCCGCACCAGGTCCACGATCCGGAGGCTCCCGTCCCCGACGCCGCAGATGACCTTCTTGCCCCAGCCCAGCCCCTCGGGCACCGCCACGACCGAGTCGATGCTCTCCCCGCCCAGCTTGTTCGAGTCCACGATGATGCGCTCCTGCTGGTCGTCCCACGCGCCCTTGTCCCACAGCGTGAGCACCCCGGACGCGGAGCCCACGGCCACGACGCCGTTGTTGCGGTTCTTCCTGGGGCCCAGCCCGGGCACGAAGCACGCGCTCAGCAGCTCGTCCTCCTGGTCCTCGCTGCGCACCAGGACCCCGCGGCGCACGTCGGTCACCGCGAGCGTCGTCCCGCCCGTGCTGACCCACTGCTTCGGGAAGCCGCTCGTGCTCTCCTCCGACGGCGGCAGCGGCGTGATGGACGACACGTAGTCGGCGTGCGGGTAGTGCGTCTGCGCGGGCTTCGTGCCGGGGAGGCCGTCGCGCATGTCGACGATGTGCAGGGCGCCGGAGTCGGTCGCAAGGAGGAGCGCTTGCGGGTTCAGGACGTGGAGCATCGTCGGCGCGTCGGGCTTTGCGGTGGCTGAGGGGATCGCGAACTTGGAGACGACCTTGCCCGTCCCGGCATCGTAGTGCTTGACCACGGCGTCGGTGCCCGCAGAGTATTGTACTGTCCACATGGCGCCGTCAGCAATGTGCACGTCGTGTTTACCTATAGAATCACGCGCTCAACCTTCATCTTGCGATCGCGCGCGCGCGAAGGCGCAGGCACGCGCATTCAGGAGTAGGTAGGTAGGTATATCCCCAATTGTCCATACCCTTGCCATCATGGGAGTACGCCAGGCACCGGCAGCTTCCCTTGTGTCTCTTCGTCCGCCAGACAGAGTCTATCATGGCCCTGCCGTCGCTCAGGATGCTCGTGTCCGCGTCGGCGTCGCCATCGTCGTCGTCGTCGTCGCCGCCGCGGCCGCCGTGCTTCTGCGCCTGGCCGCTGGAAGGCAGCCTGAAGGTCTCGACCACGCCATTGGCAAGCCCGACAGTGATGAGCGGCTCCGTCGGGTGCTGCGCGAGGGTGAAAATCTCGGACTGTAGCGGTAATGTGCAGGTGTTTTCGAGCATGGCGGGCGAAGAGGCGACGATCTCGAGAGATCAATTGGAAGTTGATGCAAGCTTCAGAGCCCTCGAGATGGGATGCGACAGGCGCGGGATCTGCTGAAGACGAGCCTCCCGAGGGTCAAAAATGGCAGATATCGAACGAGAGATGACTGTCAGAGGGATGAGGCAGTCCCTTGGAGCTGCGACGAGGCTGGGCGTGAAGGTTTGCTGTGATTTTGAAGTGATTGTCTCTTTGTTCTGGCGCATCGCAACTTGAAGTTTTTCGTTTTTTGAAAAGCTCGCCTCGCACAGTGTCAAGAGTGCGTATATGGGGTCATGGGCACTGTGTATCCTCTCTTCATCTACGAGGAAGGCGCGATCAAGAGAGCACCTTCGTTTTGTTCAGGATTCAGGAATTAAATTGAAAAAAAAGGAAATAAAATCAAAATTCGAAATTCGAATCTCACGATGCTTCATTCTCTTCTCCTCTCCTATTCTCCTCAACCCTGATACCTCATGTCTGTCTGTCTATTCTGACCGTGATTTGATGCTTGTTTGAGCCCCTCCATTCAAGAGCGAAGCTCTCGGGAGCGTGTCACTGCCGTCTTCGCGGCTTCGGAACATCCGTCGATCATCGGCTCTGCGTCACGTCGCCTCTCTTTTCTCTTTTCAGAGCTCGAGCTCCTGTTTGATTAGAGATCTCCAATGATACATATATCCCAAGGCATCGATGTCCAAAGACCGCTCCATTACTATCATCGCATCCCCACGACCAATACTCATACACTCCAGCCAGCTCTGAGACCGCCGCTTTCTCGCCATGTTTGCGCCGACGCTATGGGCCATCTGGCTCTTTCTTGCTTGTCTCTCCAATGCATCTGGACTCTCGCTGGCACCTCGATGCATCATGTATCTGACGGGGTATTTGTCGTGTCCATCATCCCCCGAGTAAGACAACTTGGCTAACCCGGGAGTCAGTCAGCATCCCATCATTCCCACCAAGAAGGCACTCGTCAACAACCTTACCCACGTCATCTTGGCTTTCATGAACTCGGACGTGTTCAACGCAGATGAGACTTCCCGGGAGTTTCCGCTCTTCACGACGGTCAGTCAAGTCCGGTCTCAGTTGCGCAATGGCACCAAGGTCATGGTTGCCGTCGGAGGGTGGGGGGACTCGAAAGGGTTCGAACTAGCGGCCAAGAACGACACCACAAGGAAGCATTGGGCTCGCCAGGTGAGCTCCATGGTGAACATCACCGGGGCAGATGGGGTGGACATCGATTGGGAGTATCCTGGGTATGTCAAGATCGGTGCCCACAACGCAATTGGAGTCATCCACTGATCTGATATTTGGCACAAGGGGAAACCGTGACGATTACAAGAAAATCCCCAATTCTGAGCGCGAGTGGGAGATCGGGGCCTTTGTCCTCCTTCTCAGGGAGTTGAGGGTAGCGCTGGGCGACCACTTGATCTCCATTGCGGTGCCGGGTCTGCGGCGCGACATGATGGGCTTCACGGCCGCCACGCTGGGCCAGATCATCGAAGAGATCGACTTCATCAACATCATGGCCTACGACCTGATGAACCGCCGAGACACCGTCGTCAAGCACCACAGCGGGGTCAACGGCTCTCGCGACGCGGTCCAGGAGTACATCAACCACGGCGCACCGCCGGCCATGCTGAACCTCGGGCTGGGCTACTACGTGAAGGCGTTCATGACGCAGGACTGCGACCCCGAGCATCCCCTCGGCTGCCCGACCCAGCTCCTCGAGGACCAAAAGACCGGGGCGGATCTCGGCAGGTCCGCCGGCTTCAGCTGGCACGACAAGGTCCCCGCGGAGCTCGGCAGGTCCTTTGCGCGGTCTCAACAGCACGGTCGGTATTTCGACGACGGAAGCTTCGGCTTCTGGGATGCCGAGGAGAAGCGCTGGTGGACATACGACACGCCCGCGGTCATCAAGATCAAGGTGTTGCGCATCGTTGGCAGGATGGACCTTGGGGGGGTCTTTGCGTGGGGCCTGGGGGAGGATGCGCCGAGGTTTGAGCACCTCAGGGCGACGGTGGATGCTGTGCAAATCTTGAACCACACCGGTGCTTTCGACCACGGCATTAAGGATGAGCTGTGAGAGAGAGATCACCGTCGGCATTGCCGAAGAGGAACTTCAAGAGAGACGGCCAGAAAGATGGATGGAAACCCCTTCGGTTCCAGGGGCACGGAGGGGCATGGGTGGCACTGGCGAGTTGAAATTATTCAGGTCTGTGAGATGGGGGTTGATCAGGTCTTATGCCTCGAAGCATTGCTACACTAATTGAATGCCAATCTTGTTAAGTCTAGTCTCCATCAATTTCATTACTCATTTGTTTGATATTCGACATCAGATCTCGCAAAGTTCGGGTTGTCCGCCCTCCCCTCCTACACCATCCGGATGATCCACGTCCACGAATCTTGAGGTCTCGCCAGTCCCTGACGTCCTCCATACGCCTCCAAAGGCTAGCTCCAACCGATCATTACAAGCTGCTTCTCACAATCGACACGTTGCCAAATCTCTCAGGCAGGTCCTTCAACGGTGCAGTCTGCGACCGGAAAACGAGGTCGAAGAAGGCCGTCAAAACACCATTCAGCCCGCTATCCAGCTGATGTGGGTCAATCGTCCCGAGCACGCCCTGGATCGCCTCGCGCGTCTCTCTCGGGATGTCCACGACCGAGAGGAGCAGGAGGATATCCTTGTACGCGCCGTGCAGCGTGTGATTGAAGCCGATCTGCGCGCTCTGGCCGATGAGGTGCGGCCAGAATTGGTCCCAGGACGGGTCTTCCGCGGCGTGGTCCAGCTGGCCCGCCAGGACGAAGGGCTTGCTGATGTTGGTGCTCATGATGGGGTCGATGAGCATGCCGTCCAGGTTGAGGCCGGCGCGGAGCCGCGCGTCCGAGTGGAGCACGGAGGCGGATGTTGCGCCGCCGAAGGAGTGGCCCCACATGGCGAGCTGGGTGAGGTCGAGGGTGCCGGGGAAGTCGGCCATGATGGGGTTCATGATGGTCTTGTTGGCAAGTTGGTCGATGACGAAGGATATGTCTGCGGTGCGAATCTGGAAGAGATGAGCACATGAATGCGAGGTGGTGTTGAGGAGAATGACGGGGACGTGGTTTTCAGGAGAATTAGAAGGGGGGGAGGACTGAAAAAGTTGGAAGACCGAAAAGGGGGGGCTCACTGAGAGGATCTTTTGCAGGACCGACAAATCCGTGTCATCGATGTCGATCCCTTCGATGATGGTGCCGTCCGGAAACTCGACAGCGGGCGCCTCGAACGGGTGGTCCACGCTGACGACGATGTACCCCCAGCTCGCGAGCGATCTCGCCATGGCGCCATATATGAGCCTCGACTCCGAGAGCCCCGGGCCAAACAAGATTAGGGGGTACTCCTTCTTGCGCTGCTTTGTGTTTGCGCACGTGGGCAGGTTCTTGAGATCGCAGAGCTGCATCTCGAACTCTACATAGAAATCTGCGGAGATGCCATATTCGGCGGCCTGCTGGCTGTAGAATGCCGCCACGGAATCGGTCATGTACGGCACCAGGATGGGGGGACAGGGGCGCTGCTGTTTCTCCAGGGGGAGGAAGACGGACAGGAGCAGGCGTCGCGTGGGGGATTGGCCGGTGGGATCGAGGGGGTCTCGACGGCTGGTGTCGGTGAGGGCTTGAACCTTCATGGAGACGTCGTATGGACCGAAAGGGCCGGGGACGAGGAGGGCGGCGTTGGCGAAGGAAAGGAGGAATGTGTGGTAGAGACGCATGATGGCTATGGGAGGTGTCGCTTTGCGACGAAAGGTAAGGGAACAGTTGGGCTTCTGGAGAACCGGTGAGGATAAAGATCAAGGGGATGATGCGAGGAGTCTTTGGATGGAGATCAGACTCTCGAAAGTGACCTCCTCGAGGTGCTATATATACGTGCAAGTGGCAGCCCCTCTCCCAGCCAGCCCCTTTCATGAGATGGAGAACAACAACTCTGACGATTCATCTGACAGCCACGTCTTGCAAGAGCCCCGCGACTTCATTGCCCATCTGGGCAATCGATTCAAGCATGCTCTAAAGCATCCTTCAACGAATCCTTCAGACAGGGGGCCAAGGAGACGCCGTCGTCATGCTCGCGAGAAGATTTCCCGATCAGGAAATGCACCAAAGCGGATCCTACAGAGTCCGGGGGCAGCCAATCGGCATCGGCCTGAGACGGCAGCGGGACGACCTCAGCTCTGGACCTCCTTGGGGGGGACACAGGATGATGCTGTCACAGGCTATGGATGCCGAGGCTTCGCCGTCTGCCTCGTCGTGGTCTCGTCTCAGACTTCTTTTCCTGTTCGAGCCCCTGGTCTTCACTCTCACTCTCGACATCAAGATGCCGCTGGGACCGTTTGATGGCCGAAGGAAGCAGTCCCGCTGCAAGCCGTGCTCCGCCAGTCACTTGAAAGTGCCTCCACCGACCCACACCTTCCGTGATGCTATACAGATACATTCAAGTATTCATGGCAGGCTGACTCGGAGATTAGTGCTCTGGCAAGGCGCCCTGCGCGAATTGCGAGCGGCGGGGCATCGCCTGCACGTCAACACAGCCCCAGGATGTCAACAAACCCTTGATCCTCGTGGAAAGAGGGAAGCAGAAGACCATCTCGGACTGGGCGTGCGGTCCGCAAGGGGAGAAGCGCAAGGATGCTCAAGTCACCCCAGCATTGAGGCTCTTGTCTAAGGCGTCGTCACCCCCACGGCTGCTCCCGGACGACGAGCTCTCCTACCTGTACTACTTTGACGCCTTCTCTCGCTCGAACAACTTCAGCGGGAAGAAAAGTTCTCTCGCCGACGGCGTGCAGGAACATGCACTCTTCCACTCGAGCCGCCATCTCAAAGACGCCATGCTTGCCCTCGGCGCGCTGCAGGCCACGAAATTGCAAGCGCGGGGTTCGCCGTCCTCGACCCGTCACGGCTTGGCCCGAGGCCTGGAGCACTACTCGAGTTCCATCAACGGTCTGCGGACCGCGATAGATGTTCAGGCCAGTATGCCGCAGGGCCGTGAGAGGAAGACGGCCAATACAGCGATCCTGTGGACCACCCTCCTTCTGGGTCTCTTCGAGGTCAGCCGGTCCCGCGACGTGAACCGCATGGATGTTTAAATATCGGGGGCTAGGTTGCTAAGTCCAGTGCAGCTCATGAACGAGTCGACCGGTCAGGGATGGAGCCAGCACATGGTCCACGGGACGGCTAGGGCCCTCGAGGCCAGTGGTCCCGCGAGATGTCGGGCCGGACCAGGTCGAGCCTTCTTCATCCAGGCCCGAGTCTTTGAGATCTCTCGCACGATTCTCTTCAACGAGTCCTCGTTCCTGACGCAGCCTGCATGGATGGGGCTCTCGAGGAAAATGCACGACAGCGGCGACAAGGATGGCGATGGGTGGCGGCCCCTCGACTCGCTGCTCGACATCATGGTCATGTGCTCCCGACTATGCTCTGTTATGGGATCTCGGTACGTGGTTATCCCCCTTGTTGTGCCACCCCCCCTCCCCCCCTTTTTTTTCTTTCCCCTCTCCTTGCGAGCGACCAGGCTCTCTAAGGACGGCGATAGAAAGAGCGTGATCCTGTCGCGCAACGACGACGGCCAGCCGGCAGCCGAGGCCCGCTCCGTCTGCGAAGATGGACACGCTCTCCGCGAAGCTCTGGACGGCTGGCACGCCTCGTACCTGTACGGCAATCTCGAAAACTCATCAGGCGCGGGCGACGACAGCACGCTCCTCTCGCGCGTCTTCTTCGCCGCGATCAGCATCTACCTCTCCGGCATCTTCGACTACGGCATCACCTGCTGGCAGCGCCTCGGTCTGGACCCGCCGACGCTGGACGACGCGACCATCCAGGCGCACCTGAGCAGCATACTGCGGTCGACGCGGCATGCGCTGCAGCAGACCACGCTTTCCCCTCTGCTTTTCCTCTTCCCGCTGCGGATCGCGGGGGCGAGGGCGCGATCGGAGGGGCAGCGCGAGGAGGTGCTCGAGATGATCGGGACAGTCAAGAAAAGAGGAGGATTCGCGGCGGCAGGGGCCGTGAGCATGGAGCTGCAAGCGATTTGGCAATTGTTCGGCGTTGGCAGGATCGCGACAGACCAAGAGACGCTGGAGTATTGACGGATCTTTGCCTTCCCGAAAGAACATTGATTTGTCGTCAATTATTCCCGCCGCGACGCCTGCGCCCTCACTCCGTACTCGGGTTGCAGTAGCTGCAAACCTTGAACGCGGACGCGTGGTCTTGCCCCTTTACGGAGTACCGAATACGAGTACGAGCTATCCAAGCCAGGACGGGAGCGCCAGGTGCTGGACTGAGGACATCGGACGGCTTGTCACATCGCTCTCGCCCCTGAGTTTTCCGATCAAGATTACGAAACGATATACGAATACGGTCGCCTTCTTCTCCCCCCCCCGCGAAGCAGAACTTCGCCTTTGCCCCAACTCGGCTAAGGGGGAGGGGGTTGGAAACAGGCTCGCGGCGTTACAAGTTAGCTTACATCAGCCCGCGTATCGGCTTCAAGACCGCATTCGAGGTTCGGAAAAGCAGCCGCCCTAGCCGCCTCCCCTTCCCTTGTGGCGGACCTTTGCTAAAATTCGGTGCTAGCACATGATGGTGGGTTGGCCTCTGGCGCCTTTGCCAGGCCATCACGGGGCGACGAGCCAGTGGAGTTCTGGGGATCCAAACCATGCAGGTCGTGGGCCAGTTGAAACTTGAGACCCGATGGGCTCGCTAATCTTGGTCTCTGAGACTTTGTGGGAACTCGGTTGGAGTGGCACAGACGCCTCGAGGGAGCATGGCGCGACGTTCGAGGAGGACGGCGGGACGGGGTACTGCCCAAGTCCTCGGAACTCCTCTTCAGCGAGGTCGTCCAGTGAGTTGAGTGCTACGGAATACTCGTACTATCTCGCCAAGTGGCGCGCAACAGGTCCTCAGAAAGTTTTCCGAGCTCGCGATCACCTCCAATGCCTACCGCCTCTTGTCCTGGTTTCCCATTCACGCACTTCCATCCTCTTTTTTTTTCACTCATTTTATTCGATATTTTTGTCCTAGAATCCTGCAATGAACCTTGGAGGACTCAATTGCTTGTCGAACAGCGCCAATTGGTGATCGCAACCGATACATACATACATACACACGGCGTCACGGCCCAGCAAGGACCAACGACCTGGTGAATACCACACTCCCTGCCAGGTCCTCTCCACCCGAACCCTCTATCCCCAACCAGCCCCGCGGCTCGTGGATCAACGGGCAGATGTGCTGACCACAGGTCTGCGGTGATAGTGCAGCAATTGCGTGGTCCCCAAGTTCCTTTTCTTCGGCCTTTGCTTTCGCTTCTTTTTCTTCCCTTCCCTTCCTTTTTCTTTTTCCTTTCCCCCTCCCGGTCCATCTTCGCTGCCGAGAGCCTTGCGCATACCGGTAGATATTAAGTGGCTCATCCTTCTCTCCACGCCGTTGGGGATAAATTGGCCAGCATGTCATCAAGATATTCGCTGCGGCAGACGCCCAAGTAAGTACGGATAGTAAACAATCCATCAATGACTTTCACCCTTCCCCCCTTCCCCCCTTCGTGGCTCTGTTGACTTGCCGGTGTCACGGTTGCCACGGTAGCAGACTCGTCCGTCCATCGCTCCTGCCTCTCCTTCTTGCTTTCCGCTCTTGCCCTCCATTCTTGCTCCTCCTCCTCCTCGTCGTGCGTGTCGCTGCCTGATTTTCTTTTCAAGAAAATTCTTTGGGAAATTCCTTGCAATTGCAGACACGAAATAGCATCATCATCATCATCATCATCAACACCATCAACATCAACATCAATACTTGGCTTGGGCTTCCCAATTGTGGCTGACCGTCGACCCAGGAAGAAGGAACTCTTTGAGGGAATGGTCGAGACGCTCCCGACAACCCGGAAATCGACTACCCGCCGTCGTCAGACCCCCCCTCAGGCCGAAAGCTCGTCGGATCCCGAGAAGGACTCGGTCGAGACCCCCGAGATGGCTGCCGATCGAGGACGAAGCCCCCGCCGCCGCACGGCCAAGTTCACCGAGAGCCTCGACGAAGACGACTTGGACGTGAAGCCGCCCAAGCCCGCCGCCAATGGCAGCGACGCCCACAAGCCCGCCAACGGGTCGTCCGCGTCCGCCAGGGACCACGACAAGCAGAAGCCGGACGTCGTCGACGGCTGGGCGCCCGGCCAGGACGCGAAGGTTGATACCTCTGGGGAGTTCGAGTTCGGCGGCTCCTGGGGATCGGGTTCTATGATGATCCTTTTCCCAATCCTCATGTGGTACATGTGGGTGGGCGCGACCTACTACGACGGCAAGTTCCCGCACCGCGACCCGGGCCAGTCCTGGGCCGACTTCGCCTCGCACCTCCTCGGCCTCGTGTACACGGGCGCGTTCCCGCACGCCAGGGCCTGGCTGTGGTACTGGACCTACCTCGTCGTCGAGGGCGCCTTCTACTGCCTCCTCCCGGGCGTGTGGGCGCACGGCAAGCCGCTGCCCCACGAGGGCGGCAAACAGCTGCGCTACTTCTGCAACGCCTACGCCAGCCTCTACACCACGCTCGCGGTGCTCGCGGCCTTGCACTTCTCCGGCGCCTGGCCCCTCCAGAACGCCATCGACCACTTCGGGCCCCTCCTCTCCGTCGCCATCATCAGCGGGTTCCTCGTTAGCATCGTCGCCTACTTCTCGGCCCTCTGGAGGGGCAAGGAGCACCGCATGACCGGCTACTTCGTCTACGACTTCTTCATGGGCGCCGAGCTCAACCCGCGCCTCTTCGGCATCCTCGACTTCAAGATGTTCTTCGAGGTCCGCATGCCCTGGTACATCCTGCTCATCCTCAGCCTCGGCGCCGCCGCCCGCCAGCACGAGCAGTACGGCTACGTCTCCGGCGAGGTCTGGTTCCTCGTCATGGCGCACTTCCTCTACGCCAACGCCTGCGCCAAGGGCGAGGAGCTCATCGTCGCCACCTGGTAAGCCCTCATCCCGAACCCCCCCCCTCCTTTCTCTTGGATGTTGAACTCTGCGCTGCTTTGAGAGGGGCGACGAAGAAGTAGCATGTCTCTAACGCCTGATTGCCTGCCTCACAGGGACATGTTCTACGAGAAGTGGGGCTTCATGCTCATCTTCTGGAACCTCGCCGGCGTGCCCCTCTCCTACTGCCACTGCACCATCTACCTCGCCAACCACGACCCGGCCACGTACCGCTGGAACCGCGCCGCGCTCGTCGCCTTCTACGGCGCGTACCTCTTCTGGTACTGGGTGTGGGACAGCTGCAACAGCCAGAAGAACCGCTTCCGCGCCTCGGAGAAGGGCCAGGTCGTCTGGCGCAACACCTTCCCCCAGGTCCCCTGGCAGACGGTCAAGAACCCCAAGGTGATCCAGACCCCGCAGGGTACGATTCTTGTCGACGGGTGGTACGGCCTCGCGCGCAAGATCCACTACACTGCGGACACCTGGTTCGCCATCTCGTGGGCCCTCGTCACGGGCTTCAACAGCCCGTTTCCCTGGTTCTACCCGGTCTTCTTCGTCTGCATGATCTCGCACCGCGCGTCAAGGGACATCCACCGGTGCCGCCAGAAGTACGGCGAGGCCTGGCTCGAATACGAAAGGCGCGTGCCTTACCTTTTCATCCCTGTGAGTACTTGTACTTTTCCCGGTCCCCAATTTGATCGGGTACATGTGGGAGAAGGCCAACTGATCATTCTTCTGTAGTACGTCTTCTGAGGTGGATGCCTCAAACTACACAGAGTCTTGACGGGGGAGCGTGATTCTCGAGACGCCACTGCCCCTCCAAAGGATGGATTCATGTAGACATGTCGACCCCTTTCTGAAAAGCCACAGAAACAAGAACAGAGAAGCATTCCTGCGTTGAAAACTACCTAGGGAGCAAGCGTCAAGTGCCTCGGCCATCAGAAGATTCACGAGCACGTCACACAACGGACGAGCACGACCATGGCCGCAGCGCATCGAGCCAGCCAAGCCCCATGAGCAAATCACAGCATCACAAAGAAAAAGGTCCCCGAAGAAGGCTGTAGTAATAGTGGTTGCACACATATTGATCGGTACACATTTTTCTGGATGGGGAAAAGGGGGGGAAAGGAAATAGAGCAATCAACAAAGCGCACGATCTACACGCATCAATACTATACATACCTCTTATATATCTGCCTCTTTTTATCACATCTATCGTCGTCATAAGCGGCCGGGACATCGTGCACAAGACACCGAATGGGATTGATCTATGAGGGTGCAAAGCCTCTCGTTGGAATAGGAAAACAGAGACAGAGACAGCAAAGGTAGGGTGAATGGAAGATAGTCATTTTTTTTCTTTTCGAAAACCGCACGTCTTGCACCTTTGCCACTAGATCCCCCAAGAAACTTTCCCCTCCCTTTCCCCTTTCCTCCCCCCTTTCTTGCCCAGCGCAGCATCGACCCTGACCTGTCTCTCCCCATGCTTCACCGTCTATGATGAACATTGCTTGGTAGTGTACATAATACGGCCCCAGCTTCCCCTCTTCCTCCCTGTGCGATTAGTCCCGGCCCCTGCGCGTGCGCGTGCGTGTGCGTGTGCGTGTGTCCTGGAGTGCAAACAAGAATTTCATGCTCCGCCAACCCAACGATAAGCTCCCATATGTCGCGTTTCCACATATAATAGTACTGCTTTCCCCAGATGATATTTCATATCGTCCTCCGTTTGTCGAGCGCCCTGCCTGGACGGGGAAGGTGGGCAGGAGCACGCCTGTGCGTTCGTTGCGTCGAGATTGTCAGAGAAAAAGCGCCCCTCTCTCTCTCTCCCCACCCCCTGTTGTCCCCTCGGCGATGGCGTAGTGTTGGGTGTGTTGGGTTTTAAGCGCAGACGACGTCCTGGCTGGCCTTGGAGTTCATGAGCAGGGCGACAATGAGACCGTAGAGACCTGTGAGAGGGATCGCGTTAGCAGAAGTCGTGATGAAGCATTGCGTTGCGTGTCGAGCGCGGCCGGGAATAGATCAGGGATGACGTACCCAGGACTTCGGCGAAAATGAGGATCAGGATCATTCCGACGAAGAGGCGAGGCTGCTGGGCGGTTCCGCGGACACCAGCGTCACCGACGATACCAATGGCGAAGCCGGCAGCGAGACCGGCAAGACCGACGGAGAGACCGGCACCGAACTGGATGAAACCGGTGTAGAGAGGGAGCTGCTGCTTGAGGCCATCGGAGATCAGGACGGAGACGACGAGGCCGTAGATACCGATGATACCGGCCATAATGACGGGAACAATGTCTAGTGGTCACCACGTCAGCATCACCCCAGACAGAGGAAAAGAAAATTATGGAGCCCGCGGCATGATCTCTTCCATGATTCGTGGTCGGTCGGGTATCGCGGTCTGGGGGAGGGCTCACTCTTGACGATGAGATCAGGGCGAAGGACACCCATGGCGGCGATGCCGACACCAGACTTGGCGGTACCGTAGGAGGCACCCAAGCAGGTGAAGACGATGGCGCAGGTGCAGCCCATGGCACCGAAGAAGGGCTAAGACGGCATGGTTAGCAATGTCGGATCTGGTGATGGACCAATCCGAGATGGTGAAGATCCGTGTCCTGCTGGTGGTGATGGCTTTTGCAGTGGAGATTGGCCCTCGACAATCAACCTGATCTTTTTTTTCTTTTCTTTTCTTTTCTTTCTTCAAGTGATTGTTGGGTGATTGATTTATCGGTGGGAATCGGTGACGTCGTTGGGTAGGTAGTGAGTGGAGAGCAGGAGAGAGGCATGACGAACCGCGTAGACGGGGCTAATTGAAGAGGAACAACGTCAGCATTGGAGGCATCGCCTGCAGCCGTGGAGGCTCGATTGGAGTCGGGGAATGGACAACGATCCGGACAGATAGTCGAGAGTCGGGGCATTGTGATGGCGGAAGGGAAGTCGGAATGGATGGTGCTTCATCGAGCCATCCCCGGGATGGTGAAAGAGAGAGAGAGAGAAAGAGAGAGAGAGAGAGAGAGAGAGAGATGATGGGTAGGATCTTTGGGGGGCAAACGCGCTGACGTACCAGAGCTCGGTAGACATCTTGAATGAGGCTTTGCGGAATGGACCGTGTGGTGCTTGTCTGTTTTGTGAGGAGTAGAGCGGTAAAGGGCGGCGAACGATGGGCGAGAGAAGCTGGAGCGATGGCGGATCGATGGGCGGGCGATGGGAGGGCGAGCGTCGGAGGAGAGCTGTGATGGCTGAGGGTGAGGGTGAGGGTGAGGGAGAGGACGAGGTTGTGGGTGGATGGAGTGGATGGATGGATTGATTGATGGATGGAGTGAATTGGATTGTTGGTGGTGACTTTGAGCCAAGTTGGAACTAGTAGTAGTAGTAGTAGGTGCTTTGCTTGAATTGCAGGTGCAGGAGGATGCGGGCGGCGCCTGCTGTGGCCATCGAGGCGTATGATTGGCCAGAATAGCTCAAGCATTATGTAAGCGCGGAGTGCGGAAAATGACGCAGCCGATGATGACTAATGACAGTGTGATAAGTGAAGGGGCACGGTGTAGATCGTGTCGGGAAGGAGCGTCCCTGGTGAGAATCATCACCATCTTCATCACCATCAACCTCATCATCCTCATCATCTTCATCCTCTTCATCTTCATCCTCTTCATCTTCATCCTCTTCATCTTCATCATCATCACTGACAAGCCAAGGAGGCTGCTATTCGGAAACAGCGAGTCTTTGTCTCCCCGGATCAATGACAATCGATGATACAATCGCATTCAAACCACAAAGGGAGCATCCAATCACGGCCCATTTACTATTACTACCACTACTACTACTACTACTACTACTACCATGTGTCTACCGTCACTGATGAACCAACTCAGGAATGTCCAAGCCATCAATCGGCCCCCTATCGTGATCATCCGTCATCGTCCGAAACGGAAGCTCGAAAAGGGAGCTTCATAGTATGCCGTTGTTGGTCGAGTGACCGCAACTTCCCCGGATAGCCATCTCACCCAAGAGCTTCCTCTTCAGTCTTCAAGACGTGGCACCTCCGCGAAAGCAGACGTCCAACCATCGAACTCGGACCCGGCCAACGAGACCATCCTCCGAGTATAAGACGTCGAGCTGAAGCCATGCTCAGAACGATCATGATGGCAGCATCATCATCTTCTTCTTCTTCTCTTTTTTCTTCTTCTTCTTCGCCACCAGATCTCTCGTCCACCTTTCATCCAAGAACATCAGGCCATCGACCTCTCTCACTCACCCGACCTCCATCGTGACCAGACAGCCCACACCCTGCGTCAGACTTAAACCCTCTCTCTCTGCTCTGCTCTGCTCTGCTCTGCTCTGCTCTGCTCTGCTCTGCTCTGCTCTGCTCTGCTCTGCTCTGCTCTGCTCTGCTCTGCTCTGCTCTGCTCTGCTCTGCT
>NQYQ01000002.1:668441-678654 GCA_003055925.1 Escovopsis sp. Ae720 | reverse complement strand
GGGGGGGATGGGCTTGAGGGCGAGGATGGGGATGGGGATGGGGATGGGGATGTGGATGTGATTGCGGAGCAGGATTTGATGGGGGATGAGGAGGAGGGGGAGATGGAAGAAAACGACGACGACGACGACGACGACGAGACCAGCAGCTCGGGGTCGGATAGCGATGCGTGAGGGCGTCGTTCTTGACTTAGGGGGTTGTGAACTATGGCCCCCCTTTTGCATTGGTGTTTGGGACGTTTTATTTCGTTGGAAATGCATGGCGATGGATGGCTTGATATGATCTTTACCAACAATACCGCCCCTATTTATCAATTATCATGGCAACGATGTCAAGATGCCTGTCAACCCGGATTGATGTCTGGCACTCCGGAGATGCTGCCTTGGGACGTGAATCCATGGAGCTGACCCTGACCCTAACCCTGACTAGTAGAAGAGGAATGGTAGGGTTAGGGTCAGGGTCATGGTTGGGGTTATGCTTAGGGGCAGGGTCATGATCAGAATCTGGGTCAGGGTTAGGGTCAGTGCCAGGATGGATCATCCACGTCACGGCCCGAGCTCGACCGGCATCCGTCACTCCATCCAACTCCCTGCTTTCCATCATCCACCCACTCTCTCTCCCCCTCGACACCATCATCAATTCGTCCATCCATCCATCACTCCATCCACCAACTGGCATCCACCAACCCCTCGCCGGCTGCGACCCTCGATGCGACGACCAGGACGAGCAATTGCGGACGCTTCGACCATCACTGCCATCTTCCCAAGGTGCCGCGTCTGCTTGCAACCCGCCAGACCGACGTGCACTATGGTGTCCTGAGACACAACCTCGACAACCTCTCTCCTCTCTCTCTCTCTCTCTCTCTTTCTCTCTCTCTCTCTCTCTCTCTCTCTCTATCTATCTCTCCCTCTCTCTTCTCACTTCTCTCTCCTCCTCTTTCCCCCTTCTCCTCTGGCTGCTTCTGCTTCATCTCACACTGCTGCTCTCAGCTTGTCGCAATCGTCTAGCAGGGTCCAACGCCTGACCCACACACCGGGGCCGTCTCCCCTCTACGATTCCCCTCCTCGTGCTCCTCCCTCCTACACACACAGTCTCCCGAGACAGAGCCCCGGCAGGCCGCCGCCGCCGCCGCCGCCGCCGCCGCCGCCTTCGCCATGGATGACACGCCGGTGCCCAAGCTGTCGGACCTGCTCCGGCACCCCGACGACATGGACAAGATCCCCGTGCTCAAGCTCGACTTCTCGCGCAAGAAGAGCGCCGTCGACTCCCAGCTGCGCGAGGGCCTGCGCGAGCAGCTCGAGACGACCCAGTCGGGCATGAACGGCCTGAGCGAGGGCCAGAAGACGGTGCAGCAGATCAAGGACGAGATGACCAAGATCGACAAGCTGTGCTCCGAGTCGCAGAACATGATCAAGGACTTCGCCAGCATCAACCTCGTGTCCCAGGCCCACCGCAACTTCGGCGCCGTCGAGGCCATGCGCCGCAACCTCGAGACCTTCAACGAGCGCCTCGCCGTCGTCGAGAAGATGCTGCGCGAGGACGACGACGACAAGGAGAACATGAACAACCTGCTCCCCTGCCACTACGAGCTCACCCAGCTGCGCAACATCCGCGACGACGCCATGGAGCAGATCCAGCGCGCCGAGGACCCCAGCCTCGAGTCCACCCTCGAGGACTACTTCGCCCGCCTCGACGAGACCATCGACTGGTTCGACGAGCACGTCGGCATCCTCGCCATGAACCTCATTAACCTCGTCGTCAACGACAACAACGGCCTCGTCGTCCGCTTCGCCGTCGTCATGGAGGCCGAGGAGAAGAGCGACCAGCGCGTCAGGGCGCTCCAGGAGGCCCTCAAGGACCACGAGGAGATGGCCGCCCGCTTCCAGAGCATCACCGACGGCGCCCGCAGGGTCCGCGGCTACAAGGACAAGTTCATGGAGGCCATCCGCATCAGCGCCGAGCAGCAGTTCCAGCAGGCCCGCGAGGAGTTCCTCGACAGCGCCGCCGAGCTCGAGTCCAGCATGAAGTGGTTCTTCAACGACCTCAACGCCGTCAAGATCGGCATGACCCCGCTCATGCCCCGCAAGTGGGACATTGCGCGCACCTACGCCAACGTCTACCACGGCCTCATGCACGACTTCCTCGTCGGCATGGTCGACGACCCCGAGGGCAGCTCCGCCCACACCCTCGAGATCATCGGCTTCCCCGACAAGTACTACAAGAAGATGGCCAAGATGGGCTTCCGCCAGGACGAGCTCGCGCCCCACGTCATCGACAACCGCGAGGCCGAGCTCGTGCGCGACTTCCGCCAGCTCATCATCAAGTTCCTCGACGAGTGGATCGACAACATCTTCGAGCAGGAGCGGCGCGACTTCGCCGAGCGCAACGTCGAGGGCTCCAACCTCGACCAGGACGAGTACGGCTACTTCCGCACCAAGAACCTCGTCGCGCTCTGGCGCATGCTGCGCGAGCAGGTCGACGCCGCCGTCAACTCCCAGCGCGCCGACGTCGTCGAGGGCGTCATCGACGCCATGTTCACCCGCCTCCGCAGCCGCCAGCAGTCGTGGCAGCGCATGCTCGAGGACGAGGCGCTGCGCTACGAGACGGGCCGCGCGCCCGACCTCGAGGGCTTCCAGGCGCTGCAGGACTGGCTCGTCGCCACCGCCAACGACCAGATCGCGTGCATCGACGACTCCGAGGAGGAGGGCCGCCTCGCCTACCTCTCCTCCTTCCGGCAGCAGTTCGAGCAGCACGTCAGCCCCGCGTACCTCGAGCGCGCCGACGCCGAGATGAACGCCCTGCGCGACGGCTACGTCGACTTCAGCACCTGGTGCATCCACCGCTTCGCGGGGCTCGTCTTCGCCGTCGACTTCAAGACCGTCATGCCCGACTTCTTCACGCCGCGCTGGTACGCCAACACCGCCATGAAGCAGATGGTCGTCACCTTCGAGGAGTACGTCAACGAGTACCGCGCCCCGCTGCACCACTCCCTCGTCGAGATCTTCATCGAGATCTTCGCCGACGAGCTGCTCGTCCGGTACCTCTCCTCCGTCCGCAACAAGGGCGCCCGCTTCCGCCGCGCCGACCCCTTCCGCGACAAGCTCTTCAACGACATCGCCACCGCGTTCGAGTACTTCTCCACCCTCGCCGTCCCGGACGTCGCCATGTCCATCAAGGAGACGTGGCGCGTCACGGAGTCCTTCCTCGGCCTGCTCTCCGCCGACAGGGACGCCATCGCCGACGAGTTCGCCGCGTTCAAGACGGCCTACTGGGACCTGCACATCAGCTGGGTCGAGGCCGTCCTGCGCTCCCGCGACGACTTTGAGCGGAGCATGCTCAACGCCGTAAAGGCAAAGGCCGCACACATGACGGTCGTCCGCGGGCCCGAGACCATCATGGCCAAGGTGAAGTGAGGATGAGGAGGGGTTAACAAGCGAAACGAAGAGAAAAACAGGAAAAAAAGGAAGGGCAAATAAAAAGAATAATCTGACGATATGCATGAACCTGTAATGAAATGAAGTGTGTGTCACTGGTATTTTACGCAAGGAGTATGGATCATGAAGAAGAAGAAGAGATGAATCAGGAGTTCAATCGGTTCCGCGGATGCTTCAACAGTACTAGTTAGACCAGAGGCAACATATATATCCCCTGTACACAGACACGTTCCTCGTCCTCCCGAGGACTTCTGAATCTCTCACATCTTCGGGACGATAACGACCTGATGTTATGTTGTGGCATTTTTACTGTACTGAAAGCCCGCTTCAAGACACGCAGACAAGCACAAAAAAAAGGGGGGGAGAGAAAAAAACACTGGAAACCAAGCGAGATACACGCAGATGAAAAGCACGGATACATTGTACGTCCAAAATCAGGCGGCAACAGAGAAACAAACGAGAGTCGGTATCAACATCGAGGATTATCTCCATCATACAAAGAAATCATATTGCCCTTTCCAACGCACATCGCAGCTCGCGTCTCTCTTCCGTTCACAACCCCAACTACATGTATTCCGCTCTTCCCCCTCCTCCCCCTCCTCCTCTTTCTCTTCCTCCTTCTCTTCCTCCTCAATTCTCCTCGTCACATCCAGAGGCATCGCGCCCATCTGCATCCTGATTCTCAAACTCATACTGATCCATTTTGTGTTTCTCTCGTGTGTGTGTGTGTGTGTGTGTAAAAAGGGGGGTAAAATGCGATACTTCCAGGGCCATAATAAAAAACGGGGGCCCTGATGTGCAGCATGAGAGAAGTGAAGAAGTCACGACAAAGGGAATGACGACAAAAGAAACAGAGAATAAGAAAGGAAATAGAAAGAATACTCCGCACGAGGGAAAGCTGGCTATGCTATTCGCTAATTCTCCATCCCCAAGATAGGTATCTATATCTTTGGGAGACCACAGGAGAGGGGGAAGAAAGTCTCAGTCTAGGGAGATGCTTCGCGCACATCACGTTTTCTAAGCTTTCCCCGAGATGTCGGCTTGGCTCCTCAAGACTGGCCGGCGAGGAAGTTGGCGGCCTGGTGAATGGATCAAATTAGCGCTCCCGCTGATACATCAAGGGACAGGGCAACGGGCAGTGCGTTTTTCATCTCATCGACGTACCTTTTCGAGGTTGTAGTCGTACTTCTCCAGGGCGTCCAGGGCCGTCGAGCGCGCGTAGCCCATGCTGGTCAGGCTCTTGAGGAGCGGGTCGTCGTGGTCCCCGCCCTCGGTGAGTGCCCGGCCAGGGACGGGGGGACGGGAGTCGGCGGCGGCGGAGGCGGCGGCGGCAGCATTGTCGTCAGTAATGCCTACCAGGGCGGCGCCGTTGCCGTTGCCGGCGCCGGCGGGGGGCGGAGTGGCAGCGCTGGGGGCCTCCAGGTTGGCGAAGATGGCATCCCAGTCCGGATTTCCCTTTTGCTGGCTTCCTGAGCCAGCAGGACCACTTGCTACAGAGTTGGATGAGATAAAGTCAAATGTGCTCTCGTTCCCGAAAGTAGTTGACTCACTCTTTGCCTGGCTGGCCGGGGGGCTGCTATCGAACATGGGGTTGAAGTCGTCCAGTCCGGAGCGGGAGATGTTGGCAAAGTCGTCGTCTGCGGAACCCTCCTTGGCGTCCTCCAGACCCTCGAAGTCGTCGTCGAGATCGTCAAAGGCGCCCTTCGTCTGGCTGGCCCCGCCGTGCTGGTGGCTGGATGCCGTCAAGGTCCCGGATCCAAAGAAGTCATCCACATTGGACGCCTGGGTGGTGGGACCGCTGCTACTGTTGTTGTTTTGAGTGATTGTGGCCGGGGAGGAGGCAAGCTCGGGACTGTCGACGACTTGTCAGCGAAAATGATTTCTTTGATGGCCCGTCGGGGTGGATCACTTGGGAGGAAAAAGAAAGTCAAAGCTTGATCTCATACCTTTTGCCGTCCAATGTCGACGACTCCTTGGGAGAGGCAGCCGTCGCCTCGCTCGGGTCGAGATGCGCGTGATGGGGCTCAGGGGTGGACGTTGAAGCGATCGATTTGGACTCCTTGGCCTTCGCTGCCGGCGACGCGGGAGCGAAGTCGTCATCGAAACCTCCGCCCTCGCTGGCGCTATCGGAATCTTCCCGCTCGAGCTCCGAGATGGGGGGAAACTCGGAGTCGAAGGCGGCGAGGGGTTTAGACGCATCTGCCGCGGCGACGACCGGGGACTTGGACGACGCGAAGGCGGCAAATGCATTGTCAAAGTCTTCTTTAGCCTTTGCATTGTCAGTACTACCAAAGGGAGCTGATCCGTGGGCGGTCTGGACATCGGACTCCGCCGCGAGTCGCTGGAGGCCGCCGCCAACGCCGCCGCCACCACCTCCTTGGGCTGCTGGGACCGTCGTGATGTCCTTTGCGGCGCCGTCGATGCTCCTGTCCGCGTCATCGCCAGCGGCGTTGGCGGTTGCTGGGGCCTTGCCAGCATCCGCGGCGATGGTCATCCCGCCGGGGAACGGGAACGAGCCGGCTCCTGAGCCTTCGGCGCGGGAGGTTGGGGGGGACACTTGGGTGGACGAGGACAACGACTCGTTGTGCTCGGGGAAAGGCAGGTTGGCGGAGGTGAGCTGTCTCAGTTCCGAGGAAGCGGGAGGGTCGGCACTTTGCGGTGCTTGACGAGTGACATTAGGAGAAGAGGCCGAGATGTTCGAGTATGACCCAACACTTGCCGACGACTGACCTGTATGCTGCTGCCTGAAGACGGGCGGGGGCGTGCCGGTTGAGCCAGAGGGTCCAGCGGGGCCGAAGAGGTCGTCAAACGACGTGTTGTCGAAGGTCCGGGCCGGCGGCTGGGCGACGAAGACTCCCATGAGGTCGGCGCTCCCGGAGCGCTTGAAGAAGGGGTTGTTGCCGCTGGATGCGGACGGCGACGGGCTGGCGAGCTGGGCCGAGGCCGAGGCCGGGGAGCCGCTCTCGGCCTGCCTGGAGATGTCGTCGACGCTCCTGGCGAGGGCGTCGACCTCGGACCTCAGCTTGTCGCGCTCGCCCTCTGTCGTCGAGAGCTGCTTCTTGTTGATGGCGACGAAGCCCTTCTGCTGGCGGGCCTCCATCTTGAGCTTCTCGATCTGGGGCTTCAGCTGGGAGATCTCGGCGCTGACGGCGCGGATGCGATCTCTCAGCCTGATGTTCTCCTGCTGGTCGGTCTGGAAGGCGGACAGGACCTGCTGGTGCTGGCCCTGGACGTCCCTCAGCTGCCCCTCGAGGGTCATGCACTCGCCGCGCAGCTTGTGGGTGTCGGAGCGGGAGGTCCTCAGCCGCTCCTCGAGGGAGTGGGTGTCCTGCGCCTCCTTCTCGTACTGCTGCCTGAGCTGGGCCAGCCTCTGCTCAAAGTTCTGCTTCTGGGAGTTTGTCTGGTTGAGCTCGACCTGGGTGGTGGCCCTCTTGGACCCGAGATCCTGGGTCTGCTTCGTGAGGGAGCTGATCTGGTTCGAGAGGTTGGCCAGCTCGCTCGCGTCCTCGGATATCTTCTTGCTCGCCTCGTGATCGTTGTCGCCCAGGAGGTCCTCGGAGAGCGAGCGATGCGCGCCCGAGTCGCCCATGCCCTGGCCGGTGAGGCCCCGACCGAAGGAGGACGAGGGTTGAAAGGGCTTGAAGGAGCTGACGTTGGGCGATGCCGATTTGGTGGGCGGGGAGGATGGGCGCAAAGCGCTCGAGCCGCTGCCGAAAGGATCGTTCATGTTCACGTTTGAGCCGCCCGTGGACATTGTCGTCTGGGTGGGAGCCATGGCCGGGCTCGGCGAGGAAGAGTCCAGGCCGAAGAGATCGTCGAGCGCGGACTTGGGCGGCGGGGCGACGGCGATGGTTGCCTGCGGGGGATCGAAGGCCGAGGACATCGCCGTGGCGGGCCTGGTCTGGCCCTGGTTGCGCCGGTGAGGCGGGATGAGGGCCTGGGGCAGGGCGGAGGGCAGGGGAGCTCTGTTGTTGCGCTGCTGGCGGATCAGATACATGGCCACGGCGAAACCGTCGCGCGTCAAGCGTCCGTTTGAGTCGAAGTCTGCGAGGTCCCAGATCTGGGCCAAGGTGTCCTCGGGGAGCTGAGACTGGCTCAGGAAGGGCACGGCCTCTTCGCCGGTGATGAAGCCTCTGCCGGTCTTGTCAAACCCTTCGAAGATCTGATCAAACTTGACTTTTTCCTGCGGCGTGATGGCCCAGTCATTGTTGGAGTTGTTGTTGTTGTTGTTCTGGTTGTTCTGGTTGTTGTTGGAGTTGTTGTTGTTGTTGTGACTAGGAGAAGATGAGCTGGGGCCGGAGACCTGGGCGACGAGCGGAGGGCGACCGAGGGGACTCCCGTTGCGCTGCTGGGCGGAACCGCTCAGCTGGCGCGGGATGGCGGCGGGCATGCCGGTGCTTGAGGGAGACTGGCGAGCGGCGGCGGCCGGGGGGGGCCGGGAGGCAGCCTCGTACAAGCCGGGGGGCAGGACGTTGGGCAGGGCGCGCAGACTGCCGGTCTTGGTGGAGGTGAGCAGGTGCATGGCGATGATGAACTCGGGGAGGGCGAGGGCGCCCCTCTGGTCGGTGTCGGCGAGCCCCCATATCCTGCCGAGGGTCTCGTTGGCGAGTCCCGACTTGTCGAAGATGGACCTCGCCTGCTCGCCGGGCAGATAGCCGCCCTGGAGGTTCTGGCGCTCGAAGAGGCTCGAGTACTGAGCAACCTTGTCGGGGGTCAGGGGCGGGATGCGGATGGCAGCACCGGACGACTGGGGCTGGGCCAGGGGCTGTGAGGGCGACTGAGGGGGCCAGAGGCCTTCGAATCGAGGGATCGGGCCTTGCTGGAGAGCGAGGTCTGGGGTGGGTTCCTTTCCGGCCTGAGCGTGTCCGATGAGACGCAGGACGACGCCGAAGCCCGTGGGGGTGAGGAAGCCTCGGTTCTCCTTGTCGGCGATTTGCCAGATCTACAGGGCGGGACGGGACGGACGGTCAGCAGTGAGAACATGAGGCCGGGGGGGTGGGGGTTGGTTGGTTGGTTCTGGTGCAAGAAAGTTGTGCAAGAACGAACCTCGCCTAGGACGCGGGAGTCGAGCCTGGTCTTTTCGAAGAATTTGACGGCCACCTCGCCGGTGACGACACCGGCGCTGTCGCCATCTGCCTGTCGGAATAGCTGGCCATATACACGCTTCTCTTCTGAGGTGAGGTTGAGGTTTGGCGCGCCTAGAGATATATATAAATATAGGAAAGAGAGCGGGATCGAGTCAGCAGAAGATCCAGAGCAACGGTGAAGAGATGGGAGAACGATGAGGAGAAGGGCAAAGGAAAAAAGAAGGCAACGGTGGTGGTGATGGTGATCGGTGGTGGATGGGGTGTCACAGACCTGGGTCGACGCCGATGCCCGCCGACATGGTTGCACGCAGCTTGAGCACTGCGAGGGGGGAAAAGAGCTCACGAGCTAGCGGTAGCTGGAAGCGGAGATTGCGCTATGGGGGAGCCGCGGGGAGGGAGGAGGAGGAGGAGGAGGAGGAGGAGCAACAGGTAGCAGCTCGGACGAAGAAGGGGACGTGTGTCGGCAGAGGAGAAGACGTCGCGAGGCCCGAGATTCCCTTGTAGGGGGGGGGAGGGAAGAGAAGGTCGGGTGTGTAGTAGGAGGAGGCAGGCAGGCAGGCAGGCAGGCGGAGGAGAGAATAGGAAATGGAAATGATGCGCGGGAGGGCGAGAGGCGAGGAGGAGCGAGACGGCCCAAGGTTTGTCCGTGTCAGATCTCAGCGAAAGAACGGAGCACGGGATTATGGGAGTCGAGGATGTTGGGATTCGGACGAGTTGGGCCGGGGGGGTTGGTTGCGTTGCAGGCAGCCCGAGGCGAGTCTGCGATGGATTGATTGATCAATTCGTCGAGGCGGCAGCGGCAGCGGAGGGATCAGGATGGCGGACTCGTGGACACGGACACACGAGGAAGAAGCTCGACGATGCGGCTGTGGAGAGCAGGCGTGCCGTGAGCCGTGAGCAGAAAGATGTGGGGAGAGGCGGGAGCTGACGTTGGAGGTTGGAGGTTGGAGGTTGGAGGTTGGAAGATGGAAGATTGGAGGATTGGAGGATTGGAGGATTGGAGGATGGAAGATACACCGAGTAGCAGTAGTAGCAGTAGGAGGTAGCAGGTACTCTGGATATGCTGGAGATGCTGGAGATGCTGGAGATGAATCGATCGCTGGGGGATCAATGGATGGGTATGTGAGATTGATGACGCCTACCCTGGAGGCCGTTGAATGATTGAAATTGCACGATCAATGGATCAATTGAAATTTGTATGTCTGCCTACCCTGGACCGGGAGAGATTGAGGTAATATCTCAATATCAATTGATTGATGTGCGTCGTCAGCTCGAGGGACCTGCGTCTGAGGGTCGCTGCAGGGAAAAGGTACAGGTAAGGGTATAGTCCTTGACTGCACCCACTCCGTATTTCCGTACTTGCAATGAGCTTACGAGTCCACAGAACTAATGTCCTCCTGTACTCCGTACTCCGTACTCCTTCGTAGGCGATGAATTCCCCAAGACTCGCATTTTTAATCTGCGCGTCAAAAGTCGACGTGCCTCCGCTTCTTGACCCGATTCGGTCTAGCGCGGAATGAGCCTCAGACTCAGCCTCAAATCCAGAGACACGCGCAAGCCACACAAAACGTCATCTCTCGATGGATGGATGGATGGATGGATGATCAAATGCATCACGACTCGGATCGAGAGTGCTTTGACACGTCCACCGTCGAGGCATGTGGAATCAATAAAAGTCAAGCCAAGTCAAGTCA
>NQYQ01000002.1:608303-620902 GCA_003055925.1 Escovopsis sp. Ae720 | reverse complement strand
CCCCCCCCCCCCCCCCCCCTTCCCTTTTCTCCCTGCCTCGCGGCCCCTCGATCGCCGAGTCGAGCATCGTTTTGATCTGACACCCCTCGTTCCCGCCTCCAGAGAACCGCGAAATCCATCAGACCGTCCCGGACCACCGCGTCAAGCTCACCCCGGACGGCTGGGCCCAGGCCCACGAGGCCGGCCGCCGCCTCCGACAACTCCTCCGCCCCAACGACACCATCCAGTTCTTCACATCACCCTACCGCCGCACCCGCGAGACCACAGAGGGCATCCTCTCCACCCTAACATCGGACGACCTCGAGCCCTCGCCCTACCGCCGCGACAACATCAAGGTCTACGAGGAGCCCCGCCTCCGCGAGCAGGACTTTGGAAACTTCCAGCCGTGCAGCGCAGAGATGGAGCGCATGTGGCAGGAGAGGGCCGACTACGGCCACTTCTTCTACCGCATCCCCAACGGCGAGAGCGCTGCTGATGCCTACGACCGCATCAGCGGATTCAACGAGAGCCTGTGGCGCCAATTTGGCGACGACGATTTCCCCAGCGTTTGCGTCCTCGGTATTTCAATCCCTTGCCCCTTTGGTCGGTTGTGTTTCGGGAAAGACGCAGAGAGGAATTGCGAAAGGAGGGAAACGAGTAGTAGTCGGGGAAAGACGGAGGGAAGAGGAGAATGAGAGAAGAACAATAAGAAGGAGGGGAGAAGATAAGAGAGAGAAGAGAGGAGGGAGGAGAGAGGGGGGGGGGGAGAAGAGAAAAGGGGGGACGAAGGATTTCAGAGCCCATGCTTACAGTACCACAGTCACCCACGGCCTCATGTCTCGCGTCTTCCTCATGAAGTGGTATCACTTCACCGTCGAATACTTCGAAGACCTCCGCAACATCAATCACTGCGAGTTCCTCATCATGCGCAAACAGGACGACGGCAAATACCTCCTCGAGAATAAGCTGCGCACCTGGTCCGAACTGCGCCGCGAGCGCTCATCCCAAGCCGTCGCAAAGGACGGCGGCAGGGACGGCAGGGACGGCAAGGACAGGACCAAGGACCACGTCAAGCTCGAGAAGACCAAGAGCTTCGTCGTCACGCGCCGCTGGGGCGGCTGCCCCAACGGCTGCAACCACACCGCGCACTATAAGAGACGGCACGACCTCGACGCCTTGAGAGATCGCGGGGAGCGGGACGCGAACCAGTCAACCCAGCAGCAGGATCGCGCGAACCACAACAGCTCCGATGAGGACTCGAAGAGGAGCCAGCTCGCCAGGGCCATCCGGTCTCCACAGCAGGCCGAGGGCGCGCGCGCCGCCGACAACGTGACCGAAAACGACGACAACGTCATCGACGACGACGACGACGACGACGACGACGACGACGACGACGACTCCGCGCCGCCCCTTATCAAGAACCACCACCTCCATCTCGGGCGTGACTTTGGCGGCACCTACTCGGGCCATGCCTCCGTCGCGAGCGGCAGCGATGCAGAGGACTCGGACGAGGGCCGAGCCCCGCCCCGGCGCCGTGCCTCTATACCTGTGCGCAACGAGCGCGTCCGGACACACGCAGAGCGCCTCGGGGACGAGCCAGGTTCGGGAGATAGCGACTCCGGGAACCTAGAAAGCGACCTCGACAAGGCCGAGCAGGAAGACAGGAGCATCCTCGGAAGTGTCTACTAAACATCAGGGGGGGATTCATGACCACTCTGCATTGAACCTTTCTTTTGGTCTTTCTCCTTTTCCTCCTTTTCCTCTCTTCTTTTGATTTTCTTTTGATTTTCTTCCCACATCACCTTTCTTTCTTCTTCTCTTTGCTTCTTTTCCCTGGCTCTGTTTCTCTTCCTTTCTTCTCAACCACTGTTTTTTTTTAAAAATCTACTACACTTTATTTCTCCTAGTCTTCTGCTTCTACCATCACAGTCTGCTTTTCAAAACCCTTGCTCGCTTCTATTATTCCACCTCACGCCCTGACGCCTCTGCTTCTCTCTATATATCCTTCTGTTTCTTCGAAACTCCCGGCATGGCGCGGCGTACTCTTTTCAGGAAAAAGCGACTTGTTTTCTCTACTCTTTACTCGTCATGATACGATGCAGACCCCACCATCTCATCCCTCGTTTTGATTTTTAACACCCCCCTTTTTTCTGCCTTTGGGCCTGGTTCCCCTTGCCTCTGCGGTCTCTACGGTACTTTCCCCCACCAGAGAGTCTACAGGATACTCATAACACAACACAATTAGGGGCTATCATGTTGCTCAACGGTATATATCAATAGATGCTTCAATCTTCCCTCGAGGGCTGTTTGTCGATGAGAGCTGAGCATAGACGTACAATGATTCAAGCCTCGCCTTGATGGCCCCTCCACAAACCCACAGCGTCAGATCAAGAAGTCCTAATGATACCACCACACAAGGCGCAAGTCTTCTCACACCACACGCTCCATCACAAGATTCGCATCCCCCCCCCCCGGAACTCAACAAACCCCATACGCCTCGAAAGATTTCGTAAAGACCGTGCATCGACTTTTTTTGGTTGGCAAGTCCGACTCTTTGGATAGTACTATTACAGATACAAGGACGCCTCGAAACACACATGCCAAAAAAACCGCATCAGCCTCAAAACAGCCAGGATATCAAAAGAGCCAAGAAACATCGAACAGGCATGGCATCAACAGCCATTTATGAGGTATAAACATCATCCGTACCGACCCACGACAACGGAACAAGGACCTGCTGCAATCATCAAATCATCAATCATCTTGCATTTCGCCATTGCTTATTACGACCGCACACGACTCAGGCAAAATCATGCTCGACTTTTTTTTTTGGGGGGGGGGGGGGAATCCCCGACCCAGCCCTTGCCCCCCCCCATCAGAAGGAAGAGAAGAAGAAATAGAGAAGAGAAATAGGAAGAAGAAGAGAGGAAGAAAAGAGGGAAGGAGAAAAAGAGAAGGAGGAGAGGAAGAAGAGAGTATGAAGAATGAGGAGATAAGAAGACAAAGAAGGGGGGGGGGAAGGACTATGAAGAAAAGAAAACAAAAAGACGAGAGCAGAGAAGAACCATGGTCAAACGCCCTGCGAAGCCCGTTCTCCGTCAGAAATGCCGTCGCCCCTGCGTGACGCGTGAGTGTCAATATGCCGGTGTTTGTGTGTCGAAATAAGTCGATGAGTCGATAAGTCCATATGTATATGCGCGCGCGCGCGCGAGTGTATTCCAGATCCATCAAACCCGAGGGCCTTTCGAGGCCAGACTTCCCCCTTCCCCTCGAGCCCGTCTAAGCTACAATATGTATATTATAGAGATGTAAAGAATAATGCAAGAAGAGATTCAACGGAGTAGAGCGGGTGCCCGCGCGGGAGGGGAAGACGCAAAGAGATGCAAGGAGAGATGGGGAACAAAGAACAGACATGAAGAAGAGACAGAGAGGGACAGAGAGAGAAGAAGAAGAAGAAGAAGAAGAAGAAGAAGAAGAAGAGACAGAAAGAGAGAAATATCGTGTACAGACATGAAGCTCCTCATAAAAGTAATCAATCGAAACAAACAATGACCCCTTGTGATGGGTCCACGCTGTTTGGGCGCCCGCCGTCTACCTGTATTTCAGTGAAAGAAGTGAGAAAAGGAAAAGCCCTGAACCATTTGCCATCCGACCCAGTAGTCGTCTCGCTCTTCTTTCCCCCCCAAGAAATGAGTTCCCTATATCCCAGATGATGAAGACAATCCATGTCGAGGGGAAAGAAAGGGACGTGATCGCAGAAAATCAAATAAACAATAGCAAAGGAAGAGAGGAGAAAAAGACAACGCCAAGCTCAGAGTCGATCATCCTGCCGTGGGCCGGCTCTTGGATCGCCCCAGACCCTTCGCCGAGGGGAAAGCCAACAATCCAATCCATAAACCATTAGATTTTTTCGTTCCAATCCCTGCCTCCCATTCCCCTTGGCTGAAGCATGTCCGCATGCTGTGCGTTCTTTGCCGCTTTCCCCTCCCTTTGTCCTGACTCGAATGAGACCGTTCGATCGCTGACGTCATGAAGAGAAATGATGAAAATCAAAGAAGCATGTCGCTGGGGGCAGACAGTGTTGTGCGCGGGCCGGGTCTTGTTATGTACATTTCAACACAATTGCTTCCCACGATGCATGGTCCACCATCTCGGGTCACTTCCCAGATGACTGTCCAGAGTCTGACGCCCCTGGCGCCTCTGTCACCACTCCGAGAGATGCTCTCGGTCCATGAAGACGGTTGTTCTGAGACCCAAAAGGCCTGGGGAAGAGATGGGGGCCCCGGTCCGTAATGCAAATAAAAACTTTCTATTGTCGTTCCATGAATTCTCCGAATTTGTAGGCGAGTGAGGTGGGAAAAAAAAATAAAAGACGAGAATAATAAAAGGGGCAAGAGGGAAAGAGAGAGAAAGAAGTAGAAAAGTGAGATCAAGATCATCGAAGCGGTTGCGTTCAGAAGCAGTTCGCAAACCATCTCCCAGGACGTGCTCGCGAACGTCGGGATCGCGACTATCGATCAGAAGAACCTAGACATGGCTCGGCTGAGATCTATGAAGTCGACGGGCTTCGTGATATAGTCGCTGAACCCCGCTGCAATGCACTTCTCCTGAACATCGGACATGACATTAGCAGATAGTGCGATGATGGGCATCTTCGGGGCATTGCCCTTCTTCTCCCAGTCCCGGATCTCTCGACAAGCTTGGTATCCGTCTTTACGCGGCATGTGGAGGTCACACTAGAGAGCACTGGGTCAGGAACAGATGACAAAGAGGAGGAACAACGAGGGACCTTGAATCAAGGATGGGGGGCTCCGGGGGTCGTCGAGGTCATTCGTTGATGGGAGGGACTCACCAGAATTAGGGAATAATAATCGTGCGACTTGGACAGGACCCTTTCGGTGCATTCCATTCCGTCGACCGCGATCTCCACCTCGACCCCGATCTTCGTCATGAATTTCGTCAAGACCTTCTGGTTGACAAGATTATCTTCAACGAGGAGGACTTTGAACCCTTTGTGGCCCATGCGCCTCTCAATCTCCAGATAGCTTGCCTTCTGATTCTCCACCATCTGCTGCGCCGTGGACCGGTTCCAATCCGTGCTCAGATCTCGCACCCTGTCCGGATCGAAGATGACGGCAAATCGCGACGGCTTGACGGGTTTATAGATAAACGTCACCACTTTTTCGGGTAGCAGTCGCTCAGAATCCGCGAGCTTCAGCACAGCTTGTCGCTGTATTGAGTCTGAAAGGATCAGGATCCGCGTGGTGTCCATCTTCTGAGACCTCGTGATCTTGTCCAGGGCACCGATGACCGCCTCGGCAGAGGATATGTTGATCACGATGTGGGTGAAGCGGACGGGCTGGTCCCCTCCAATGAACCTTCCGGCCTCTTGCATGCTGCCCACGGCTGTGATCTGGTGAGGCACGTCCTTGGACAGCCACGTCTCGATGTGCTGCTGTGTGGCCTCCCGACTGTGGTATTGAGGGCAGATGATGAGGATCGAGTACATCGGAGGCCTAAACTTCTCGACCGACGTAGGCGCTTGCTTGTCCGGAAGCGCGACTCGCTCGGGAGAGCTTCTGCCGGAAGGCATTTCGAGCCTCATCTGAGACAGGTCCTGCCCGCTGGCCTTGGCCGCTTCGCTGAAACGCGTGAGCCCCGTGTTAATCGTCGCGATGGATGATACATCTGTTGTCTGAGACTGGCCCGAATGATCGGACTGATTGGAGCTCCCAGTCGACGTCACATCGGGCGACGCGAACTCCGTGTCCACCACGGCATGGTGACCGGCCCCGTCTAGGCCGCACGGCTGCACGTCTGGCGGCTCCGTGGAAGCCAGGTGCTCGACGATCGTCGGCTGGAGGGTCGCTGTCGATGTTGGCTGCGTCGTGGCGGCCGGCATCTTGGCTCCAAATCTGTCAAAGATTGCGGGTCGATCGTCCGGAGTCGGCAAGGTGAACTTGGCAGTGAACGTGAAAGTGGAGCCTTTTCCCACAACAGCCGTGCCTTCCATGGTGCCGCCATGAAGCTCTACGAGCTGTCTTGAAATCACGAGTCCCAGGCCGCTGCCACCGTGTTGCCTAGTGCTGCTGCCGTCGATCTGGCTGAAAGGTTTGAATATGAGCCTCCTCTCTTCCTCTGTGAATCCGCGGCCTGTGTCGATGATGCTGAACTCGAGCATGATCTCGTTCCGTGCGAGCGCGCCATCGCTGTGGCTGTACAGTCGGCATCGGCTGAAGACTTCGCCTTCCGATGTGAACTTGATTGCGTTGCCAATAACATTGAGCAGGACTTGCCGAATGCGGACCTTGTCGCCCTTGACCCACTCGGGGACTTCCTGCTCCACAAGGTAGTTGAGCTCCAGCCGTTTGGCGATGGCCATCGTCGAGACAAGCTCATTGACGTCTTCGATGAGCGACCTTGTGTGGAACCACTCATGATTCAGCTTCATCATTCCCGCATCGACTTTCGAGAGGTCGAGGATATCGTTGATAATCATCAGGAGGCTATTGGCGCTTGTCTGGATGGTGTTCGTAAAATCGCGCTGCTCCTCGTTGAGGACCGAGTCTTGCAAGAAACTGACCATGCCCGAGATTCCGATAAGAGGAGTGCGGATCTCGTGGGACATGTTGCTGAGAAATCTGCTCTTCGAGTCCATTGCCTCCTTGAGTTTGGCTTCCAGAAGCTTGTGGTCGTTGATGTCTGTGGCTGAACCGAAGAAGGAGCTGGCACCGCTCCCGAAGTCGATCGTGTCGATCTCCACGCAACGGATTAGGTGCCAGCGGTACTCCCCCGTCTTGGATCGCAGGCGGGCTTCCGTGGCGTAGGATGGCTTGCCGTCACAATCGATCACCACCTTCAGGAGACCCCTCCTGGCGAGTTCCGCCAGATCGGCGCCCGCGAATTCGAAGAACGGGCCGCCACCATTGCCGCCTGGCTCGCGTGACGAGCCCTGCTCGCCATCCGAGTCGCCGCCCGTTGGTGTCGTGTTGCCTTGAGACGAGCCTGAGCTCGCGTTGCCCCCCTGGCCGGAGTCGGACCTGCTGTTTCGGTATGCCGATCGAAATGCGGGGATGCGATCGAGATCTTCGGGATGCACGAAATCCATGAAGCCCAGACGCAACGAATCCTCGTAGCTCTGGCCGGTATATGACAGCCATTGCTGGTTGGCAAACGTGATTCCGTCGGTCTCGGTGGCCGTGAAAATGATTTGGGGTATCAAGTTCGCCAGCAGACGATGTTTCGACTCGGAGGCCTCGATCTCTTCTTGGCGAGCGAATTTGAGCTCGGCCACGCGTTGGTCATGGATATCCATGTAGGAGCCGAGGAATTGCACAATTACTCCTCTCTTATCCTTCGAAGCCACGGCCCTGGCATAAAACCACCTGAAAGCCCCGTCAAACCGTTTGATCCGCACGATCCTTGAAAACTGCTCTCCGGTCCGCAGTGACTTGCCCCAATCCTGGAGATATTCGTCGATGTCCTCTGGGTGGATGCTGCTCCAGGGATCGGCTGACAGATCTGCGATGGACTGTCCTCTGTATGAAAGGTAACGACTGTTGACCCAAACGATTTCGCCCGTTTGTGGCAACGCGACGAAGACATGGGCTGGGAGCGAGTCGAGAATGAGGCCTTTGAGCTTATCGGAAGGGGGCGGAAGATCCACCATCGCAGACGAGAATGAGCCGCTCCTCCTGGGTAAGGGGATGCCCGAGAGCGCGCCCGACTTGCTCATCAAGGAGGAGCTCGGCGGGAGCGACTGAAAGGTCGACGAGAAATCCGCCCCATAACTATGCAGCATGGTGTGTCCACGCTTCGCCTGGGCCTGGTCGGTCGCGGGAGCCTCCAGGGCCGAGTCGACTATCCTATCGTTGGTGCCTTCCATTTTCTGGTCCAACTTTTCCTTTCCTTTGACGGCGGAATCGTCTGTTGATCCTCGACAGTAGTGAAACACAAATCCATCATCAGTCACATCCTCATCTCGCGAGTCCTTAATGGAATAGAGGATAGACGGGCGTTTCTCACCAATGGAGTGGTCCCTAGAGCCGGCTCGAGGTCGGAGTGACCCCGAGGCTGCCCAAGACTGATGCCTAGTCTGCTTGCTGCTGAAATAGCCCCCGGAGCCTTGGGACATCGCCGCCGGGCTGCCTGCCGATTGCTTGCGATCAATGACTTGTGCGAGAGATTCCCATCCGGGGGTGCCCGAAGGCGAGCCGGCGATACTCCTCGACAACGTTGAGTAGTCACTTGGACTTGTGATGCTGCCGGCCAGCGAGTTCGGAAGAGCGCCGTCCCCGCTTCCAAGAAAAGAACCATTCTCCAAGGGGCGGCCGCTGGGCGAGACCGCGCCAAAGCCCATATTATGTGGCCGTCGCCTTCTCAGGCCAGCGAGTTCCGTCTCGATGTTGGTGTAATGTCGGGCAAGGGAGAAAGAATTCGCGAGATGCGGCGACAGCTGATCGAGAGACTGGCGCAGATTGGCCGGGTAGGGAATGATGGGGCTCAAGATGGACAAGATGGCGATGGGTGGAGCAGATCGGTCCTTATTCGAGGTCTCTGGGTCAGTTTGCTGTTGAGACCCGGCATCCTGGCTGGTCCCCGACTCATGATCACGGTGCGATTTCCTCTGCAGCACCGTCGGGTTGAGTTTGAATGGGGCTTTAGTCTTCGGCTCGAACACATGAGTCAGAGGAATATGTAGCACAGTCCATGAGTGATCGACGCCAATAGCTTCCGGTGGACCCATTCCCGAGTAATCGGCGGGGGCCGAGTCTGGATTGAAACAATCCTCATCGACTACTGCGTCTGTGAAGAAAGGATTCTCCTTGGGATCAGGTCGGACGGCCGGAGAAGGTGCTGGAGATTGAGACCACGGCGATGGAGGCGTCTGCTCGTACTCCTCGTATCTCGGCGCCGGAGGGATCAAATCGTCGTCGTCAACAACGGCAGCAAGGTTCTTGATCCTGTCGCCAATGTAAGCTTTCCCTCTGATGGACCCACGCGGGCTCGTGGGGCCGGCGAAGACTGAAGACGGCTTGGTCATAGAATCGGAGCGCTGGTTTCTCGTATTGCTCAGTGAATTGGACCTCGTATTGGGCTGGGGATTAGCCGAAGGGCCGGCGGTCTGATCTGCTATGTCTGTCGACGCTAGATAGGGATAAGTCCTTGTCAATGCCACGGTCCGACCTCGCTCCAGGACCCTCGTGACGCCACTGTGATCGATGAGAGGATCTGCCTCATAACTCAGGGCCTGGAGAATGCGGAGGACTCTTCCTCGAGTCCCGTAGTGCGTTGTTGTAAAAGGTGCCTCCCAACGCGGGATTCGCTGCTGCTGTTGATGCCGGCGCTGCTGCTGCTGCTGCTGTTGTTGCTGCTGCTGCTGCTGCTGCTCTTGAAAGGAATCAAGCTGCTCCAGGGTATCGTGGCTCAAGCGTGTGTGGTCGCCGGCGGGCGCAGCGGTGGCGGCACGGATCAGGGGCAGCTGAGCTCTGCTCTTCGTCGCTGCCGACGGACGCCGAGGCGTTTTCTCTGGATTTATCTCCGCTGGCCCTCTCTGCTGCTCCTCGTCCTCCTCGTGAGTAGAAAACGAATGGCGGCTGGAAACATCAGGCCTGTCCTGCGACACATATCTCTCGCCTTCCTGGAGGGTGACAGCATTCTTAGTGGTATCGGTCATTCGGCTCTCCACGAAATGAGATCCCGTTTCCATGTAAGCGAGACTCAAGACATCCTCCTCGTGCTCGTTGTAGGTCGCTTTCTGTCCCCAGGGGACATTTTCGATATCCGTTGAGTCGGCCGGCACTGCGAGCGTGACGCGCTCCGCCTTGTACACATCACACATGATCTGCACGACCGCGTTCCACCAAGCATCGAGACCCGGCTCGGAGGACAGCATGAGAGATAGGTCGTAGAGACTGGGGGTCGGGAATGCCTGGGCCTCGGGCTGTGGCGTCCCAAGGGGATGAAAGGTGAAAGCGGAGGCCGGGGTGGAGCTGTTGGAGAGGACCCTGTCGAGAACGCCGCGGTATTGAAAAGGCGTTGCTTGTGAGTTGCGGGCCGGGTAAGAAGGGGGGGGATGGGTAGAAGGGAAAGGCTGTGACGAGAATGGCCCCGGAGGCATGGGCATCCTTGGAAAGGGGTACGACGGTGTGCTGGCGACGGGAAGACACGTCATGCCGCCGCGGATGGTGTGGCCCGACTCGGTGGACGTGGTGGTGAAGGCCGAATTTGCCAGCCCGGAGGTGGGGATGGCGGCCGCTCCGAGGACCGGGGATGATTGGACGTTTGTGTCGGGCGGACCGGCATCTTTGACCCGAGACGAGAGCTCCCTCCGCTCCAGCTCGCGGGCCATGGTCTCCCGGTATTCACTCAGCTGCTGTTGCGACAAGCTCGGATTCGAGCCGCCAAAGGCCGTCTGAGCGGGCGGAGGACCAGGCAGATCCCGGTGCGTGGAGGGGCCATTGGCAGGGCGGGGAGTTGAGTTCGAGATGGCCGTGAGCGGGCGATCATCAGGAGAAGTCAAGCCAGCGGCAGTCTCCCGAATGTTCGAATGGATCGGCGCAGGGTGTGAGGGCGCAGAGGACGACAGAGGTGGGGAACTGGAACGGCGATCTGCCATTGCTTCACCGGTATGCGCATGTCGACTGGGAAGTGAAGATGCTATGTCACAGTCATTTCTCGGGACGATCGAGTCGGGTGACGGACCGCCTGTCGAAGGAGTGCAGAACGATTCGAGTCGACGCGTCCAGAGCGACGGCTGCGGGAATGGCAATGGAGAGGGCGTTGGCGATGGCGATGGAGTCGAGGATGCGGAAGCGAACGCCAATGTTGCTCTAGATTGGGAGAGAGTGGCAACGGCAGTGGCCGCTGTCGCCGGGGCCGTCGTCTTCGCCTTCTTCTTCTTCGTCGTCGTCGTCGTCGTAGTAGTAGTAGTAGTTGTTGTTGTTGTTGTCGTCGCTGTCGTCGCTGTTGTCGTCGTTGGCTTCGCTTTTGTTTTCGTCGTTGCTGCTGCTGCTGCTGTTGTTGTTGCTGCTGCTGTTGCTGCTAGTCCTTCTGCGGCCGTGATATTTGGAGAGACAGTCGATGTCAAGCTTGAGGGAGAGAACGAGGCTCTCTGGTCAGCCGTGGAGCTTTGGCTTGGCATGCCTCATGCCTTCTCTGCCTCGAAATTGAGGTTGGCGGTGGAACTCAGATCAGGCCGGCACGCTAGGATGCCGCATTCGCAGGGCAAGGCGACGGCGCAAAACTAGTAGTAAGGCAGACGGAGGGTGGTAGCACGGCGGACAGGAGAAGGGAGAAGAGGGCCTGAGAGAAGGAAGAAGAGACTTCAAGTGGACTCGAAGGTTGGAGAGTCGGTAGTAGTAGTGGAAAGTGGTGAAGCGATGATGAAAATTGGTACCGCAGAGGTCGTTGAGGGCGAGGCGATGGAAGGAGGAGCCCTGGTGTCGAAGGAAAAGAACTTAAAGAGAGCAGAAGTTCGTAGAGAAAGAGAGGGGAAGAGAGAAAGAGAGAGAGAGAGAGAGAGAGGGATGAAAAGAAGTAGTAGTAGTAGTAGTAGTAGTAGTAGTAGTAGGAAGACACGGAGGGAAGAAGAGAAGAAGAGAAGAAGGAAATAAGAGACGAAGAGAAGACGAGAGGAGGAGAAGGAGAGACGAGGGGGAAAATATTGAAAGAAAGGGACCAAGAGAGACGGGGAAGAGAGAGAGGGCGAGTTGGCGAGGACGGCGAGGCGGGCCAGCAATCCAGTCGGCAGGCCTTGTGAGAGGAAGAGAAGGGCACCGGCGGTGGTTGGAAGACGTCAAACGGCAGGCGGATGGTGGGCGTCTCGCTTCGCGCCAAACAGAAAAGGCTCGTCGGACGTGAGGTGCGGGAATGGCGTGGAATGGCGTCGCGGGTGGAAGTGAGGCCAATTGTGCGAAGAATGATGGCAGAAGGTTTGGCAGGCCGAGTGGTGCCTTGATGGTAGTCTATTGGCCGGCTGTCCAACAAGGTAGTACTCGTACCGGTAATAGCTGCAGTGATGGATGGACGTGGAAGCACCGTCAGAGCTGACTTTGAGGACCCAGAAGTGGACGGGAATGAAATTGGGTCAATGGACTGATGGGACGAGTCAGCGACGGAGAGAGAGAGAAGGGGGAAAGCCCGTATGATGCTTGATCAATGTTCTCCGTGCTAAAATGGCAGTTGGTAAGATTGGAGTTGTGCAGGAAGAGGAGGAGGAGGAGGAAGAGGAGTGGGAGGAGGAGGAGGAGGAGGAGGAAGAGGAAGAGGAAGAGGACCTACTAGGAAGAGGAGGAGGAGGGGAGTACCTCAGCAGTGAGAATACCTACCTACTACCTACCTAGTACTACTTCGTACCCAAGTCAAGTCGGAGGTGAGATTGATCACTGCAGTGGTGATGGGAGGATCAACTTGATGGAAGAATTGCTGGAATTGATCAATACCAAGTCCGTCGAATGGAATTGATAGAATGCAAAGCTGCTACTGGTCGATTTCGATCCGAATGGGAACATGTCAGATCGCCTGCTACTGGTGGCAGCTCCAAGGCAAGGCAGGAGCGAGCCAGCGAGCCAGCGACAATTGACCGGCGACGGGGAGAAGGAGAGGAGGGGGGGGGGGGG
>NQYQ01000002.1:591190-608291 GCA_003055925.1 Escovopsis sp. Ae720 | reverse complement strand
GGGGGGGGGGGGTGTATGGGCGCGGCGGAAGGAGGGATGGGGAGAGCGCCCGGAGGGACCTGCCAAACGAGACGCTAATCCTCTGTCTCGAAAGGGTAAGAGCGCTGCTGGAGACTTTCAACGGTGGAACTTGAAGATTGAATTGAAGTTGCCAGCGTCCAGCCCGTGCTAAGGGCAAGTGCACCTCGCGACTGGGTACTAGTACCTGATACAGGTCGTACTTGCAGGCAGTTAGTAGAGTCACCGGTACTGCCAAGTTCCCACTGGCAGTCATCATGTCCACTTGAAAGGTCGATCCCCGTCCACTGTCCGCAGTACTCGTACTCGCACCACAACCTCTGCCTGGGTCACGGTGGCAGTGCCAATTGATGGCCTCAGGCGGGACATTCAAGGCCTGGAGATACCTATCGTCCAGGTACTCTTGCCAGTGGTGAGCCAAGATATTTCCACACATTTTCCAAGATGCCAGGTTCCGAGAAGGCTCGACGGGTACATGTGCCTCACGTAGTACCTGTTGGTACTGCTATCTGTCTCCGCAATACGTACGTGGTATTAATGGCTGTACCGGTACTGCTACTAAGTACATGTACCTGCACTTACCTCCACCCGTGACGGGCACTTCCACTGCCCGCGCCGAGTCCTCGACGGCCGCTCTAGCGCTCTAGCGCTCCGCTCCAGTGGAAATCACGCCCAGCTCAGGCACTACGAGTCCTAACACGCATCGCAAGGGCCGCTGATTCGGGCTGGGGGGCTAGTACATGTAGTTTGTGGCTGGTGACCGCTGGAGCCGGCCAAGGTGGCAGCATCTTGAAGTGGATCAATCAGATTGGATGGATCAATCAATCAACATTGAAGTCTACGGAATGCAGTGGTTGATGGATCAAGATGCCACTCGTACTCGTACTCGTACTCGTACAAGAGTCTGAGTCGAGGGAGATCCAGATGGATCTACATGTCGACCAGAAACAAGGCATACTTGCCGTTGCATCAATCCTTCTTTTCTTTTCTTTCTTTCTTCTTCTTCTTATTTCAAATTCTAGTATCCAAACCGCGCCAAGATTCTTGGATCGTCGGGTAACTCAGAGCCCCGTTGCAGAGACACTACTGTACATGTTGGTACGAGTAGTGGTACGGACTACGAGTACCATCGTCGTACGGATCAATTGATGCTACAGACTCGCGCGGGTGGACGATCCAAAGGAAGCTCAAGACCGCATTTCCTTGGAGGTTGAAGGAGGATGGATGGATGCCACCTCCGGCTCAATCCTGACGATGAGCCGCGGTGTCAGCAGCCAGGCTCCTCGCGGCAGAAGCCATAGCGGAATCGTCCCGTGCCTCCGAAGCGCAACGGATCTTCAAGGAGACTTGGGCCCTGATTCTTGATCGTTGCAAATGGACGCGATACAACCGGTGCGTTGCAAATCGGTACTTGCGGGGCTCGGCTCTAGCTGCAGATTTAGCTTTGTACCGGTTGTGATGTACCTCCTCGTGGTAGAGGCTTGTCCAGCACCGCACACAGCACTACAGCGCACAGCACCACAGCACTGCAAAGCTCATGGCCCGAGGCTTGCAAATAAGGCCCGCGATATATGATTTTCCTAATTTTTAGCGTTTTGGCTATAGCTGCTATAGGGGCTGCTGTAGGTGCCGGCAGGCACAAAACACCAAAAATAACTACGTTTAAAGGCATCGCGGGCCTTATATGCAATTTACAACAGCATTTGCAACGCCAGCCATTTACAACGCCAGCCATTAGCAACGCCATTCAGGTGTAGCAAATTTTATAATAATCTAAAGGATTAGTAACGCTTAAAGCTTGCAAATTCCTTGGCATTTTTTTCCTTTTCTAGTAATTTAAGGGTTATTTTTATAGCTACAGGAAGGTATAGGGGTCCCCTGTAAAAACGGTACTTCGGACGCAAGAGTTCTCTTACGCCTTTTCTTTTTAGTGCAAACGCTATACTAAAAGAGGGATCGCATAGAAATTTGCTATCGCGTTATAAATCTAACCTTTGTACCGATTCCATTTGCAACGATCAAGAATCAGGGCCTTGGTGAGGGAACGTGGGGTGGACCCGGGCAGGATCCCGCCTTGCGCCCCATTGCAAACAGCGGGTGCCGCGAGAGGTAATGGTTCGGGTTCAAGGTAGGGCCTGTGGTATGGAGGTAGGAGACAAACGGCAAAGCTCCATGTCCTCTGCGGCTCCGTACATAGGCATCAACTACTCGTACCTGTAGTCGATGGGCCCATTCCATCTCAGATTGACCTGCCACCGTCAGAACAGCCAGCCCCTGCGAGTAGACTCGATGCAGTCTTGTGAGCACCGGGAAGACCTTGCGTGATCCACCGAGTTCTGGTAGTTTGATGGCGGCGGTAGTGGTGACTTGGGCTCGGGTTTTGCCGGTTGTTGGCGTGAGTCTGGATCATACAAGTACGAGTACTCGTACGAGTACGAGTGCCAGATCTCCGACCCCGGCTCCCGACTTCAAAAATAAGTAGTACTCGTAATTATAGATAGAGGTAGTAGTACGAGTAGTAGTGGTAGTACCTAGTAGTAGTAGTAGTAGTATTGATCCGTTATATAAAATTGATCTTGTTATTGGCAGAATGTTTGGGAGGTCGTGGCCGCTATTAGCAGTATCTCCGGTTGAGACTTAAAAGGAAAGGAATCGCTGGCTCGACTTGCACACATGCTCCTACAGTACTCGTACTCGTACTCGTAGAACCTCTGATGTATGTACGTCCCCCCCTCCCGCCCCGTCAATCTCTGCTCCTGCCCTCCTTCAAGTTCTCTCCAATATCCCTCGTCGCCTGGCAGGCTTTCCTCATGCCTCTACGGGTACTCGTACCTGTACTCGTACGAGTGGAATCAGGTACGACAGGGCAGGAGCCAATAGGCTGTTTTCTTTTGACCTTTTCTTTTTTTTCTTTTTCTTTTTTTTTTCCTTTTTCTGCCTTCTCTTCAGGCGATCTCCATCTTTTTTTTCTTCCTCCTGTGACGAGTACGGGTACAGGTACGAGTACCTGTACTTGTACAAGGACAGGGCTCCTATGGTTTCTACCGCGGGCGCCCCCTCCTTTCCCCAATTTTTTTCCCCGGTCGGCCAGCGCTAGCGCCATTTTCGAAGTGGAGCCTGCTTCGCCTATGACGTAGGGACGATTCTTACCTTGTCGCAGAAAAAAAATGAGCCAGGAGCGACCCATCATGCCGCTGATCACACATCGTCACTGTCAGTGGTCAGCACGAAACGGAACCTGCATTTTTCCCTCGAGTCGTTTGAAAAAGGAGGGCGAGCTTCTTTCTTACTACTTAAGTAGTAGTACTTTGCAATCACACCAAAGAAATTCTCACGAGCACGACTCAGTCTTCACGTCTGGCACTCCGTACCTGTGTCTGCGAGTAGTAATATGAGTACCTCTTGGGAAAAGCTGCAATCATGCTACCAGGATCTACCTGTACCTAGATGGTTAAGTAGTACCTCACTCGCACAGCGAGTTCTAGGCAGGAGATCGATTTGGAATGATAGTAGTATACTGTACTATTACTACCTACCATCATACCCGAGTAGTACTAGTAATAGGTATAGTAGTAGTACCGACTCAAGAAATCAACCTACGAGGAGAGGTAGTCAGTCCCTCTCGTATAAAGCCTCCTTTCGCGCCATACAAGTACTGGTAGTGCCTGCAACTCCAGTCGATCCATGTCGCGAGGCTCCTCATCGAGCGGGCATGCTACCTGTGGGCAAAATAAGCTATCGAACAAGCTTTTTTTGAATTCCTGCTAGCCAGAAGTAGAGAACCTCTGCTGCCGGAGGAGATCCCTTCCATCCTCCGGCGACATTCCTCGCAAGCCGAGCTCGCGATCCCGAGATCCGTCAGACCCTTGAGATACTGACACTGTATCTCTGATACGAGTACTCTTTCATACTACTCGTACTACTGGTAGGTAGTACTCCTCACTTCAAGGAAGCAGAGATGGAGCCAGGCCAAGCCCCACGCCGCCAGGGGCTGCAGCGGGTTTCCTTTTTCTTACCTGTGGTGCTCCGTACGAGTACAATTTTCTTCCCTCCAAGGAAGAATACTAGGTACTCGTCCTCGTACTCCGTGGATTTCACCTGCTAACGGAGTACTAGTAGTGGAGAGGGTAGTATTCACGAGTACTCGTAATATCTCCCTCTCTGCGTGTTGGTCGTTCGTCGTTTCAAGACCGAGGGCACATTATCATCACAAAAGCTCTTCTTCTAGTGCCAAAATGCTTCGTATATCGTAATCCTATTTTACTCGTACTATACCTGTACCAGTGGTCCTACCTGTAACAATCTTAACTTGTTCAAATTATACCAAGAGGTATTGATATTAGTACCACTACCTGCCTGTAGAACAGGTAGTAGCATATGTACGAGTGCGGGCAGTGCCAGGCACGGACGAGCGTGCAAACTTGCAAAGGAAGGCACAGGGCAAGATTTGCGAGATAGGCACCTTCCACATGCCGCGAAGCGAGCAGAGGTGGAAGGAGGCATGACACGGTTGCCCGCCCACGAGAATACCGTCCTCATGGTATCACTTGACCTGTACTCTGTACTCGTACCTACATAAACTCGAGTACACGTACCGAGTCCACAGACGAAAAATACTGATCCACGGATCCTTCATTCCTTCCCCCTTCCTTCCTTTGCCCTCTGCCGTCTTCCCCGCTCGCGCTTTCCCACCGATATCGTGGATTGCTGGACGCTCCTTCCCCAGGCTCTTCGATGTGCGACTCACCCTGATGATCATGTGCCCTGTCAGGGTTCAACCTCATTCTTGATCTCTCGTCCCTCGTCTCAGGACTCCAGGCTCCAGCTGAGCGTCGCCATATCTCTCGGGACTCGGGTGATATGACGAAATCTGTTTCTCGCGCTCGCATCGCATAGGTCCATCTCGTACGATACGGTTCTCACAGATTCAATTCAATCAGAAACGAGGAGACGAGGGGGGAGGAGGGGGGGGATTTCGCCGATTCTCTTGCCCATCACCACATGCCTGCCCGGACCATCCCCTGGCGGAGATTCAGCGAACCAGCTTCTTACGACTCGTGCTCGTACTCGTACGAGTATGTACGTGCGAGGTTGCGTCTCTTCCGGAACGGGCACTGTCTCCGTGCTTGGAGAAGACCCTGCGTCATAGCATGCAGCGCTTGTTGTGATGGGAACGCCGTGCCACTCTCCTCTCGTGACGGCGTCAAGTCTCGTCGATGACTACTTACCTACCTCCACTACTACGACGGAATCCGTGCTACGGGTGGCACGAGTCCCAAGATCTTGAAGTGGCAGCGCTCCCTCTGCTAAGTACTATTACTATTGGTTTGCTGCTACAGGGAGTAGTATCGTTATCTGGCCTGTCTTGGTGAAAGACTACCCCAACTTCAGGATGCTGACTACTACGAAAGAAAACAGTACTCGTACCACAAAGTCTCCTATGACGGCATCTGGAATCGGGTTCCGCGGATGTCTAACGGCATTTCTCGATCCCTCCGACAGACCCTCCATCTGGGCTGTGTGGTTTGCGAATTTGGTGTCCCAATCCCCGACTCGTTCGAAACCTGATCCGTGGGGCCCGAAAAATGAAGGCTCTCTCGGGCGAGAATGATGGAGAATGGGAGGGAGCAGCCGAATCTCTCCAGCGCTCGAGGCAGAAGCTGGCAAGCATCAGGCCTTGACTTATGGGGCCATCTCCACTCTCAATCAACCAGGTACGAGTACGAGTACGAGAGTGCACGAGTACTGATCCCGTCACGAGTACAACTTCTGCAAGTATATCGTACAAACTTGATGCATTCAGGACCTGGACAGGGACCCCCTCGACTAGCACCGGATGCTGATGAGGGTCGCGTGGCATCGCAGGACCGTCGGCATGGCAGTCCTTTCAGGTACTCATGTATGAGTACGAGTACGTGCTCGTACGTGAGGCTTCGGGGAGGCCCGCCAGCTTCGAGTTTGGTCCAGGATACCAACAGACCCCATCCCTGCCGCCTGTACGAGTACCCGCACTGGAGCTGGCACCTCACGAAAACCTCACGATGATGAGCCGCACTGATTTGGCTTCTGGAGAAAGTCAGGGGGCCAGCAGCCATGGAAAAAAAAATTAGAAAAGCTGTGGATTGTCAGAACTTCGTGCAAAAGGAAGACTTGATTCCGACGCATTTCTCGATCAAAAGCAATGTTGAGCCCTCCATGGCCTACCGCGGCGAATCTCGAAGCCACCCGAATTTCCTCAACGTCCAATCACTGCAATTGTCCTCTTCTCTGCGAATCCATTGGAGCTGGCAGCATTGAGGTTGAACAGGCTCTTTTCAGATGCTGTTTGCAGATGCACACCTCAAAATAATCTCACGGATGCGTGGCTTTGCGAAGTGATGTGCTTCTTCGCTGCACAGACATCTCTCGGGGTCTGGATCGTCTCACTCCACATCGGCGAGAGACCAGTCGTGCCGCGGCTCAAATGCCAGAGGCCCAGAGCACGACTGACGAAACCAGCTTCCCAATGGATTGTCCATCGCACCAAACCCTGAGCGCATCTATGGATGTGTTTGCAAGCGAGAGGCAAGGGAAATCATGATCCGCCAGCCCCATGCTGGTTCTGGAGGCTCGACGACTGATGGCCCAGGGCGCCGAGCACCCCCACCGTCCTTCTTGGTCAGGACCATCTCATGCGCTGCTCGAGCGCTCTCTGGAACGACGGCGTTTTTCTTACGTTTTCCTTTCCTCTTCTCCCTGCTCCTTGTGTGTTGATCAGCGTCCTCGGCACATGCCTGGCAGTGCCGCAGCGCTCCGGGAGGCTGGCTACATGGCCTCACGAGGGAGCTTTGCTACACCACTGCACACAGAGGCTCGTGAATCTGCGGGCAGGTCCGCTGCGAGGTTCGCTTCGGGTCACGATTCCCCATGATGGATGCGAGTCTCACAGGCGAGCGACAGCCTCCGAGGCCAAACACAAGAGATACACATCGAGAAGCAAGGAGGGCGCTCTGGAGAGAACCGATGTTCTCCCAAAGGGAGGGGGGAGGGAGAAGAGGGACGCCACTGGATGATCCGGCCCGTGAGACTCTGGAGGACGCCCCCAGGACTCGCTCGGCATGACCTTGGTCCTGCTCCTCCAGCAGGACTTGTTTCCTCCAGCAGGACTTCTTGCTGTTCCCGGGTGGTGCAAGGCTTCCTGGTGTCTACGATGCCTAGAGAAGCAGCCAGCCTCTTGAGGGCCGTCATCAGCATGCGGGATCTACATGGAGATGAATCTTTGTCATGCCTCATGCCTACAGCCGCTCGATCGACGGGTATCTCCCATCCTCCTTTGGCACCACCTTTTCCTTGTGTTGGACGCATCACGGTCTGTGACGACTGTCTTCGATGGAGGTCACATGCAGCCAAGATTCCATCAGCTCGCCGCATTGTCTTGAAAGCGCCACCTGCAAACACGCGAGACCTACCGGAAAGCTCGCCGCTCTTCTTGTACTTGCATGGGTATATTGATATTCAGGGAGGCATACAGGTAGGCACTCCTCGCTTCCTGATACTCCGTACAGATGCATGATGCCCCCGAGTACTCGGCTATGGTGCGCTCTTCCTCTCTCTCTCTCTCTCTTTCCTCTACCCCCATTCGACTGGCTTTCTCTCTCTTCCGCTTATCTCTTCTGCTTCTCTTTCTCCTTCTCTCTCTCCTCCTCCTCCACCTCTCTCACCTCTCACTCTCACTTTCACTCTCACTCTCATACTCACGAGGATGAGTACCCCTACCTCAATGGCCCCTACGCCTTTGGGTCATGGGTTGATGGAGGCGAAGCCAGCCCGGGGCCCCCAAACGAACGGTACGGGGGCAGAGGCAGTGGACTGATCATTCGCAGCAAGCAAACATGCTTGCTAGTGGTGGCCTTGTGGGGGGGAGGGGGGCAGATCATCCGATGCCGAGCTGCAAGTCGTCGTCTTGCTGACGAGAAAAGACACACAGGTAGATCCTACGAGGAGGAGCATCATGTTGCAATGGATCCATTCGCATTGCGCTCCCATCCAGCCTCAATACAGCGGGGCAGCACCTCGCGCGCCGTCGTACCAGTACGAGGACGAGTACGATACATATTCCTACCGGAACTCGTACTCGTGAAGGTATGTACGGGTACGAACTGGACACTGATGCCGGCCCATTCGTATCGGGAAATGAAGGCCATGCATTGGGTACGCTTCGATCCGGGACATCATCTCCATGCGCCAAGGAGGATCGAACACGGCACGCCTCTACCACGGGAGCGTCCTTGCGGTGATGGTCAGCAAGTGCGTCTTCCCATCTTGGCGGGTTTCGACAGGCTCCTGGCGCAAATCAAAGGGACGCGGCGCGAATGCTTCATCAAGGATTGCATGGATGGGGGACAATCCAATGTTGCACCTGCGGGCCATTGCCGCAATGCCTCAACACTTTTGCACGATGTACGAGTACGAGTACTCGTTTGAGTAGAAAGGACGGGACAGCAGGTTGTCTGCTACTACGAGTACCTGCAGTAACGAGTATGTATGCTCAATGGCGACCAGGGCTTGTTGCCCTTCTCTCCCCCCCCCTTCCTCTCTTTTTTTTTTCTTCCTTTTTCCTTTTTGCATTTTACCAGTCTCTTCCCCCTGGATGTCTTTCTTCACATGTGATGCTAGTCGTCCGATGTCCACACCGCAGTTGCGCAGCTGGATGATGCAGGCGGGAGAGGCGGAGGCGGACGAGGGTTCCCAGCAGGGCCGGATGGAAATCTGACCACGGCGACAGATGCGGACAGCTGTCGCGAAGGCTGTGGAAACACGACTGTGGGATCTCCTGAGAGCCCGAACTTGGCCCTGGCTGGCCATTGGCCCGAAAGTCTTCATCTTTGACGAAAGCCCGGTCTGTGGATCATTCGACCACGAGCCGCCAGCACCCGTGCTTTTGTGTGCTTTTGCTTGATGCGTCTGCTGCACCTCGTCTCACATGGTACTCGTAGCCCGACCCGACAGGCGGAGGACCACGTACTCGTATGTAGTACTACCGGCAAAAGTCGCAGTCCAGTGGGCGAAGATGTACATACATACATACATACATACATATGTATCCCCGATCCCTCGCATCGTCCCGACTCTCTGATCCAACGGAGCAGTGGGCGCCAAGGGCGGTGGGCGGATGGAGAGAGAGAGAGAGAGAGAGCGAGAGAGCGAGAGAGCGAGAGAGGGAGAGAGGGAGAGGGGAGATGAAGGGGGGAAAGGGTGGGTTGGCCTGATGACTACAGGTACTCAACTCGTACTCGTAGTCGTCCAGGTATCAATCAATGTATGGTGTTGTTGATGCAGCAGTCAAGTCCACCATCCTGCCGCTAGCCGTGGTCGTGGGCCATGCTGCTCGATCCTGCTTGGGATCTGCTGTGGGAAATGGCACCATGTCCGGCCCGACCGCACATCCATCCAGGAGGATGGCGAGCGGGCGGGCGGGCCACGGCGGGACAAGACACTGATCAATGTCGATGACTTGGCAAGACGTGAGGGAAGCGAGCGAGGAGGATCAATGGATCAAATGCTTGTGCTGACAAGCGACGGACTCGACTCGCGAGCAATGGCAGGTCGGCACGCGTCGGTGCAGCGGGTACTCGCGATGGGTTGCAAAGGGGGAGTTTCCGAAGACGGTGAAGATGTTACTGAGGTTTTTCATGATGAGGGGCATCATGGAGCATACAATGTGTTCCATCCAGCCACAAATGTACGCTGATGAATACTACATACATCAAGTGCGTATCAAGTTAATCACTGATTCAACATCAATGGATGAATCAATTGATGTTCTATGGGTGGGCCGTGGCAAGTATATACCGTCCGAAACATGGATGGATTGATCAATTACAGGTAGTAGAGGTAGTAGTAGTATTCAGCCTGTTTGTGCATGTAGGTACCCGTACAAGCACAATACATCAATCAAATCAATTACTACCTGTACCACTACTACTACTGCTAGCTAAAGCAGCTCAGGTGAAGTCGTCTTCAGCAAGCCGGAAGAATGGCGAAGATGATCAATCATGAACGTTGGATCGATTTGATCCATCGGGGCATCTACTGAGCCGTCCCAAGATAGATCCCCCAACAAGATCCACGATCCCACGACAAGGACCTCGGAGCAGACACTGACAACAACAACAACAACAACAACAACAACAACAACAACAACAACAACAACAACAACAACAACAACAATACCCCGTACTAGTACTCCGTACACACATATCAGTCAGGGCCGATGACGTCAAAAGGGCGCGGGCGCGGCGTCGCCAGCGTCGTGCGATTGCGTCGGTGGCGCACCGGCAGCTTCCATTGGCGATCCCGGCCCGGCGTGTGCTGGATCCGGAAATCCTGCGAGGAGCCATCCAATGATCCAATGTTCCAAGCGCGAGTGCGAGTGCGAGTGCGAGTACGAGTACACGGGAGATGCAGACGCAGCGCGGGGATACGTGGACGTTGTCCGCCGGGAGGCGGCGAAGCGCTGGTCTTGAGTAGTAGTAGTAGTAGTACGAGTTGCGCCCGTGATGCACCCCGTTTGATCAATCCATAACTCCGTACGAGTACGAGTACATATTGGTTGATCGAGCCGTTGATCCATGGACAGGACAGGGAGCCGTGGGCTGCTTTCGAGGCTGGGGAGGACGCTGGTCGAGGGCTGGTGAAGAGGTGAGATCGGGCGGGATAGCCTTAACCCTAACCCAAATCCTGACCCTAACCCTTGTGGTGAAGCTCGGGGAGAGACCACTTGGAAGCGAAGGCAGTGCATGAGAAACGGGGAACCTTTTGGTCCTTATTCCGAACTTGCTCTGGATTGGTCTTCCACGGAGCACCATGGTGATGTATACTAGCAGTTGCATTGCATGCCAGGGATCCAGGAGCCCCTTTTCCATCCGAGCCTGACAATAGACCTCCAACGCGTCTCAGCGAGAGGAAGAAATAAAAGTCTGCAAGTGTAGGACGTGACATCGTGTCTGAACAAGATCCATCTAAGAAAGACCAAGATAAGGGGGAACCTGTCGAGCAAAAATCGAAATCAGAATCGGGTGAACGTTGTCTTTGGGACAGCAGGGGCCAGGTCTTGATAACAAAAGACTCTGGCGAAGAGAAGTAAACAGCGAAAGCGAAGTTTTTTGCCCTGTCTCGAGATTCTCGAATCCTTTGAGGCCAGCCTGACTCAGTCGTAGCCAGGGCAAGGTCCGAACGACCAGCCGCTCAGAGAGCAATCCTCGACCTTCCCAGCCCGAGCTTCTGCTTCTGGATCCTCGGGTAGACGCCCAGGGCGACGACGACGGAGAGCAGGAAGACGGCCCACAGCTTGAGCTTGAGCACGTCCTTGACGTAGTCCGTCTCGGTCGCCAGGTTGACGGTGACGAGGAGCAGCAGCAGGATCACGTACCCGCCCCAGCGGTGGTACTTCCACACGGCCTTGGCCCTGTCCTCGCCGCCGTAGAGCGCCGGCACGGCCCACATGGTGAATCCGACGAGGTACTGGCCGACCATGGCCGCGACGGCGGCGGCGCCGGCCCAGGCGTGCGCGGAGTGCAGGTGGGGCCCGTGGCTGCGGATCTTGTTGGCCTCGATGAAGGCGACGCCGGCGACGAGGGCGACGAGGGCGAGCAGGTTGAGCGAGGCGTGGACGCGCTGGCCCGCGAGCTTCTGGTCGGGGGTGTGCGTGGGCTGGAGGAAGAGGACGGACTGGACGAGGATGACGACGGCGAGGGACTGGGCGAGGGGGTGGCCGGAGAAGAGGATGACGGGCTTGGTGAGGACGCTGGCCCAGATGAGGACGAGGAGGAGGCCGATGCCGAGCTGCGCGATGATGCCCGTGCCTGTTGTGAGCGTGGAGTCAGTCAAAGTCCACAGATGATGGAGTGAGATCAATCTTTTCAAGGGGGGGGGGGGGGTATATTGAAGTCTTGTTGAGAAGATTCGCGTGGCAGATCTGAGGGTCAGGAGAAGGGGGGGGGGCTTACCGAGGACGAGGTTGTTCAGGGCCGATTTGCCTTCGGGCTGGGACGCGTCTCCGGGTCGGCCCAGGAGAGGCTCGCCCTCGGTCTCGTCGCGGACGACGGCCTCTTCTTCATTCTGGGGGGGTCGTGGCGGGACGCCCGTTGTGCTGGCCATGGTTTTTTTTTTCACTTGGAGTTGAGGGACTGGGCGAGATACGAGCTTTTGACAGCTGAAGCCTTTTCTTTTCTTCTGGCCAAGATCTTCTGAACAAGAAGACGAGATGTGGTTCTTCTGAACGATCAGCACACGTCAGATGCGATGCCTCGTCGGATGGACTTGAAGCTTTCAACAAAGATTCACGATGATGAAATGGGGAGCGGGGTCAAGCACGTTGACCAAAGTATAAAGAAGCAGTCGATTGAAGAGAGAGAGAGAGAGAGAGAGAGAGAGTTATTCTAAACGCCAGGTCTCAAAGAGAACATTGCCAATGGGCCGGAACCTGTGCGGTGGAATGCAGGCCATCCGAGACGGAGCGAAGAAATGCCAGCCAGGGAGATCCATCCATGATTGAGGGACGAACGCAGGGAGGGTTGGAGAGGGTTGGAGAGTCATGACGAGATGATGTGATCAATCCGGAGGCTCATCACGTCATCGCATGGACGGGACCGGGACTGTAGGGTAAGGGGGTATACGGAGTAGTATAGTAGCTTGGGGAAAGCGCCTACTAATGTTGGCTCTTGCCTCGAGCTCAATCGAGGGGCAGACGCAGCAGGAGCGATCGCCGCCCAATGAGCGCGTGTCTGTGTCGATCGTCTCGAGGAAGGCGCGGATGCTGCCATCGAAGGACTCGAGATGGCAGCAGCAAGTTGGCAGCTTCCTCTTGAAAGGGATGGAGTAGTACCTGGTACTCCCGTAGGTATGGAAGACCGCCAATCAGATCCGTGGGAAACGGAATGCGAGGCAGTGATTCGCCTGTCGCTGGGAGTACACAGGTTAGTACGGAGTAGTAGTTCTCAAGGTTCTCCTGGACTCCCAAGGCAAGCTCGAAGCAACACCATCGGCTCCTTCCAATGCTCGCCGTGCAAGTGCGGGGTCGTCGGGCTGAGATTGAATGAAGGAAATCGAGGCTCTGATGATGGATCAATGATTGTGATGCATCTTCAAGGGGTACCATTGAGATGGACTCAGTTTGGAAGCTCAAGTCGGGGATCATATGCGAAGGTGTGGTGTCTGCGAGATCCAGAATTGGGTTGCGTTGTTCGCTGTGCGATGATCGCCGGGCAGGGTCATCCATCGGCCTGCATCGGCATCGGAGGTGGCCGCTGCTCAGCTCGGGTTTCCAGACTCCAGAGCCAGGCCTGCCTCGAACCAAATCAGTTGAATGCATATGTAACTCGATGAGGAGTCGTATCATGTGTCCCTTTTGCCGTACATGAGTACCTGTAGTTGATTCCCAGACCCGATGGCTCTCTGCATTCAAAAGGCGGGCGGTTGCACACATCAGTCCTGAGCAAAGCATCAACACTGGTTTCACCGACAGCCTCACCAGCCGTCCCGTCCCTGTTCCACATACCCATCAGACGCAGCACACACAGCCATGGCATCATCGCTCGCAGACGAGGTCGAGTACAAGCTCGACAATGTCCCGGCCAAGAGGCTGGGCCATGACGAGATCGACACTACGTTTCGCTCCACATGCATTGGTAAGTCGCGGTAGCCATAAGCTGTATAGGCCTCTACCAGTACCGGTAGTGCCCACACCAGCAATAGGCGAAAAACTGATGGGGATGGGGGTGGGGGGACACGGCATCTGGAAGATCCTGGTGGGACGGCCGAGCTGACATGGCGACTTCAGACCTCACCTCTGCGACGCTGGGCGGCAAGATCCTGGGCTGCTCCGACGAGTGGTTCGCGCCGGCCGAGAACCTCCTGACCCCCACGGCGCCCATCAGCCAGCCCGGCAAGATGGTCTACACGGGCGCGTGGTACGACGGGTGGGAGACGCGGCGGCACAACAAGGAGCCGTTCGACTGGGTGGTCATCCGGCTCGGCGTCGCCTCGGGCACGGTCGAGGGCGTCGAGGTCGACACGGCCTTCTTCACGGGCAACTACGCGCCTGCCATCTCGGTCGAGGGCTGCTTCAGCGAGTCGGACGACGAGGTCCTCGGCTGGAAGGGCGGCCGGGGCCGGTGGGAGACGATCCTGGGCCTCCAGGAGCTCGGGCCCTCGCAGCGGCACGGGTGGAAGCTCGAGCGGCGGGGCGAGGGGCACGCGACCTCGGGCTCGGGCTCGGGCTCGGACTCGTCTCCGAAGCAGCGGTACACCCACGTCCGGCTCAACCAGTACCCCGACGGCGGGATCGCGCGGTTCCGGCTGTTCGGGCACGCGGTGCCCGTGTTCCCCGCGGACGCGGGCGCGGTGCTCGACCTCGCGGCGGCGCAGAACGGCGGCGTCGCGGTGTCGTGCAGCGACCAGCACTACGGGACAAAGGACAACCTGATCCTGCCGGGGCGTGGCAAGGACATGGCGGACGGGTGGGAGACGAAGCGGTCGCGCGGGAGGGGCCACGTCGACTGGGCCGTCATCAAGCTGGGCGCGCGGGGGCTCGTCGAGCAGCTGGTCGTCGACACCGCGCACTTTAGGGGCAACTTCCCGCAGCGGATCGCGGTCTATGGCATCGCGTGGGATGGGGATGGGAAGGATGGGGATGCCAGTGGGCAGCCCCGCGAGCGGTCCGAGGGGTGGATGGAGCTCGTGCCGCCCAGCGAGACGGGGCCCGACCGGGAGCACGAGTTCCAGAGCCTGATCAGCGACACACCGCTCACGCACGTCAAGCTGGTCATGATTCCGGATGGTGGTGTCAAGAGGCTGAGGGTCTTTGGAAGGCGGGCGGCCTGATTTGCCTGAACATGGACGTGTAGCTGTACCTGTATCATCCGAACAGACACTCGTACTCCGCATTGATATCTCATCGGAATAGACGGTGAGAATCAAAAAGGCTGTTGTTGGGCAGTCTTCCTCTTCCAGTCTTCCTCTCTAATTTTCCTTCATCCTCGCATCATCGTGTCGCGCGCCGCTCGAGCCAAATCGAGGCTGCCCCGCATGATTGCGATTGCGACTTGAGTATCTGGAACAAGAAGCGACTTGGCAGACCAGCGGGCGAACAGTGCGGCAGCAGGTAGCGATTATGTCTCTGGCACCTGGTCGGTAATCATGGTGGGGGTCCCTCGAGTTCCGGCGGGTCCGCGCGATTCAGCCAAAAGGTCTAGGGTAGGATACACATACCCTAGAGCACGGAAGGGGCGGCACGTCTTGATTGAATTGAACGGAATGGAATGGAATTGAATTGAACTCAATTGAATTGAACACAAATAAAATACATGAATTGATTGATTGATTGATTGATCTAGGATTAATGGATTAATGGATTGACGGATTGACGGATTGATGAAATTCGCATCCAGAGAATCGACTTGGGGATTCATCAATTCATCAATTCATTCCCATGATATCGCCATCATCGAGCCATCCATCATCTTGGTACGAGTACACGATTACTCCATATCCGATGACTACTACTACTACCACTACTACTACTACCGGGTCCCATGCCATCGTGTCCGGTCAGCCATCAGTGATCAACCGTGTCAGGTCTGCCGGAACCTGAAGCCTGCGCAATCTTCCTCGACCCATTGATCGATCCATCGATCCATCCATTCATCCGACCGCCGCTGGACGTGCGGATCCCGACTCGAGTGCGGACCACGACTTCACCACGGTGATCCCCCAGCATCGAGCTTGATCCATGCGCGGCGCCCGGCTCACGGCTCGAGCCTAAACAGCAACCTCTGCTGCATGGATCACCGGTGGAGATCGGAGATCCAAAGGCCCTACGAGTACGAGTACGAGCACGAGCACAGAAACACTCCCAGTACTCCGTACTCGTACTGCCAACGAGTCCGAGTACCATTGGTATTCCTGGTATCGGCCCCTGCCCCATCCTCCTCCCATTGATCCCCAGGCGTCCGAGTACGAGTACTCGTCCGACCTCTGACCTTCTCGCTAACCCACAATAGACTCGAGGTACGGAGTAGTAGATCCATCCCCATCACCGTCCACCGCACTTCCTGCCACGTGACGAAGCATCTCTCCGACTCCAGACTCCTTTGCGCATCCAGACTCTCTCTGCCCGTCCTGTGTACATACGGAGTATGCGACGCAGATTCCCTCGCAAAGGCTCTCTGCTCACTCTCGATTCCGCTTCTGGTCCCGGCTCCAGCTCCCAGCTGCCCAGCTCCCCAGCTCCCCAGCTCCCCAGCTCCCGGCTCCCGGCTCCCGGCTCCCAGCCCTCCAGCTCCCCAGCTCTGCTTCCGGCCCATCTCGATCGAGGCTGACGCCCTGCCTGGCCGGAGCAACCCGACGACTGAGAGCGGCTCCCAGGGCCCCAACGACCACCGCGACAAAGTCCTGGACCTTCCATGACATAGCCAAGAGAGACAAGAATACGGAGTACTAGCCCGGCCCTTCCCCTCGCTTCCGCCATGGACCTCGGCGGCTCCAGTAGCGACGACAATGGCGAGCAGCAGCCACGTGCCGTCCCCCTCGACCTCCCTACATCCTTGGACGACCGAAGACATGCCCCGAACGAATGGGTAGTTTCAGAGACGGAGATGTACGATGGTTGGCAAGGTCAGTCCCGGCATATCTCCTATATCGAGACACACGCACACCTACGCACACCTATACACACCTCTACACACACACACACACACACACACACACACACCTACTCCGTACATACCCCGTTCACACACCTACACACACACCTACACATACGAATACAGACACACACATACTCCGTACATATCTACACACATACATACACTTCCACATATACACATACCCATCTACACACGCAGACGCATCCATACAACTACTACACATATCCATCCACGTACGAGTACGCATCCACCGTACGCACACCCACATACTCCCGCCCGCTCTCCGCCGTCCACTGCCCGCCGTCCGCCGCCCGCTCCTCGCCATAGCACATCGTCCGCCAGCCAAGACCTACCTAGAAGCCACAAGAAAGAGACGCCCGGAAGGGGGGGGGGGGGGG
>NQYQ01000002.1:555695-591178 GCA_003055925.1 Escovopsis sp. Ae720 | reverse complement strand
GGGGGGGGGGGGGGAGAGAGGAGCGCGGGGCCGCCGTATCAGACATCCCGCTCCGACCCACGGGCCCGGGCCTTTTCCAGGGCACGGAGCCGAATGGATTCATGAATGGGAAGGGCTTGGATGGATGGATGGGTGGGTGGCTACGAACAGGCGGACGGACGGACGGACGGACCGGTCAGGCGGGGTGGGCTGGATGCGTGTGGCCCCATTGCCCTCTTGACGTTTACGCCCCCCGCCCCTTCGAGCCACATGATCTCAACATCAGACTCTCTAACCACTCGCTGCAGGGCAGTCACAATTCCTCACATCGCCGGCGCTAGCGAAGCCCCTGAACTTCGAGAACCTGTCCCTCAACGACAGGGAGTACGACGGGCCCGTCGGGACAAGCGCGCCCACCGATAGCGATACCCGCCTTATGGAGATGCTCGCCGCCCAGGCGGCCCACCGGACGGGGCCGGCCCTCGAGGACGAGCAGGCGATCGCCGACGATGAGAACATGGCGGACTCGGAGAAGAGAGAGCTCCTGCAGAAGGCCCTCACCACCGCCTCTAGCAACGGCGACGAGGATAAGGTCAAGAAGCTGCTCGGCGAGGAAATCAAGTCCTTTGTCGACCCCAACCTCCCGGACGAGGACGGAACGCCGCCCCTGATATACGCGTGCTGCTTTGTATGCTTCCCCCCCTAATTCTCCATTTTGCCCCCTCCCTCCAAAAAAAAAAAGAAGGGGGGAGGGTCGGGGAAGGAGTGAGAGAAGAGAAGAAGATGTTCTCTCGAGAGGGCGAATCACTGACGCAATGCATTCTTTCAGGGCCACGAGGCCGTTGCACAGGCCCTCATCGATGGCGGCGCCAACGTCAACCAGCAAGACCGCAGCCAGTGGACACCGCTCATGTGGGCCATGACGAACCGGCACAAGGGCATCGCGAAGCTCCTGCTGGACAAGGGGGCGTCGTCCGAGCAGAAGACGTCGTCGGGGCGGACGGCGCTCGACTTCGTGCCGCCCGACAGCGACATGCCGTACTACCTCCACGACAACGGCTACAACATCGGGACGGCGGGCGTCATGGGCGACTTCTACCAGCCCGGCTTCGGGCAGGACAAGTTCGAGGAGGAGCTCGCCGAGAACGAGATGCGGAGGCGGCTCATGATGGAGAGCGCCAGGGATCTGGAGGTCGACCTGGGAAACGTCGGCATGGACGACCAGCCAGAGGTACGTCCAGGTTGGCACCGAGCAGATGCTCCTCATGAGGATGATGATGATGATGATCATTATGATGACGGAGGTGGAGGTGGAGGTGGAGGAAAGCGTGCGCCTCAAGGTTCTGACCGTATATTCCAGCCAGTAGACGAGTTCGAGGAGGAGCAGCAAGAGTTCGACTGGAGCCGGTGCCTCTATGACCAGATGTTCGTGTTTCAGGAGAACGAGCTGGACCGGATACTGGACATCGTCATCACCAAGATGACGCCGCAGCGGTCGCCGTCGCAGAAGCCCGTGCCGGCCAACATGATCTTCCTGAGCGCGCGGTACGCGCACTACCACTCGGTGCCGGAGCTGCTCGAGCGGCTGCTCGTGTCGGCCATGGAGCGCATCAACGACGTGGTGGAGAAGCACCAGTGGGACATGACGATCCTGGCGTTCTGGCTGTCCAACGCGACGCTGCTCCTGCACTACCTCAAGAAGGACGCCGGGCTGGTGGAGGCGACGACCGAGTTCCAGGCGCAGCTCGCGGAGCTCATCAACGAGATCTTCGTGCTCATCGTGCGCGACGCCGAGCGGCGGCTCGACAAGGTGCTCGACGTGGCGATGCTCGAGCACGAGACGATCCCCGGCTTCGAGGGCATCGCGTTCCAGAACGAGTGGAAGCTGTTCAAGCGCAAGACCATCGTCAAGGAGGAGCCGCTCGAGAAGCGCTTCCGGCCGCCGTCGCCCAAGCAGCGCGCCAAGCCCGCGCCGCGCAACGTCACGTCGCTGCTGTCGTCGACGCTCTTCGTGCTCGACCTGTACGACGTGCACTCGGTCATCTCGACGCAGATCATCTCGCAGCTGCTGTACTGGCTCGGGTCGGAGCTCTTCAATAGGATCATGACGACGCGCAAGTACCTCGCGCGGACCAAGGCGATGCAGATCCGCATGAACATCTCCGTGCTCGAGGACTGGGCGCGCACCAACAACCGCCAGGCCGAGCACTACGAGGGCGGCGAGATGCACGCGTCGGGCGAGACGACCATGGACGCCGCGCGGCGGTACCTCACCCCCGTCATCCAGCTCCTCCAGTGGCTGCAGTGCTTCTCCTCCCTCGAGCCCGACGACTTCGAGTCCCTCGTCGGCACGCTGCAGCAGCTCAAGCGCCTCGCGCCCCAGCAGCTCATCCACTCCGCCGCCCACTACCGCCCCGAGGTCGGCGAGAAGGGCCTCCCCAAGAGCGCGCTCAAGTACCTCCTCGCCATCCAGAAGGAGGCCGCCATCAAGCGCGACAAGCGCCGCTCCAGGGCCGCCTCCCCGCTGCCCCCGCACACCCAGGACAGCGCCCCCTCGACCCCCGTCCATTCGTACCCGAGCAGCTTCGCGCTCGGCACGCCCGGCAGCCTGCACCCCAGCACGCCCAGCGTGCCCGGCGAGGAAGTCGACTCGGACGGCGAGGAGGAGCTGCCAGAGAACCTGCTCATGGACCCGGCCTTCATGCTGCCCTTCTCGCTGCCCACCGTCACGGACATGCTCATCTCGTACGGCGCCGGGTTCGGCGGCGTCAACCGCGAGCGCGAGCGCAAGTACATCCCCACGATCCCGCCCGAGTTCCTCGAGCGGCTCGAGGTTAGCGGGGCGCGCGCCCCCATATTCGGGGAGCAGGACTGGGAGAACGAGGAGGTGTAGTCAAGAAGCAGAAGAAGAAGAAGAAGAAAAACAAGAACAACGACAACACGCATTCCTCTCGTTCTTCCCCGTCCACCCCCCCCCTCCCCCTCTTGAATTGCCTTTTTTTTTAATCTTTTTGTTGGTTTTGCCTTCGTCTTCTTTATCCCCCCATCAGGCCCTTTTGAATGTCCGCTCTCACGCTCATCGTTGTCTTGAACGCGCTCGCGACTTACCGCCCCTTCCTTGGCTTGGCTTGGCTTGCTCTATTTTTACACCATTTTTTTCTTGAATCGCACGGGCATGACAAAGCATCAAATGAATCAGCATGAAGTATGAAAGCATATATGACTGGAAATGGATAGAACGTGGACGTGGACGTGGACGTGGACGCAGCAAGGGGGGGCGAGGTGAAGGGAGGGCGAGGTGAAGGGGGAGGATAAGAAGGGGAAGGGCAAGGGGAGGAGGGAGGGAGAAAAAAGGGGGGGGGGGGCGCGAGGGAAAGATGGCTGTTTCTCCAATCACAATGACAATCACCAGGGGAGGGAACTGTAATTGAGGCTGAGGCCTCTTTTTTGGTGGGAACAAAAAAACTTTCTAATATTACTGCTAGGAGGAGGGCAATGGGACATTCGTTGGAGCGGTTTCTTTCTCTTTCAGTCTGCGAGGATTCTTGAGAGTACGTGTGGATTTACAAGTGCAACCTTTCTTTCTTGATCGGCCTTGGTCTGCCACTCCCCACGGTATATGACTCGCCGGGGGAGGGGGGGGGGGAAGAGAATAGCTCAATCTCAGGTTGACGTGGGTTCCAGAACAGAAGCCGCCTCAGGGCTGGGATGATGGTGGTGATATGGATCTACTGTCTTCCTCGCTAGTCTGCTGCGTCGTGTCGTGCTGTCGCTCATCGGCATCATTCAGCACGAAGGTAAGGGGGGGAAGAGGGGAAGGGGGGGATGAACCATGGACGGTTGATGGATACTAGCGGACAGAAGGAAGGATGATGTGCAGCCCGCGATGGGCGAGCGAGAGGTGCCACGTTGCTCACCTTGCACGGGAGCCTATCCCTTCTTTGCAAGCTTAAATGTTCCTGGCTGCTTTCGCGGTTGCTGCCATTCCCGGGGAGCGCAGGACTCAGGGTTTTGCCGCAATAGGCTCGAAGCGCGTGCGCACGTTTTTTTTTGTCAAGCCCCAAAGGGCTGTCCCGAGCCCGATCGTTAGTGTGAGCGATTCGGCTCCGGAGGACATGCCCCCCGCATCGTGTTCGGGCGGTGTCCGAAGATCGGGGATCTTAATACACATGGTTCGCAGGTCGGGGCGACGTGGGAGGAGCTCGGCGGCAGACCTTTCCGCACTTGGACTGGAGGCAAGACAGTTCATTGTTCTCCGCACTCCGCACTTCGTACTCCGTGCTTCCGTGCTTCGTACGGAGTACGGAGTACATAGTTCGTATCCCATACGGTCCCATCCGAGCCGTAGGAGGAACCCGCGGGTCGTGCTTTTTGCTGAGCGGGATGCAGAGGACAAAGTTTAAGTGATCCCCGCGGGGACGGGTGCTCGGTCCGGACGCGGGGTGTCTGAATGGTGGACGTGGTTGAGTTTCTGGTGGCGGGGGCGGATCCGGAGACCGCGGGATGGATGGATCGGCGGTGCGGTGCGGCTCTCGGTCAATGTTGGCGGCCGAATGGAATAGATTGACGTGGTGTCGCATGAAGCACTGGACCGCAACGAGACGACCCAACTCTGCGTGAGAAGCTGACGGCTCACTCTGGAAGCAGCACTCGTAAGACAAGAGCCGGAGGGCGAGCCGGAGGGCAATGATGGTGGGATGCTTGGTTTCCTCTACTCCGGAGATCTGCATGGATGCTTGTCCTGCGGATCAGAGGCGCAACTCACCTTCCCCTATTCCGCTGCGCTCCCGGAAAGTGTGAGTGTGAGTGTGAGGGGTCAGGAGTCGCGGAGAGCAGGGCAAGCGCTTGAGCAGGGCAACATCTTTGATCAGAATTCGGATCCGGCTGCAAGCTGAGAAGAAGGGGAGTGGAGGACGTACGAGTACTCGGGAGAAGACTTCCCCATCTCCTTTCCGGACCCCGGGACGCGGGAGACACAGAGCGGACGCCGGCCCATGTTGCGAGGCCTTGTGCATGTCCGTAAGCGAGCCAATGTGCATCCGGACGGTGCACAGGGCATGAACTTGTGCGTCGGAAGCCACGTTCTCCTCGTCCTGACAGATGGGGGGATGATTGAAGCTGATTCTTCGGGACCGATATCGCGTACGACGAGCACACGGAGCGCCGCCCCTCCTCGAATTGCAAACACCAGTACTCCGTACCCCGTACGGAGTACGAAGAGAAGGGTGGCGGCATGCTCTGAACCGTCCCTGTACTCCGTGGGTGTGCTCTGCAAAGGGGAAGGCGTCTCGTGCTCCGTATGAGATCCGCAGCACCCAGGGTGTAATCCATATCCCAGTCCTCAAAGCTACTGGTAGCTCTCCTGCTCCTCTTTGTCCCCCCCCCACCAATATCAGATTAAAGGCGTGGTGATATTCGTACGAGTAGTGCAGAAGGAAAACAACAACGGGAGCAGGAAATTTAAGTACCAGCCAAGTTGGCTGCGAGTCGCAGCGTACTTTCGCTGGGGTGGAGCCGAGCAGGGAGTTGCGCCCGTGGAATGATCCTTGAAGTTGATGCCTGTGCTCCGTACTCCGTGCTCCGTAGCTGTACGAATACATTGGCAATTCCAGAGGTGGCGGACGTTCAAGATGCGAAGCACAGGAGCCCCAGATATTCCTTTAGGGCAGCTTGCGCCAAAGCGGAGCCGGCGCGGAGCATCTGGAGATATCCCCGTGGCTCCGAGGAACACCAACCCTGGCCTGCGACGGGTGCCTTGCATATGAGCCAGGGGAACCCCCCCCCCCCCCACACCCCTTCTTCCCCCGGTTGCCGCAAAGGGGAAAGGAGTACTGTGTTCACACGGAGCCCTCGTACTGGCAGGGCGAGGAATCCAAAGAGACGATGCTCCGCCTTGTGATCCCTTACTTACGAGTACAGACAGTCTGTACCCGCATGGTGCCTCACCTCATAGCACTGTATGCTTGCAGAATGCCACAGGCGGCCTCCATGGGAATATCAAAACCTCGCCGGAAACACCGTATGATCCATTCGCATTGGCAATTCCCAGCTTGTCTTGGAGACCGAATGAAGATACACAGTGTTCCGGCGAGGGTGAGTCGTCATCGCACCATTCGTGATCCGTGTGCCCTGCATCATACCTCATGGGGCGGACGAGCAGCAGTTTGTGCTCCATACTCTGTATGAGCCTGTTGGTGCCATTGCGCGTCGGTCGGCCGGTCGCCGCCTCCCACGATACCCCTGGTGGTGCTTTGGCTGTCCTCTTTGCGCGCTGGACGATTGGACCAAGGCATGGTGCCTGCTTGCATTCTTTTGACCTTACGGAGCACGGAGCACGGAGTATGGAGTACTCCGTACGAAGGGACCTCTTGTCCTTGGTCGAGTCGAGCCGTGCCGTGCGAGGAGACGCTGATGGACGATATATCGGACCGAGGCTAGGATGACGTTGAGCGCTTCGGAAGCGGTGTCGATGTGGCTTTCTGTCCGGCCGCCGATGAGGGCGCCCGTGGCTTGCTGATCCGATACTGTGCGATCCGAGTACTCCGTATTCTTCGCAGCAGTACTGAGTACGGAATACTCCGTACGGAGTATCCGCACGAAGTATCCTTCCCGATACACTCAGCTTTGTGTGTGCGGCCTTGAGACGACCCGCCGTCTGGATCACGAGCGTTGGTGATGCTGTGACCTGACGACCATTTTCGATTCATTGAGAAGACTATCGGCAGTCTATTGCAGACTGTATCACATGCGATCGCGACAGCTCTGTGTGCTCTTTCTCTTGCCAGCTACCCGCGTGCGGAGTCTCGCAAGCGGCTGTCAACTGCAGTCCGTCCCACGGGGGCATCCATCTGTCATGGTCCAACACGTTGAATGGAGAACATTGATGGATCGATCCAGTTGAGGCCCTTGTCTCGCACTGCGAGCCAACCAACGGCGGATCATCCGCCACGATATCGACCCGAGCTCTAGGGATCTCCCCGCGACCTCGAAAGATCAATTAGTGCAATAGTAGGGCCACATGGTCGCTCGAACCTCGATCGGGGAGACAAGATAGGAGAGTCTGTAAGTGATGACGTCCCGCAAAGCGTCTGAGGCCGTCCGTTCTTTGAAGGTGACTGCCAAAGGAGCATCGGCGGGAATAATGAAACGGTAGAGAAACACGAGGGAGATGAAGCATCCAGTCTCTCTCGTGCCGTCATATATTCGGGGCCGCTGACGGCGTATGTACGAGTACATACGTGGAACTGAAGACGATTACTAAGTCAGTGTACTGCACAGGCCTTTTGCTCCATTCTCACGCAAAAGGCAGAAAGAAAGCGCGGGAGGAAGAGAGAAGGGGGGGGGGGGGGACTCGACGTACGTACGGAGTCGACAACGCACCGAATCTCTTGAAGAGCGACAGACTGCGAGTCGAGCAGGGACCGTTCGGAGCCCGGATCCTTTCAAAGGCAACTGCTCGTGGCTCGCAATCGACACGAGGACCTCAATGCGGAAGTTGTTTGGGCAGATCGCTGGCTGAACTGGTTGAGTCCTCCACGTGCGCCGAAGCCCGCGCGTGGCGGCTTACATACATACGGCAATCGTATGCAGTTTGACCAAACGTACTCCGTACTCCGTACGGAGTATCAGCACCCGTCCCAGGTAGAGTTTGTCCACTGCACGAAGCAGATCTACGAGTACCGGTGAGGACACTCGTACTTGTCATAATCTCGCGAGTCAGTCAGCACGCTATGTCGCGCTCGCAGGACCATCGGCGTGATCCAAAGAGCCGATGGGGAAGGGTCAAGGAGAGCCGATGGCATGGCGCTGCCGGCACGAGAATGGACAGTGGTTGAGGAGCACGCGGGCGCATCTTGTCTTGTCTCATCAATCTCGGGCACACCAAGCCGTCGGGCCTGCCCTGCATGGACGATGATCCAGAAACCGAGCCATTGTGTCGGATCCCTGTCCCTGCTCGCTCGCCCGTGATCAAAGTCAAAATTGTCGATGCAGAGCCCCAACGGGGGAGGACGCCCTCCCGGCCTTCGGGGAGCCATCAGCACCTCGCACCAGCAGGCGAGACGAGAGATCGTGAAGCTTCAGCTCGTGCCTGCGACTCGTGCTACTCCCGTACAGGTACCGTTTTTCGGAGAAGATTTTTCGTACGGAGTACAGGTCCGTAGTGGTCTGCGCACTCGTAGTAAGTAGTCTGCGATCTGTCGTGAAGCCATTCAATGTCAGCAAATAGAACGAGTCGTAGTCGGTATATGGACCGAAAAAAAGTTTTCGAGCCAGATCTGGAAACATTTGGATGTGAGATTTGAAGTGAGGATGTGAATACCCGTGCTCCGTGCTGCTCCATGGTACGGAGTAGAGGAGGGGGCACTGAATCGCAATCAGTTGCTACTGTACGGAGTACCGTTACGAGAACCACTGACTGCGTTGAAAGCCACAAGCCCACTGGCAGCAAGCACCCTTGTCCTGTACTCCGTGCCCCGTCGTCCATCCGCCTCGCAGAAGCCAGTCCCAGATGGTGGTGGCTCTTCATTTTGCTTTTTCTGCCTCGTCCGCCGCTCCGGATTCCGAGACGCAGAAAGTGACTGAATGAGCGGCTCACGACCTGTTCTCTGTTCTCTGTACTCTGTACTCTGTACTCCGTAACGTTTGATGGCATGTACGGTATGCATGTAGGCATGAGGCACATGCTGCACAGTAGTAGTACATATTGAGCCTCGATCCCCTTTCCAAAGATCTGAGATTGGGTCTTGGTCCTTGTCCCAAACCGGTCTGTTGGTTGCATGCGAGTACTCGTACTACCGGTATTCCGTGCTGCGTATTCCGTACTTGTCCTTTCGTGCTCTGTGGGTGCATGGAGATTCTGGAAGACAACGCAGGGATACCCATCATACGTTGTCGATTGACGGCGCACGTTTGATGACCTTTCGGGGAATTGAAGGGTTGCAACTGTCACGAGATGATTCGGAATAAATCGACAGGGTGAAGAGGAAACAAATTTAAAAAAGGAAGAGAGAGGTGAACTCCTTGACCTTGTGAAGCTGACTCGTCGGGGAGAAAAAGAACACGAGTCACCAAGAAAAAAAGGAGGGGGCAAAACAGACGGATGGAAGAAGAGAAGCCCGACTCTCGAGAATCTTGAGAGCGGAAAGTGCCAGAGTCTTCCAGGTTGCAGTTGCGACTTCCCTCTGGGCCATCCCCCTCGTCGAGGCGCCCTTTCCTGCAGCCCTGCAGACATTCTCGGCAGGCATCATCAGCACTGGCACTTACCTCAGGCTACAGGTAATACTCGTACCTCATACAGGTAGCAGCCCCAGAGGTACGAGTACGAACGAGTACGCAGTACGAAGTGGGGGAGTAGCACTTGCCCTGAGTCGAGGATCAATTGCAGCAAACTTCACCTCGGGCAGGAGGAGGCTGGTGTGTGCAGAGGAAGGTGCATATGTACGGAGTAGGTACGGTAGGAAGGCGCAGAAGGTGGAAGCAGCGACGACCCGATTCGACCCAAGAGGAGGTCGGAGAAGGAGCAACGGCCAGAAGAGGAAAGAACCTTGAAAGAGGAACGACGAGTGACCTGCTCCGTAAGAGTTAGTAGCACGGAGTATAGTAGGTACTCAAAGTCATCGAGAACTTAAGAACGGCAGCAGCGACGGGGACCGTGACTGCAGTGGACAAAGGGAAATAGACGACCTGGAGGCAGCGAGAAATCGGAAGGCGCCAGAGAGAGTCGAATTTGCGAATACGACGCGATCCCGGATCGACGACGCTTTGCCCGCGGATCTTTTTCTCACTCCCATTCTTCCTCTCTCTCCCGTCTCTCTCTCTCTCTCGCGCCCCCATAGTCTCCGGTCATCTCTGGCATATTCATCTTACACGATACCCTCACACAATTCCAATCCCACCCAATTCTCTTCCTCTTCCTCTTCCTCTTTCTCTTCCTCTTTCCCCCTGATCTTGGTCTTGGTCTTGGTCTTGGTCTTGGTCTTGTTTGGCACTTTTCTTCAGATATTCAGCTGCGGCTGGTCTGCTGTGTTCTTTTTCTCCCATCTCTCAAATTACTACTCATCATTTCCTTCTTGAGATTCATCTTTGGTTTCGTCTCTTTGGCTCTTCCTTTCTTTTTGAAAGGCAAGGGCGCCGCTGCTGCTGCTGCCGCCGCCGCGAAGTGGAAGGGCCCCAGACTCGGCTGGCTCGCGTCTCCCGCCTTTGTTGCTGTCCCTCCTCGCTTCTTTTGACTTTGGCCACTCGCCATTGGACTCGCTCGCCGTGGAGAGAAAAAAAATACAAGGCCGAGCGCCCTCACGACCTCGTTGACGAGACGCGAAGGGAGCAAGTCCGAGGCGAAGCGAACGAAAATCTCGGAAGCTTCAAAAGCCTGAAAAGCCTTCTCAGCCTTCTCTCCAATCTTCTCAGCCGAGCCGAGCTGGGCTGGGCTCGTCGGGGGGGCAGGACAAGTTGAAGAGAGCTGGCGTCCGAGTCCTGCAGGAGGCATCAATTGCATTCGAATCAGTTGATCGTCCATCCATCGCCAATCCGTCCATCGCCAATCGTTCATGTCCAGGCCGGTCTCTCTTCGCTCACGCCTCTCTCAAGAACCTCCTCAGGCTCCACCACAAGCTCCATCGCAGACAAAGGTCACATCCAACGCCTCGAGGCTATCCTGAGCGAGGACAATGTCGGGAAAACTTGGGACCATCTGCTCTCGGAGCAACTCCCTGACCAAGAGGGCTCCCGAGGGCTCTCTGGTGGGCGTGCGCTATGAAAAGACCGTCCAGGCCGAGCCTCCCACCCCGATGCCGCCTCGGAATCCTTCTCGCGCGCCTTCGCGAGCCCAGTCCACGCGCTCTCCCACCCCGTCCGAATGCAAGTCGCCATCTCCGACTTTTTCAATGCGCTCGCCCTCGCCGACCACCTTCCGCAGCCCCGTCGTCGTCGCGCCGCCCTTGGCGCAGCTCGTCCCCGTCGCGCCCCCTGCCGAGCAGCACCCTGCCCTGCGGACGCCTGTCCAGCAGGCTAGGGCTGCACAGGAGTGCTGGAAGCGGGACTCGGGCCATGCTCCCACACCGACATCCTCTGCCACCATACGGGAGGAGGACGACGAGGACGACCACTGCTTCACCCGCCATGGCAACTCCCGCAACTACTCGAGGCCCTGGACCTGGGCCGTCGACGACGTCCTCACCACCACCAACGCCGTGCTTCCTCTGCCCGTCGCACAGCACTCCGGCCGTCGAGCCTCGGGCGCCGCTATTTCCGAGGCCCAGGCCCTGGGCCTCGCTGATTTCCAGGCCACCTTGAGCGACGATGCCCTTCGCAGGTCCGTCGACCGGCGCGACCTCGCCCTATTGCTGCCGACTTCTGTAGCGCACTCCGTGACCGTCTCCGGCGTTTCCCCGAGATCATCCTTATCCTCGCGCAGGTGGTCGCAGCTAGGAGTCGACTTGCCGCCATCGCCGACCACTGCTAATGGTACACGTCGTACCAGTCTAGGTACGGGTACGGGTACGGGTACGAGTACAGGCACAGGTACTCGTACTGGTAGGCAGCCGGATGTGCTCAAGCGCTTTGGTAAGCAGTCGCCTTCCGGTGCCCTGTCGCCCGCCAAGGGGAAATTATCTGGCCTAGCGAGCGAGGGGATACCGCCCTTGACATCCCCGGGGCGGGTCCCGCCGGCCCCCCCAGCCCCCGCTAATCCTCGCCGGCCGCCCCCCCAGTCGCCCTCGCCCATTTCCCTCCAATCTGGTCCTGGCTTACCTGCATCAAACTCAAAGCCAGACGACGCCGCGCCTCAATCTGGTGCCCGCCGTTTTAAACCTCTGGGCCTCTCCATTCCCACCGGCGCCCTTATCGATGATGGCTTCATGGCTTCCCTGTCTTTCTCGAATCGTGGAAGCATCATGTGTGGAGACCGACGCCTCGCCGATGTGAGCCCCGACGAGCCCGTTGCCGAGCTCGGCGTCGATCCGACTGCGCTCGCCCGGGGGCTCGAGCTCTCCACTGCGACGACCGCAACCCAGGACAAGAAGCCAGACGGCGCCCGCCGCCGCGGCGACGGCGACGACCACGGTGATCATGCAGCCGAAGATGACGCCACAGCGACCGCGACCTCTGCCGTCTCTGCGACCTCTGCGACCTCTGCGACTTCTGCGACCCTCACCACCCAAACCGCAAATCTACGCATATCCGCCTCACCGCCTTCTGAGGTTCGCGCCCCTCGCAACGACGCCCAGAAAGAGTCCCAAAAGGTGAGATCTCTTTACGGCGTTGGCGAAACGGGCCTCTACCGCGAGAGCAGCGTTAGGTGCCCGTCCAACAGCGGGCCTCTCTCTCCCACCCTCGAGGCTCCGTCGGAGGACGAAGGGCAAGACTCGTACGACTCTTCTTTCCTTTGCTTTGCACGGCCGCGTCCCCTTTCTGAAGCCGCTTCAGGATCAGCCCGGCATCGTGTTCTGAGACGGCAGGATGCTGACTTGCAACTACTCATCCAGCATGCGTCGCGAGCCCTGCAGCCCGGGGAAGGCGATACCCAAGTCGACCAGCTTCTTCGCCTACCGGAACGACGCGACAAAATTCGACACAGAGTTGGCGGGTGGCTTAGAGGACTGGGAAAATGTTGACGGCGCCGACGTCGACCGCTACGGATTCATCGCCGCGCCCCGGCTGAGCTCGCAGGCGTCCACGCCCGTCGACGCCGGCACCTCGATGACCTCGATGACCTCCATGTCGCCGCCCCGGAGGAGGCCCGTCCTCCACAAGAGGGATCCCGCCAGCTCGAGCTCCCGCAGACCCCCTAGCAGGAAGATCTCCGCCCGATCGCTCAATACGCAGAACTCGGGACTATCGGCCGCTTCGATACGATCTTCCCGCTCGTTTATCAGACAAGCCGGAAACCTCCTGCCGCACAACCGCGATCGCCGCTGGATGGACGAGGCCGGAGAGATGCTGACGTTGGCGCCCAACTTGCATGGGGCCGCCGAGGAGGCAGAGATCGCCAGGATATCCGAGTGCCTGAAGCACAAAGAGTGGGAGCGATCGGAGAAGTGGCGCAAGATGGCCAAGGTGATCCGCAAGGGCGGCCAGGGGCAGGGAATGGATTTCGAATTCGACGTCAAGAACCCGAAACTCATCGAGAGGACCTGGAAGGGCATCCCGGACCGCTGGCGCGCCACGGCCTGGTGGTCTTTCCTCGCAGCGTCCGCGGAGGAGCACGGGGGCCTGCCCAACGAAGTCGAGATGATCGCCTCGTTCCATAAGCTCCTCGAGCGACCGTCGCCCGACGACGTGCAGATCGACCTGGATGTTCCGCGGACCATCAGCCGACACATCATGTTTCGCAGGAGATACCGGGGCGGCCAGCGACTGCTCTTCCGCGTCCTGCACGCCCTCTCCCTCTTCTTCCCAGAGACGGGCTACGTGCAAGGCATGGCCTCGCTGGCGGCCACACTGCTCTGCTATTTCGACGAGGAGAGATGTTTCGTGATGCTGGTCCGCATGTGGCAGCTCCGGGGACTGGAGTACCTGTACAAGCCCGGGTTCGAGGGTCTGATGGCAGCGCTCAAGGAGTTTAAGGAATCCTGGCTTAACAAGGACGTTGCCAAAAGACTGGTATGTAACTGGCGGATGGAGTCTCTCCCACCGCACGTTCTTGGACTTGGAACAGAGACTAACCTCATCGCTAGACGGAGTTGAATGTCGACATCACGGCCTACGGCACGAGATGGTACCTCACATTGTTCAACCTGTCGATCCCGTTCCCTGCGCAGCTGCGGGTCTGGGACGTCTTCCTGCTTCTCGGCGATGATCGATCCGGCGGTCCCGGTGCGATGCCCGGAGCCAAATCCTACGGATCTGGCCAGAATTCCGGCGGCGGCAGCGGCGGCGGCGGGCTGAGTGTTCTGCACGCCACGAGCGCCGCCCTGATCCAAGCTCTCAGCGAGGTGCTCCTTGACTCTGATTTCGAGAACGCGATGAAGGCGCTCACGTCGTGGATCCCCATCAAGGACGAGGAGCTACTGATGAAAGTCACAAAGGCGGAATGGAAATCACATCAGGGCAAGAGAAAGACATAGCGAGCTTGCTTGCCAGACGTGTTGCCCTGCAAAGGGACACTCACTCCCTTCTCTACGTCCACGGAGGGTCGCCGTGCGGCATGAAGGAGGACTACTCCGTGCCCTCTTTTTTTTTTGTTTTCTCCCTTGCCTGCTTTTTCGTGTGTGTTTCTTTTTTTCTTTCTCTTCTTATTTTTTTTTCGTTCCCTTTTCCCTTGCCTGCCTTTTCTCTCTTCTTCTGAACATGCGTTTCTTCAGTTCTCGATACCCGTCCTTTTATTGCTCGATTCGTTCTATCTACTTTTCACTGTCCCAACCCCCTCCTCATCCTCTTGTGCGGATCTTGCTGGTGGCGATTCGGCAACAAATTCCTTCGCACGATGGACCCTTTGTTGATGGACGGGCAGGGTTCGTTGAATGGGGTGGATAAAAAAAGGAGGAAGAGGGGTTTTTGATTTTCTCCCCATTTCCTTTCTTACTCTCTCTACTTGATTTCTAATTTGTCGTCGCTGTTTTCCTATGTGAAGCTTCCATATGAGAAGCCGAGGCGCCGCGCGGGCAGGATCAATTTCGGCTTAGACACAGGTATACCCCTTGAGCGTGGCGGTTGAACAAAATGGTGTTGGCTTTGGGCTGGCATGTTTAGGCCGGAGCGGAAGTTGAGCGGCCGGCGTAATGAGATGCGTTGACAGAGAGACTTGAACATGTAATCGAGAGGCCATCGTGTTGTGTGTGTGACATTAAGAGGGGGGGCACAAGAAGCATCGCTGTTGACGCTCGTTGTCCGTCCTTGAATGAAGACTTCTGGGGGAGCCAGATGAGGGAGGCGGAGGAGACAGAGGAGGAGGAGTTGGAAGAGAGAGAAGCGATGGAAGAGCCCGAGATGTGCCCGGCATTGCCCTGGGAGGCGTGCGTGATGCCATCCAAAGACCACTACGGACGTAGAAATTGATCCCCTTTGTCCAATCTCGAACAGCGGACACCGTCTGGCCTTATGATGCTCGTCCTTCCGAGTTGCCCGACCTGTTGCGGGATGCGGTCGAGCAGCGCCACTGCCTGTACTCCGGTACGATCCAAAGACCCCCCCCCCCCCTCTCCTGGATGATTGGAGGATGGGTGATCGGCGCCAGCCTGAAGCAGATCCGGCGTGTGAGAATGGTCTATCTATGCCCGGTGAGGAAAGCTGCCTGCGGCTAAAATGGTTGCATATGACGGAATCTTCCAGTCGCACGACGGCGACGACGGCGACGATCTTCCCGCGCCCCGCGCCCGAGGCGTTACGACCATATCGACATTGTGAGGACTGACACTTGAAGCTTGACGGGGATATATTGACAGGAATTCATTGACGCTGGCATCCTTTGTCGATTTGGGAGGCTGAGCTTTTAAAGACTTGTTGGGCTTTCCCTTTGCGCTGACATTTTTCTGTCTCTCCAAGCTGACAGACAGACAGACAGACAGACAGACAGACAAGAGAGGACCTTTGTGTTCAAGTTGCTGCTTGGTGCCATGGCTCATCACGGTGTCGCGCTGAGAGCGCTCGCGCTGGCGGCGCTGCTCATCCCACTGGCCGAAGCAGACGCAGGCCTCGGCGTCATGGATGATCAACAAATCCTCGGGCGCCTACACGTAGGCTCAGACACGTTCACGGCGAGCAGTCTGCCCGCGCGGGCGCAGTTCCTGGACCCCGCGTCGTTTGCGGTGATGCCGGACGTGCCGCCGCCCGAGAAGGCGCACGGCAAGACGGTCAGTCTGGGCCCCGAACCCCCACTCGCGTCAGGAGATGGGATCCCTGATAGCAGACATGATGTGGTCATATTGATGTTAAATGTCCTAATGGCGTGGGCTCTCAGATCTTCGTGCCGCCCGGGTCGACGCTCGAGAGCCTCAGGGAGCGGCCGTTTCATGTCTACCACGAGGAGTTCCTGGCCATCATCGGCGCAGAGCCGAGGCTGAGCCTCATCGCGGAGGAGGAGACGGATCCTCTCTTCCACGAGGCGGCCGTGTGGTGCGTGCCCCCGATATATCATCTCCTTGCGTCCCTTGTTCCACCGCCGCCGCCGCCGCCGCCGCCGCCGACGACGACGACGACTTCCGCCAAGCGGTTTCTTCCAAGTCTGACGGGCGCAGGCATCCCCCGACGGACGACATGTTCTTCGTGCAGAACGCGGGCGCGAGGGCTGCGGGCACGGGGCTCGCCAAGTCGGCGGTCGTGCAGAAGATCGGGATGCGGGAGGCGCGGGCCGCCGCCGCGGAGGGGGGCAGGGTCCCCATCGAGGTCGTGCGCTCCGAGCCGGCGATCCTGAATCCCAACGGTGAGTCTGCCCTGCCAAGGATATCCATGACCTCTGACGACATGTGGTTACGACGTCGGACTTGAATGTTGATGGTTGGGGGGTGAGGAAATCATCCCCCCCCCCCCCAAAAAAAAGGGGGCGCCAACTTCAAGGGAAACATCATCTTCGCCGGTGAGGGCATGGGCGAGAAGCCCTCGGCGCTCTATCTCATGAACCCAGAGCCCCCCTACAACGCAACAAGTAAGTCGCCCATCCCCCCCCCCCCCCCCGAAAAATCACAAGCACCGCCATCACTCCCATGCTGAAGGAACATTGTCCATGCGCCGCCAAGTCCTCCTCAACAACTTCTACGGGCGCCAGTTCAACTCCCTCAACGACGTCGCCGTGCACCCGCGCACGGGGGCCGTCTACTTCACAGACGTCACGTACGGCTTCTTGCAGGATTTCCGGCCGAGCCCGGGCCTGCCGAACCAGGTGTACCGCTTCGATCCGGAGACCGGCGCCGTGACCGCCGTGGCGGACGAGGTGCCGATGTGTAACGGTGAGGCTGCCCCTTTGCTCCATGGACTGTTGTCTTCTCGTCTCTTTTCGAGGGCACGGATCGAAGCTCATCAGCCAGGACTCACATTCTCGCCCGACGGCCGGTTCGCGTACGTCACCAGCTCCGCGGCCAGCCAGGCCTTCAATGGGTTCGACAACACCGCACCATCATCCGTGTAAGCGCTTCAAGTCTTGGAATATTAGAGAGAGAGAGAGAGAGAGAGAGAGTACTCACGACCGGGTCTAGTTATCGCTACGAGGTCACCAAGGGAGGGACGTTCCAGCACCGCGTCCTGTTCGCCTACGTGGGAACCGGCGTCCCGGACGGTAGGCCTCCTCTTCTCCTTTGACCTTCTAAGGCGCAATGCCAAAGTCTTCACACCATGAGCTGACTTCGTGTCTTCACAACGCAGGCATCCACTGCGACGCCGACGGAAACGTGTACGCCGCCTGCGGGGACGGCGTCTACGTCTGGAACCCGCGCGGCACGCTCCTCGGCAAGATCTTCACGGCCGGCGTGGTCGCCAACTTCCAGTTCGCCGGGGACGGGCGGGTCGTCATCCTGGGCGAGACGAGGCTGTGGTACGCCGAGCTGGGGGCCAAGGCGGCGCCGGTTCTGTGATGCCGCTTGCAGGGGCCTGAAGACCACTCCCTTGGATGCCAGGAATCAGGAAACTGGTCGATCGGGTGATGAATCGGGATTGATCAATACGAGTCATTCTCATCATTCTTGATGTACACAGAGGAGAGAAATGATATCATGAGAAGATAGCAGAAATGACAGTAGAAATACAAAATGCCAGACAAGAAACAAAAAAAAAAAACAAGGCTGTGACACGGCTACTATACAAAAGAAACCCACCCTCCCCATCCCTTAGAAAGGATTGGAGGGGCATCTAGACCTCCGTCTTCTCCACAGCCCTTGGATCGTGATGATCCATCACGGCGCCCAGCGCGAGGTCCAGGCCGCCCTCCTTGTGGGTCCGGTCCAAATCCTGCGGCGGGGGCGCCATCCACTCGGCGCTGCGCCAGGGCTTGACGCCCTCGAGGTACATGGTGTCAAGCTCCTCGAGGGTGCGGCCCTGGCCCTCGATGACGAAGAAGTAGACGATGAGGGCCGCGCAGAAGTTGCACCCGGCGAAGACGTAGCCGTATCGGAAGTCGATGGCATCGGTGATGAAAGGTGTGAAGAAGCCGATGCAAAAGTTCCAGATCCAGTTGCTCGCCGTCGACAGGGCCATGCCCTTGGCGCGGTACCGGCCCGGGAAGAGCTCGGCCTGGATGGTCCAGACCATGGGCCCCCACGTCGTGGCGAAGCCGAGGATGAAGAGCGCCGCGAAGACGATGAGCACGACGCCCGGCGTGGGCGTGGCGGCCGGGTCGTCGAGGTCGAGCATGAAGTGGCCGACGGAGGCGAAGACGAGGAAGCACACGAACATCCAGACGGCGCCCGCGATGAGGGACCTGCGGCGGCCGTAGTGCTCGACGAGCCAGAGCCCGAGGAAGGTGACGGCGAAGTTGATGGTGTTGAGGATGATCTGGGTGATGAAGCTGTCGATCTGGACGGAGCGGAAGATGGTGGTGCCGTAGTAGAAGAAGTAGTTGGCGCCCGTGAGCTGCTGGAACATCTGGAGGGTCATGCCGAGCGCGAGGCGGTGCGCCATGCGCGGCGCGCGGAGCATGCCGATGAACTCGGCCACGGGGCCCGTCTCGGCGGCGTGCGCGTCGGCCTGCAGCTTGCTCTCGATCTCGTCGATCTGGGTGTGGACGGCCCAGTGGTTCTCGTCGCGGGTGCCGTAGACGGCGCAGAGCGTGCGCTTGGCCCTCTCGGACCTTCCGCGGCGGAAGTCGAAGCGCGGGGTCTCGGGGAAGAAGAGGATGCCGACGCCGAGGATGAGGGTCCAGATCCAGCCGAGGCCGATGACGATCCGCCAGCTGGCGGAGCTGTCCGGTTGGTGGCTGACGGTGCCGTAGTTGAAGCAGGCGGCGAGGAAGATGCCGAGCGTGATGAAGAGCTGGTAGGCGCAGACGAGGGCGCCGCGGATCCAGGGCGGGGCCGTCTCGGCCTGGTACATGGGCACGAGCAGGCTGAGCGCGCCGACGCCGAGGCCGGAGATGAAGCGGCCGATCATGATTTGGTACCAGGCCATGTCGGCGGAGATCTGCACGATGAAGCCGACGCTGACGACGCCGCTCCACAGGGAGATGGAGGGCCTGCGGCCCGCACGGTCTGCGACGGGGGCGGCGACGAGGGCGCCGATGAGGGTGCCTATGGAGAGCAGGGCGACGATGAGGCCGGAGCGGACGGTGCTGAAGTAGAGTTCGCCATCGGAGTGGACGTTGCCGAAGCGGCGGAGGAAGTCGGGCATGGCGAGGAAGCCCGAGATCTGGCCCGTGTCGTAGCCGAATCTGCGCTCGAGTTACTATGGCTGGTCTCTTTCTGCATCTGAACCCCCCCTGAAAGACACAACAAGAGCACGTAATCGAATGTTCTGTACGAGTAAGGGGATCCGTGAAGCCACAGGACACTTACATGAGACCGCCCATGGAGACGAGGACGCCCATGGCCCAGGAGCGCTTGGTGACAAGGGGTAGGGGGTAGTAGTCGAGCCCCGAGGAGGGCTTCTCCTCCCCGCCCAGCGCCTGAGAAGGATCATGCTGCTCGAAGCGAACAGTCATCCATTCGTTGACTGTTTCCTTCATTGTTCTCGTGTCTCCCTGGACGATGGATGCTTTGATAGTGATGCTTGCTGTTCTTATAATGTATCCAGGGTGTTCTGGGTAGGAGGTGAAAGGGTGTCAACGGGCTGTGGTTGCATGGATGTCTTGATTCCACTGATATGAGTCGCATGGTGCAGATCCCATGCGACGCGAGACACCCGTCCATATATAACGAGCCGCAGCCGTTCAAGACCTTGGTTTGTCGTCATCCTCGTAGGGCTGGATGGCCGTCCCCGTTGCCGCATTCCTCCTGGAACCGTAGGTAGACTTGGCACGAGATGTCACAGAGCCATTGGCCCCGGCCGATCAGCAGCCGCGCCGACGAGCGCGAAGGGGATGGATACGCGCTAGGAATGACACCGAGGAAGACAGGATCTTCGCGTCCCATGACCGCCGGTGCTGGCGGTGCCGACGGTGCCGACTCGTTCCATGGACTTGGGGCTTAGTATCCGGCACTTGCGCCGAGTCCGGCACGCTCTAAAAGCCGCAACTTGCTCTTCGCACTGCTAAGTAATCGCGTTTGTCAGCAAGGCCGGCTCGGTCCAGGTAAGATCTGGAAATCCAAGGCATTGAAGCAGCAGGTGCTACGAGAAGGCACCGTACGGAGTACTCCGTGCTTCGTACATGTAGTGTGGTTCACTCACTTGTCACTCATGACTCTTCACGAACCGCGGGAGATGCCTCGGCAGTCCCAGCGCAGAGCCTCAGGGTCATCTGGCAGCCCTTGAGCGTACAGGTATCGCGAACAAGTTGCGCACGCGAGCAACCAGTGCGACTCCGCGACTGGCCCCCGCGACTGCGGTCCCGGGCTGCATGCTATTCCCGTAAGCGCAAGCGCGAAGCACGAAGCACGAAGCACGAAGCATTGGGGCATGAGGCATGAGGCATGAGGCATGAGGCATGAGGCATGAGGCATGAGGCGTAGGCATTAAGGCGTGAGGCTTGGAACGAGGCCACGAGAGGAAAGGATCCATCAATGGGAGGATGGAATCGGCCGCGGAAAATGGAAATGGAATTCCATGTCAAGTTTTGGAAAATTCCGACCAAATTCGGACGAGACGAGGTGAGAGGGAGTTAGTTGGATGACGTCAATCGGCCCGGTCGCGCCTGCCGCCTGCCATCTGCCGCCTTGCCGCTTCCTACCGTTTTTTGTTTGCAATTGCGAGCACGGCCGGAGCCTCCGGTCGGAAGGCGCGCCCGGTCTTACGAGTGCTTGTGCTCGTTAGTACTGGTATGTAATCTTCAGCAGGAGCGGATACAACGATACAGGAAAATCTGTATGCTTATAACGAGGTCATCATCCCGACTATTGCATGTTCTGGGTTCATTCGGCTCGAGGGAAGTCTTGCATCACGTGACGGACCGAGGAACGACGACGGTCGAGCTTCAAGGGGAAAAATGAAGATGGAGGAAAAGGGGGCAGCAAGATCAAGACACATCACACATCATCAACCCGTTTATATTTTCTCGTTGGTCTTGCTCTCCGACCTTCTACGGAGTACATGAGACCATGACAGTTCGTGTGTGGGCCCCCTTTCTTCGCAGCTTGGTTCCCCGTTTCCATCTGGGAGTATGTACGAGTACATGGCATATACGAGTACGAGCATGAGCACGCATGAGGCCAACGCCCTCTATGCAACCCGTGCAAAAAGTCCACACTAATAAAAGCCTGATATTTTTCTTTTTCGTCCTGCGAGTACATACTTACTCCGTACGAGTACTCCGTGCCAGCGCGAGGGTGACTGGATAAGCGACAACACCGCGTCAACATCATACATATGCCTCATGAAGAGCAGGTCACGGTAGTAGAAAGTGAAAGAAGTTACGGAGTACTTGTATGGGGTATGGATATACTCTGTAAAGGTGACATGTCCGGTAAGAGGCACGAGAGCTCGGACGAGGGGCACATTGGCCCTCTGAGTCATGTATACCTACGTACCCCCCGTATGTACGGAGTCCCCCCCGCAGATGCTTGTGTGTGAATGCAACCGGCCCCGAAGCCACCTCGCGCGTCGGGTCATCAGTGTCCTGCACGAGGTCGGAGCATCCGTATCCTGTGCTCCGTACGGGCAACCGGATCCATCAACCCCCTCGACTCAAATGGAGTCCTTGTTGGCCAGACTTGCTCAAATCAGCTGCAGCACGTCACGAGTATGGAGGAGAATGGATTCTGCATTATTCGGAGTAGTATTCCGTAGCATGACTACTACTCATCATCTCGTGGTATTCGTACTCGTGCTCCTCCAAAGCGACCCGTAGGTGTTTGTTGATCCGCAACCTGCTACCCCTGAATCGCTCCATCACCAGGGCAACCGCCCCTTGTCGCTTTCACACACACCCCCCCCCCCCACCTTTAAATGGCCTCCCTTTCTTCGTCAAACATCACTCACTACACGAGTCAAGGTCAGTCAAATCAATCATCCAGGTCAACAATATTACTCGTACTCCGAGCGCACCCAGGGAGGATCAAACTCACACTGCAGTCCGCGTAGAACGTGCCCGTCCGGCACGCACTCCCGGTCTTGCTGCACGTCGCCGACGAAGAGCACTATGTTCAATCGAGACCCATCAGCATCGGCCCCTCACAACATCCATCTCCCGTCTCCCGAGTCTCTCATATCAACGTATCAACGTATCAAGGGGGGGCGGAGAAGAAGGGCACGGCCTGCACTCACGCATTGAAGCCCGCAGGACCCGGCGCCGCGGCGGCATCGGATATCGTCGTAGATGCAGACGCCCTCCTCGCCCCGCCGCTCCTCGAGCTGGTTTAGGGGCAGGTCAGCGGCCTCAGGGCGCCCGAGATTCACGGCCGCAGCAGGGCCGCCGAGCGCGAGGGCAGACAGGACAAGGAGCTTGAAGTGCATGATGGTGCTGGTGTTCTGGGAAAGGGGGGAAAATGTGTGGAGGTCCTGAAAGGTCGAGTAGGGAGTGAGTTCTCGGTAATGGTTGAGATGGAGCTATGAGAATGGATTCGCTTGGTGATGGTCAGTCATCACAAGAGAGCGAGGCATCACAGCTCGTCTTTATACTTCAAGAAGCACCTCGAATCGGCGATGCTTCGCTGCCCACCCCCCCTCCTTCTCCCCCTTTCCCTTGACCCCGTACTTCGTACATACATACTTACATACCTACATACTGGTATCTACATACGAGTGCATCGTCATCTGTCTGACTCCCGTAACGAGTTGGACCTCAACGCCCACATACCACTCTCCACCATCAAGTAATACCCATCTCCATCGTCTCCATCACCTCCTTTCCGGTGGCCAATCCGCAAAGAATTAACACCCTCGTTCAAGCCTGATGCCCCATCGGCTTCAAGAGCATCAGCGCATCACTGCGGGTCATCCCGGGGGGCATGTCTGTAAGACCCTCGTTAGCAAGGTCCCCCCCCGGTCTCATGCCGGCAGATATCCCCCCCCCTCCCGGCCCAATGCCGGCATGCATGCACGACTCATCGAGAGCACACGGACATTATGCCAAGGAGGACGACTTCAAGGACGTGCCAAGATCCGTATTTGACGTGCTGGTCATCAAATCGGCTCACCGCAAACCGTCAAGACGCTCTTCGGCCTCTGAAGTGGGTACATCTCACACAAGGTGATGACGGACACGCTGGACTCCGCATGCCGCATGCAGGCACTCCTGACAACTCAATATTGATGGCTCGACTATATGTCCTTGTACGGCCTCCTCTCTCCCCAAAGCCGGACATCAAGGCTCAGCTTCTGTGTCACTCATGCCTGGCTGCTGACACCCGACTCGCACCCAATCATATCCGCATTGCGTAGAGACTCGTCTTCATGCCAAGCTCATGCCGCCTCTCGTCTGACGTGACGAGGTATTGCTTGACAAGAGGCCCCATTCCGGTCAATCATCAACCTTCCTTAGAATTAAAAAGACTCTGTATTTCGCTATGAGGATGAAAGGGGGGAGGGGTGGAAAGAGAGAGGAGCGAAGAGGACCAAGATGCTCAGAATCGTGCCCCGTCGTCTTCTCTTCCTCCCCCCCCCCCCCATATCGCATCTAAATACGCCAAACATTCCTCGCTGCCCATGACAATGCATCTATCCCAAATCTATTCGCCTACATCCAACTCCTCCTCCAATAGCAGCCTTCTTCTATGCGCTGAAAATCTGGCTTTGTCCAATCATCAACATGCCCGAGAAAAAGACGCCAGGTAAGAATCAGAGCTCCTCCTCCGGGATGTGACCCTCCACCGAGCTCAACGCCGCCAGGTTCACCTCGCCAACCTTCCCCGGAAGGGCCTGACCGCCGTCGCTGGCCAGCAGCCCGACGCAGTCAATCACGTCCTCCGGCTCCAGAAGATGCCATTTGGCCAAGGTCTTCTTAGTGCTTGCTCCCACAGTGACCGTAAAGACATCTCCATCCTCGAGCACCGTCCCGGACGCGCTCTTCAGGCTGCGAAACATGTCCTCGTCCGTGAAGTCGTCGCCGGAACACAGCGAGAACTCGAGCTCTCCTGGCTGCGGGTCGTGCTCCTTGGGTTCCGCGCCGGGGTTGTGGTACCTCTCGACCAGGCGCTTCGCGATCTCGCCCTTGTTGATGAATGTCGGGCGCACCTCGATGTTTGCCTTGCCGGGCATCACCTCCACATCCCAGGCCCGCCCCACGCCATCCTTGAGCTCCCTGTGGCACTCCTGTGACATGTGCAAACCCTGCTCCGGCTCTGCGAGCCGATAGTGCCACGTGAGAGCACATCTCTTGCGTTCAATGAAAGAGCCTGATTTTTTTGTCCCCCCCCCCCGGTCAGCGTCTCCAACGTGATTTACTCGTGTCAAGCCGGTATCAGAAGAAGAGAAGAAAAAAGATAACATACCGGGAACTCTGTCGGTGTACTTCTGGAACACCTCCATCACCTCGGCCTGCCAGCCCATGTCAAACGTCTCCGCCAGGTTGATCCACTCCTCGGAGCCGGGGTCTCGCATGAAGCTGCCGTGCTCCGCAGAGAACCCGAGCTGTGAGATGTGGCCCAGGTGCTGCTTGAGGAACTCTTGATCGCGGCCCGAGATGATCCACACGGCGTTCTTGGGGTCCGCCGAGAGGAGCTTGAGGTACCGAATAATGCGCTCCGACGGTATGGCCGCGCTGGGCTCACGAACAATCGGCGTGAGAGTCCCGTCGTAGTCGAACATGAAGAGGCGCTTGCTGGCAGCCCGGTACCGGGAGAGCAGCAGCGCGCGATCCAGGAGGGGCGTTGCGAGCGCCGTCTTGGACTCGCCCAGCACCGTGTAGATCTTGCGCACGAACTTGGTGATCCAAGACTGCACGTTGTGCGTCGTGACGTGCTCGTACAGGTGGGTCTGCATGGTCTTGCGCTCCTCGGCCGACATGATGAGCGCGGCATTGAGCTTCTCGGCGACGCCGTTGAGATCCCAGGGGTTGATGTGGATCGCGTCGCTGAGACTGCCGGCCGTGCCGCTGAACTCGGACAGAATCAGGGGGCCGTGGCCCTCCTTCTGGCAGACAATGTACTCCAAGCTCGTCGTGTTCATGCCGTCTCGCACCGATGTGATGAGGCCGATGTCTGCCGCCCGCAGCAGAGCGAAATACTCGTCCTGTGTGATGTACTGGGGGTAGTGCTGCACGGGCGAGAAGCCCAGGCTGCCGTACTCGCCGTTGATCTGCATGACGAGCTTGTTGACGCGGGTCGCGATCTTGTTCTCGGGGTCCTCCTTCTCAGAGTCCACGCTGGTGGGCGAGGTGACTTGGATCAAGACGACCTTCTCCCGCCAGTCTGGATACATCTCCAGGAATCTCTCAAAGGCCTGCAGCTTCTGCGCGACACCGCGGACGCTGTCTAGCCGGTCACGGCCGACGATGATCTTCTTGCCCTTGTACATCTTCTTGAGGATGTCGTACTTGTCGTTGACCGCGGCCGCCCAAGCGGCGCTCTCGACCTTTGCGGCATCGATGCCGATGGGGAGGACGCCGACCTGAATTCGGGTGCCATAGGCGTCAACGCCTAGTGTGTCGGAGGGGAAGCCCAGGATCCGCGTGCAGCAGCTGAGAAAGTGGCGGGAGTAGCTGTACGACTGGAAGCCGACGAGGTTGGAGCCGAGGACGCCCTCGAGGACCTCCTTGCGGCGCGGCAGGCATCTGAGGAACTCGCTGCTGGGAAAGGGGCAATGCAGGAAGAAGGAGATGTACATGCTGGGGACGCGCTGCCGCAGCATGCTGGGGAGGAGCATGAGGTAGTAATCGTGGACGATGACGATGTCGCCGGGCTTGTAGATTTCGATGATCTTGCTGGCGAACTTCTCGTTCATGCGATAGTAGTCGGCCCACTGGGCGCGCTCCTTGCGGCCATCCGAGGGCTCGTGGTGCTTGTAGTGGAAGAGGGTGTAGAGGTCGTTCTCGGCATATCGCCTCCATCGAGTCTGGTCCTTGAGCATGATGCCCTCGTCGGTCACCTCGTTCTCATCGGACAGCCAGACTGGGACGGTGCGAATCGTCTTGTCGCTGGAGAGCTGGCTCTCGAGGCTGTCCTGGTCGTGCTTGGGGATCCACAGACCGTCGACGGGAGGAGGGGTGGGCAGGCGGGTGGTGGCGTCGACGGGGACGGGGGCGGAGAGGGCATTGTGGCATGTGGCGGGGACGACAGGGATCGGCGCCGACGTCGACTCGTTTTCGGGCGTCGGGAGGGCCTCGCAGGGGTAGTCGATCTCTCCGGTCCAGGCGACGACCTGGTGACTCCACGGCGTGGCTTCGGATGATAGATGGGTCAGGGAGTCGATGAGTGCCGACTGGCCGCGACGGGACTTGAGGTCCTGGAGGGAATGACAAGGTCAGCATAAGCTGTGAATTGACGGGAAGACGCCATCGCCCGCGTGTCCGGGCTCCTCGGCGTTGTGACACGCGGCCCGGCTCCCCGAGTCGGCCAACAGGGGCTCGCCCTGGCATTAGGTGCACTGTGACCGCCGGCGGTTGACCAACCCCTGGCGATGCCGGAGTGCGGGCGGACCACGAAGAAAAGGGGAACTGGCGGCGAGGGGAAAGAGATTGGGGTGGAAGAGACTCACCCAGTCGCCGCCCTTTTGATATGTCAGAGCATGGGGGATCGTGAAGGTCGCCGAGATGATGTTGCCGCTAAGGGCAAGCTCTGGGTGGGAGCTGCGAACGTCGGACAGAGACTCGCGGCGTGTCATTGTGTGTGGTGGTCGTAGGGTTTCCGTTGGAGCGGGAGTCGGTGGTAGCGATAGGTAGTACGAATGAGTAGCCGTGCTGTCCTCCTTTCGGGCCGGACCGTGGCTTTTTGGGTGATGGTGTAGGTCGGACTCGGGCTCGTACAGAGGAGTTGCTACCAGCAGGCCGACTTGCGTGCGCCTTCGAATCGGCTTCTTCCCTCCTTCTGACTCTCGCTTGAGGCTCGCAAACAAACAGCGCTGGATGGCATGAAGGAAGTTAATGGGTCGATCTATGATGGAATGGACGAAGAGGAACGAGAGGATGAAAAGACGAGCGGACTTTGGAGTTTTGACCGCCGACAGAGTCGAGCTTGGAGGAGTGTCGAGGAAGTCGAGGAAGTCGAGGAGGAGGGGGGTTTCGCTTATAAAGAGGCTAGACGGAAGCCGCCGCCCAGAAGGTCTGGAATGGAAGGAAGGGGGGGAGAGATAGAGGGGGGATAGAGAGAGAAGGAAGGGGAGGGGAGGGGCAACCCGGCGGTTGGACCAGCGCAACTTCCAACACGAATGCTGGGGAAAGCTCGAGCCTGGCAACTTCCGTGAACTTGGCTCACCTGTCAGGTACTAACTCGTACAGGTACTAAATCTCTCAGGTACCTCGAGGACAGTCGGATCTGAATGCAGATACTAAGTACTTCACCAGTGGCTGCTAGTACTTGACTTCAAAATCTGAATGAATATAGTAGTAGTAGGTAGATTGCAGTGATGTCCTTTTTGGCCCCTGACGGGACACTCTGGACACTGGACCGGATTTTCAGGGGGCGAGTCCAACAAGGCCACATTCATATTCCGGAGCACGGAGTTGTCTTTGCATCCAAGGCTCAGATCTCCGGGGTCGCTGTTAGGGGTACGGAGTAGTACTCGTAGAGCGGAGAGCAGAGGGGAGAGGGGAGAGGGGAGAGGGGAGAGGGGTTGCAGTGCAGTGACAGCACCCGTCTCAGGCATGAAGGTGCAGGTACGGAGTACGAGGTCGTACAGGTAATGATGTACTCGTAATAGTGCGACTTAGTCCCCCCTACTCCGTGCCCGAGCGTCGGTACCAGATGATTTCGTGCGGAGCCCCTGGCAGGCCGAGCAGGGGACTCCTGTGCTCCGTACCTCTCGTGGAGAAACTTGTACCTGTACCGATACTCGATCGAGTTGTCTACAAGGTACGGAGTATCTACCCGGGAGTCGGTCGAGTTGGACATTTGACTTGAACTTGAAGTTCAAGCCCGGGCTGCAGCTGCTTCATTCAACGACTCGCCGTGTGGCTTGTACTTGGGACTGCCAGGGACTTGGAATTTACCGTCGATGTTGCGTGCCTTCGAGTACCATTTCACGGGAGGTACTCCGTACAATCACTCAAGACTGCATCGACCGTGCTGGCATCCCTCCCCTCAGCCCGCTGCACCATCATGGGCCGATTATCAGTCCACGAGACTGATACGACTGGAAGCGAAGGCATCGATTTATCTTACGAGTACCATATGCACATTCAGATGCAGGAAAGCGGCGATATATGTAAAAGTCACGCGTGCTCGTTCGCTCGCAGTATCTCCAGAAGGGTGTTGAGTCATTTCTCCAATGTTAACGGTGGCTGCCACCATCTTCATCCACGCCCTGGTGCTCTTCAGCACTGACACGTGAAGATGCAAGATGGCCCGAGTCTTGAGGTCGATCGATACCTGTACTCCGCATATAAGCATCTTAGACAGTGAAGCCATCACATACGACCATAGGTAGTGGAGAATTCGGGGTCCCGTCCGCTCCCCCATAGACAAGCCACTAACCGGCAGATTAGTAGTTGGGTGGGTGACCACCAGCGAACACCGGCTGTTGTATGTTTTTTTTTCCCTACTTTTTTTTTTCGGATCTTGCCTGCTTGTCTCTCTTCCTGCATTGCTTTGTCTTCTTGACACGACTTCTTGACCCGAATATCCCACATCATCTGCTTCCATGATGGGCCTCTACTCGTGTGGGCAGTCTCTCCGCAAGCTGTTGCAGCTACACCGGCATGATATTGATCTCGCCTCGAAAGATAAGACCCGATGATGCCAATCACACAATATCATCCATCCATCCATCCATCCATCCATCCATCCATCTTCATCTACGGAACGTCCGCCCGAAAGAGCGTCGTGAAACCGTGGCATCGCAGCGCCCGCCTGCAGTCGGATTCGCATCACGTGATTAATCCCATGACGTCGCCAGTCCTGGCAAATCAGAAGCGCCGAAAAAAAAAAGAGAGAGAGAGAAAGAATGTGAGTTTTTAATTCGAGGGAGGAAAAGAAAAGAAAAAAAAAAAACAGAAAAGAAAAAGAGAATCAGTCAATCAATCAATCAATCAATCCAATGACATTGAAACTTCTTCCACTCGCTCGCCCGCTTCGGCTCGACTTCGCTTCAACACTGCCAAAACATCCATTCCGATCCGGGAATCCGCCGACAATCAGCCATCGCGGAGTGTGTCGCAACGACAAAGCCGGCCAAGCTGTTGGAAAAATAAAATAAATAATTCGATATCGAGGACGCGACTGATCTCTCTCTCTTTTTTCCCCCCTTCGGTCCAGACAATGTCGGCGTCTCCACCGCCATCGCCATCCCAACATGCCGCCGCCCACGTCTACGCGAGCAACGGGCTCGAGATCCTCCAGGCAGCCAGCGATGCCGCCCAGGCCATTCAGATCCAGAACCATCACCATCCTCTCCAGAGCGCCGCCGCCGAGGCCGTCGCCCAGAGCCAGAATGTCATGGCCGCCGCCGCCGCCGCCGCAGCTGCTGCCGGCATAGCCCAGGCCGCGCCGCTCGACCTCCAGCAGCAGCAGCAACAGCAACAGCAACAACAACAACAACAACAAGAGCAGCAGCAGCAGCAGCAACATCAACATCAACATCAAGATGAACAGCACCAGCACCAGCATCAGCATCAGCATCAGCACCCATCGCCGCCGCCGCCGCCGCCGCCGCCGCCGCATCTCACCCCAGGCCCGGGAAGCGTCATGCGCGACCCGACCATCAACCCGAAGCTGACGCGCCTCCGACGCGCCTGCGACATGTGCAGCATGCGCAAGGTCAAGTGCGACGACTCCAACGTCCCCTGCAAGCCCTGCGACGAGCTCGGCGTCGACTGCACCTACAACCGCGAGACGAAGCGCCGCGGCCCCCCCAACAAGCACGCCGAGGCCGCCAAGGCCGCGAAGCGCGCCCGCCTCGAGGCCACGGCCAACGCCGGCTTCCTCTCCATCCTCTCGCCCCAGAACGCCGCCAAGACGCTCATGAACATCTCCGCCGACGTCATGGACGCCGAGACCATCGCGCCCCTCCCCGTCCTCGAGCACATGGTCGACGATTTCTTCACCTACATCCACCCGCTCGCGCCGTTCCCCCACGAGCCCTCCTTCCGCCAGTCGTTGGCCAACCGCGAGGACCGCACCCGGCCCGAGTTCCTCGGCCTGCTCGCCAGCATGATCGCCGCCCTCGTCGCGTCCTTCCCGCGCTCCGCCCGCGAGTACCTCCGGGCCCAGCAGAGCCCGTTCCTCTTCCCCAGGTCCTCCGTCCTCGTCGAGAAGTGCCGCAGCGTCGCGCTGCTCACCCGCGGGAGCAGCTGGGCGCTCAAGCAGCCCAAGACGCTCGACGACGCCGCGACGAGCTACTTCCTCGGCCTCTCGTCCGGCTACATCCTCCAGTGGAACTCGTCGCGCTACTTCATGGCAGAGACCCTCACGCTCCTCAGGGAGCTGGGCTTCAGTCGGCCCAAGCACTCCGGGGAGCTGCCGACGTTTGGCAACGACCAGCTGTCCCCGGAGTCGACCCCCTTCAACCACGTCAAGGACCAGACCGGGAAGCGCATCTTCTGGTGCCTGCTGCTCTCAGTGCGGTCCTTCTCCCAACTCGGCGCCTCCCACAACGACGTCGTCATCGCCCCCTCCACCCCGAGCCTCCCCTACCCCGCGTACCCCGAAAACGTCGACGACAACTACATCATCGCCACCGAGATCCTCCACCAGCCCGAGTCCCCCATCACCCTCCTCGACGGCTTCCGCTTCGCCATCGACATCTACACCACCATGAACGGCGTCGTCAGCCTCGAGCTCGCCTACGGCATGAGCACCCTCCCCTGGGCCGACCAGCGCCTCCTCCTCCGCGACGGCCTCCTCGCCGCCAAGAGCATCGTCGACAACCTCCCCCTCGAGCTCCAGCTCGACCAGCCCGCCGGCGACACGACCGCCGCCGCCGCCGCAGCCCTCGCAGGAATCGACGACCCCGGCCTCGCATACGCCCCGTCCATGTGGCCCAGCCCCCAGCCGCCGCACGACATCCGCGGCGCCCTGAAGGCCCAGCCCCTCGGCAAGCGCCTCCTCCAGCACGAGATCCAGCGCGCCAACATCTTCGTCTCCCAGCTCGCCACGCGCTCCTACTTCGTCGACCTCTACTTCAACCTGCGCGACGTGCACCTCGCCGAGATGCAGGGCGTCGACATGGCCAACGTAAACGTCGCCTCCGAATCCGGCGACGTATCATCCGCCGACGAGCCCCACAAGCCCGCCCCCGCCCCCGCCCCCGCCACGGTCTTCCAGGACGCAGACGACAAGGACATCTTCGAGTTCATGTCCGCCGAGCGCGAGGTCATCGTCCAGAACCTCCTCACCATCCTCGGCTCTATCGCCCAGCGCAGCCTCGAGCCCGCAGGCGGCCTGCTCGTCAGCAAGGCCCGCCACGTCGCCGCCACCCTCTTCAACGACGCCCCCGAGCGCAAGGGGCCCCTCGCCATGAAGTCCGAGGAGGCCCTCGCGCAGCTCATCGGCGTGCTCGCCAAGCTCGAGAAGGCCGGGCCCGCGGGGGACCCGCGCGCGCAGGACCCGACCCAGATGAGCGGGCACGAGGAGGAGGACGAGCTGCAGGCGTGGGCGGAGCTGCGCGAGTTCCAGCTGCGCTTCGTGACCAATGGGGGGTTCAACGGGAGCTTGTGAGATTGTGAGATTGAGGGGGGGGAATGTCAGGTCCGGTTTTTTCGGGCTCGAGGGTTCCAACAGCGAGCTGACGAGCGGACGAGACGGTCGATGAGTTGCTGTACGAGTTTGTTGAGTCGACTTGCGCGTTTGCGTTATGGTGATACCTCTGATATCAGGAGTTTTCTCGGGAAAAGGGGGGGGGAGGGGGGTGGTAAAACAAAATAAAGACTGATATGATACCTCTGTAATCAGGAGTTTTCGGGGGACAAGAAAATAAAGAAAGTGCTAATTCGAGCTTGCTAGCCCCTTTTCATTCTTACGATTTGATGGATGGGCCAGGCCCGCCTATATCGTATCATTGTTGATTCATTCTCCGCCGAAACGGAACAGCACTGGATCCATCAATTCGATCCCTACACCGGAGCAAGCGACTCCCTAGGCACATGCACTCAAAACATCAAGGGCGACGCGATTCTTCCCGGACAAGCAAATTCAGGTTCATCGCCTCTCTCGTCACAACTCTCTCAATTGGTAGCAAAAGTTCTTGAAAACAAAACCGGTACAACCTGCTCTCTGGGATACGCCCGACTCTACTGTAAACACAAGACGAACTCCGAATCAAACAACGTTATACCAAGATACACAAGACAACGCCTGAGATTCCAAACGCGACAACAGGATCGTTCCCGTCGAAACTTCCCAGCTTAATCTGAAGGGTATCAAATCTGAAAAACCCAGACCACCACCGTATTCCGTAGCGACAGATGGCTCGCTTCGAGTCTCGAGGACAAAAACACTCTCTCTTCGGGTTTCGATATTTGTGGAGGGGAGTTGGCGCAAAGCGATGGTGTGGCCGAACAGTCGCAAGGATCGTGTTCGTGCCCAGTCCGAGCATCGTTTCTGGGCAGACAGAAAAACTTCGAACGACGCCCTCGTGTCGAGTCCTCTCCAGCCGTCGATGATTCGGTTTCTCTGATTTCATTCATCATAAACAGAAGAAGAAGAAAAAATAAACTCTCCAGGTTGTCCTCGAAAATCAGTGCTCGCTGCAACAAGTCATGTCTCATTCGAATATGCAAAAGAAAGATTTTGAGTGCTGTTGCTGCAAACATGTGATGCCAAACGATGGAAATGAAACGAGCTGGGGGAGGTCGGAAAACAAAATAAACAAAATGGATGAAAAGGCATGATTCCCTTCAATGAATCAAACGCCAACCAAGTAAACGCAAATTCTCTCAAAAATGGATGGAAGGGCATTCAACAATATGGGGGGGGGGCCAAAAGGCCGCGCACGATGATCGTCGCGTCAAGCTTGAAGAAGACAGTGAAGGTGTCGCGCAAGGCGAACATCACGTTAAAAAAAAAAGGGGGGGGGGGTGCGTGGACCCGGCGATTCTTTTGAGACTTCTCTTGAGATCGTTTCCGATGGCTCAATATGTCGATGAGATTTCTCAGTATGCGGTGGCTGTTGATCCCTCGCTTGTGGCCACGGCGACCAAGGCTTCGAGTCGCCTCAGTGGATCAGAGCCGTTTGCTCGCTCCTGCTGTTGATGCTGTGGGGGCTGATCCCTGGCGGGAAACCCTGCGAACCCGGTGAAGTTGGGATGCACCATCTTCTCGAGGTGAGGGCCCCGAGACTCGTGGGCATATTGCTGTCCGTTTTCCTGCTGACCCGAGACCGAGCCGTGGTAGTAGCCATGACGCCGACCCTCCCTCGAGGGCACGAGGTTGGGAGCCGACATTGTGTACTGATGATAGGGCCGCCCAGACGAGCCGGGTCCCGACATTTGGTGGCTGGGGCGCGGCTGATCCTCGAAACGGACAGTCGGGGCGCCGGCGTGAGCCCGTTCGGGCTGAGGCTGCGAGACCCTATTTCCCTCGTTCCAGGCCAGTTCGCGGGGAGGCGTCTGACGGCCGATATCGAGGCGGTTCAAGCCTCGCTGCAGACTGACATCGTACATGTTCAAGTTTCGTCGCTCGTCGGCTGGGGCGGGTTCGCTTGGCGTCAGGCGTTGGGAGAGCTGAGGGTCTACGGCCAGGGGCGGGAGGTGCTGCCGAGGAGGGCTTGCTGGCGGGCGAGGAATGGGATCAAACGACTCAATCCCGGGAAGGCGAAGGGTCGAGCTTGACATGGACGGATTCGCGATGGGAAGCGGGTGGGTTGGCCGGGAAGGATGATGAGCCGCAACGCCGTTCACGCCATGGCTATCCGAGTGCCACGTTCGACGCCGCCAGGCTTCGTCGTTCGCACTGGATGGGGGCTCCCTTCGAGCATCCCATTCTGCGTTCGACATGTACGGCGAGGGTGCCTGGTTGCTTGCCGTGGGCTTGGGATACACGGTAACATTGGGCCCAAATGGCAGGCGGCCCGTCGGAGGGCCCTGCGCATAGCTGAAGGGATTTGGTCCCGTCGGAACACTGAGTCTCCGGCTCGCGGGCCTGCTGCCGATGCTGTACATGCTGTGCGATCGCGAATGCGACGAGGACGGGGAAGTCAAGTCCGGGCGCCAGCTCGGGCTGCTTTGAGAGGTCGAATACGTCCCCGAAGCCGTCGCGAATTCGCTGGGCGATTGCTGGCGGTACGAGAAGGGATTTTCCGGGTTGCCGGGGTTCGACTCGAACGAGAGCCGAGCTCGCGGATCAGTCGCCATGACAATGGGGGTTGGTCGCTGGCGAGGATCAAGCTGAGGGTTATATGCTGCCGAGGCGGCGGCCGCGAGATTGGCGATGTTGGAAATGCTGGGCGTCGAGAGCGACTTGGAATGGCCGCGGGCCGGCCCGCCAGCGCTCCCGCCGGTAGAGGCCCTGGCACGGTTCCCGGCCTGTCGTACTCTGTCATTTCTGACTTGTCGCTGGAACCGAGAGCCCGTGGCGGCGAGGGAGTCTATGGGGATGTCCTCGTTGACGTGGACGGTCTGGGCGTGTTGCCGGAGGTTATCTAGTCTCGAGAAGCGCCGCGAGCAGTGGCATTGGAAGGGACGCTCGCCGGTGTGTTTTCTGTGCCAAAAATTGTTAGCGGATATCTTCCCTTGACGCGCGAACGAGGCAGAGGGATATGAAAGAGAGAAAAAAGAGACTTTCGGGGGTATGTTTGAGGGAAGGGGAGATGGGAGATGAGAGATGGGAGATGGGAGAGACGTGCCGTATATGCCTCGCAAGATGCTCGCTTCTGGTGAAGCTGAGGTTGCACGGGGGGTAGTCGGTGCAGTAGAATCGCTGCGACTTTTTCTTCTTGCCGGATTTGGAACCATCCGCGTTGACGCTCTCGTCGTCGGAGCCCGGGTTCTCCTCGACAGTGCCGGTCTCGCCATCCGACTCATCCATATCGACATCCATCGAAGTTCTCGCGGGAGACTTTGCAGACCGCTGGGAGCCGTCGCGCCGCAGTCCATCCTCGGCAGACTCGGGGACTTGCGGGAAGGGGCTGGTAGGAAGCGGCCGCTGGCCAGCAACGTTGCCTGCGAAGGCGGCTCGGGTCGGAGTCGATGATTCCTCGGAGGACTGGTTATACTGGGGATGGGGAGCGGTGCTGGGTCTGTGGGAGGAGGAGCTGGGCGTCATGGCGTCCTCTGCGGGAGCGTCTTTGGCAAGCGAGGTGTTGACAGGACGGAACGCAGCCGCCATGATGGGCGCAGAGAGTCTCGAGAGAGGGCGAGGCCGGATATCGATGGTCGAAGATGTCGACGAGGACTGGTAGTCAAGACGCCGCTGCAAAAGCAAAAGAAGAGGAGGAGGAAGAAGAAGGAAGAGGGGGGGGGGGGGGGG